>FN649729.1:2093772-2113859 GCA_000310025.1 Ectocarpus siliculosus | reverse complement strand
TGAGCGCCGGGGGGGGGGGGGGGGGGATGCTTTCTGCATGAAAAACATATCGGGGCCAGGGTAACCGAACTTGAACTTAAGGGGGGGCAGGGGGAGGAGAAACCGGGTAAATTCAACCCAACTCACTTCGGAGAGCAATCCAGCGACCAAAGAGACGGCTTGCCGGACCAGAGCCCCCCTTCCGAGCCGCGAAAGTGGAGGTGGCTGTGCAGCGGAGCGGAGTGGCACGGCATGAGAAAGTGCACCGCCACTTCTGAGGGAGCGTCACCATCGTCACCCCCTTTCCCCAGCCGCGGGGCCCCTCCGGCCTCCCAACCATCGCCCGCCGCCGCCGCCGCTATCTTTGATGCCACGACGGCGGGGACCCTCTCCGCCACGGCGTCCACCGCCGCCAGCGCGCCTCCCTGGTGCCACACCGAGAGGTACACCGCCGCGGGGACGTGCAGGACGAACAGGGCCACCGCGATCGCGGTCCCAAGCCGCCGCCGCCGCCCTTGCGGTGGCAGCCCTTGCCGTTGCCGATTGCTCGCAGCAAGAGGCCCCGCCGTCGTCGCAGGGGTGGCCAGGAAGGCCGAGACCGCTTGCCCCGCGTAGGCGTGCGCGATCGGGAGCACCGGGAGGAGGAAGCGGAACTCCTTGTGGGGGCTGGTGCTGTGGTACGCTGTGCGTGGACACATGAGTTCCGAAAAAAAAAACGGAAGGGAACCGTTAGGCGCACAGGCACGAGAATCGCAGGTGTTTAGTACTTGTAGCGTATTGTTATGTAGCACCCAAGAGGGAAAGGCAAGAGGGGTGCGGTTGGTGCAAGGCATTTTCCGGTCAAGTCAGATTCCAGTTGCTGGCGACATCTGGCGCTTTGCTCTCGAGAGAGCCTTCGTTGCCGTGGATAGGAAAAGCTCTCCCACCCTGACGAGCAGCAATCGTGTGAAAACTTGGCCAGGACCATACCATACACCCTCTTGGGCAACAAAAACAGACAGAGCATGCTCCGATTGTGTAAAAATGAGAGCATGGAACTTCTGCATTGATGAAGAATATGGCGGTGTAGGTCCTGCTCCTTCTCAGGCCCTCCACTACATGGCAATCCGTAACACAAAAAGTAAGGATTAGTAGTCCGCTTTCGGAGAAAGCACTTCGGGTAAAACAAACTAGGAATTCGTACGTAGGCTGGTGGTCGGCTTCCGTCTTTTTCGAATACACACAAAAGTAGATATGAAAGTGTGACCAAACCTTTCCGTTCGTCAGCCGGTTAGCGCGTTTCATGGGAGTAAATCATACGCAACCCCGAAACACGGCAGCAGTGGTCGACAGCGGGTAGAGGCTCGCAGCGTTCCTCTTGCGTACACACTTAAAGATGGTGTCAAGGCAACTCTCGTGTGGCCTACATTTCAGCGGTACCTCTTATTTAGCAAACTCTGGCCGTCTTCACAAATCAACGGTGGTACTTATACTTATGACTTCACACGCAGCAGGCTCACCCAGAAACCAGAGAGCAAGCCAACCAAGCCGGCGGCGGTCACCACTCCCCGCCCCCCCTCCCACCCCCCCCTCGCCAGAGGGCCTCCAAAGCCCCCACAGCGCCGGCGGCAGCGCCGCCCCAAGGACGGCCGGGAGTCCCTGGGAGAAGTTCCAGTGCCAGGGCTGTTCGCCGAAGATCCGGCTCTTGCCCTCCAGCACGTTGAAGCGGAGGAAGTTTAGGGGGACCAGCGTCGCCGTGCCGTAGAGCTTGGAGTCGAGGTAGAAGGAGGCGCCGACCACGGTCGCCACGGGCGGGAGCACCGTCAGCGCCAGGTAGCGCGGCCAGCGCTTGATCGGCAGGGTCGAGAGGCGGAACATGCCCGTCACCGCCTGGGGAGCGGGAGTGGGGAATTGAGAAGCGGGAGGACAGGGCGCAACACTAGAGATAAAACTTGGCAGCCTTCTCGTGGAGATACGATACGAGATCGAAGTTGTCCAGTGGAGATACAGTATTGTAGGGAAGAGACCGCGTGGTTGGACTAACCGACCGTGCGGTTGGACTAAAAGTCTTGCACGAAAAATCTACCGCCAGCTTCTTCCTCCCCCGGCACTCACAGGCCCAACCTAAAACTCCAAGGTAGGCAGTTAACCAGCGAAAAAGGTAGGAGTCTTACCCACAGCGCCGCGCTGGTCGGTCGCACGGCGACGCACAGGGCAGCGAGCAACAGGGCACAAGTCTCCCCCCGCGTGCCTGCGCTATCCCTCCTCCCGACAGCATCCCCCCTCGCGCTCTTCCTGCATGCCGACAGGATGTGAGGAGCCCATTGGAAGAGCGCGGCGGTGGCGAGGACGGCCTCCGCGCTGTTGGAGTAGGGCCGCACGAGGCAGTAGAAGTTGAACCAGGACAGAACCTGGAAGAGGAGGGCCCAGCCGGCAGCGGCGGCGCCGAACGCGCGCAGCGCTAGCCCGAACGCGCAGTAGTCGCACACCCCGGCCATGACCCCCTGGAGGAGCTTGGGGGAGTGGGCCACCGCCCACCTCGTGTCCAGGCCCTTTCGTTGTGGTGTTTGAAAGAGGTGGAGAGGGAGTTTTTGATGGTGTTGCCTCGCGGTCAACACGCTGATGTCTCGCGGTCAACATGCATGACGATCGGAGTGCCGGCATTTTGGGCAAAAAACAATTTACATCTTCAGCGGTTTCTGTTCCTCACAGCAGTGCGCGACCGGTGGTCATTCCTGTGTTGAACAAACATAGATAATGGTTGCATACACACCTCTACCGCTAACCGCTACCGCCGTTCTTGTGGTGGTCGTGCTGATATCTCACCAAGATCTGGAGCGCCTTGTACACGGCAGCAAAGATGAGAGGGTGGGTAAATCCTCGTATGCGGGCGGTCTGTTCCCATTCCCAGGTCCTACTCGCCATCGGGGATGAAGGGGGAGAACAAGGGGGGCGCGCGGGGTATACACATCGGTGGCAAGCAGAGAGAGAGAGGGGCAAAAAAGCTTGGGGCTCGTGGATTTGAGAGCCGAGTGGAGCATGCGGATCACATGCATTGCGGCCTTGAATGAGCACAATGGTATGAATTTAGTGCGATTTGTTAGTGACGAAGAAAGAAGCCCCACTATTAGTGTCACAGTAGATGTTTTCTGGGTAAGACCACTAGACGATTTTTGACGTGCACAGCCAGCCAGTAGGGCAAAAGTTTGCCACCAGCGCCAAATCTATCTGTGGCATCCGCGCAAAATCCGCACACCGGCGTTTTCTACTCCAATCGTATCTTTGATCTTTGATCCCACGAAGTGGATTACTCCGCCTCCAAAAACTTCTCTCTCGGTGGCACAAAGTTGACAGCGCTCGACAACCGTTATCGTTCAAAAGAACTCGTCCGTTGCGCGGCAGAAGCAATGTTAATGCGCAGTGGTGGCGTAGCACTGCGAAGCTGCAACTGCTGTGCTTACAGATGGCCTGATCCGAAGGCTAGAAGGTGTGCTGGCTCCGGCCCTTGCCAGAACTCATCGGGCGTGAAGGATGTCCGAACCACCAGGGCGTTGAAAACGCGAAACGCTACGAGAACGGTAAGCAGCTTGGCTCCTAGAACAGGCCTGAGCTGTCGACGGTCCCACGCCGCCCCCATAGCTAGCTGGAGAGCGCCGTGGCGGAGAAGTGGTGGGTGCAGACTTTGTTGGCGGCGACCGGGGCAACCAGACAGGAAGTGTAGGGGTGCGTTTGCCAGTGCTGTCTGCAGAGCCCCTTGTCATGACCTCGACTTGTGTTGTCGACTTGACAGACTGACTGCAACCACTGCGCGCACAGCTCTGAGTAGCCGATCCGGAGGCCACATTCGGGGTGTGTACTCTATCGCCCATACCGTCTGTTGGACCCTAGTCTCTGCAATTTCTGTTCCAGGAGCCGGTTGCTTTTAGGAGCTCGGCCGGGTGTGCGGTTTTGCGGCTACATACAACAGCAGACAAATCATACACAACAGCAGCAGCAGCAAGCATGGTGCGGATGGGGGAGCAGCTTCCCGCGCAGGCGAAGAGCTTCATCTCCACCGCGGTGGACGCGAGCGAGGAGGTGGCCAGCCAGCTGGCCTCCGCCTTCCGCGTCGATGTGGACTCCTCGGACGTGTCCGAGGTGGCGTCGCTGCTGGCGAAGGAGCTCCGCAGGGACGCCTTCCTCAAGGCCAACGGGGCCAAGTTCGAGAGGGAGCTGCACGAGAAATACGGTGTGCTGAAGGATGTCATCCTCCACCCGACCGTGCAGGTACAGTATGTCGGCGTTTGGGGTACGATGTGATTGGAGGTGCCTTTTGCTTCCTGTGGGCGGTCTCGCGGTTGTTGGTTTGCCACACGTGTCGGCCTCCTGCGACAGCAGCAGCTTTTTAGGTCGTATCCGAAGTTTGTGGATGCATACGTTGGTGTCGACCTGCCCGTGGAGCCGTGCAACGCTGCGGCAGCAGCAGATACGTACGAGTCATTTCGCGGCTGTGTGTAGCTCCTAGATGGTGCGTGTGAAGTGCCACTTTGTTCCATGCTTACTCAGCCGTCGACTCCTGGCCCTGTGGACTTCACATGTGCATGTTGAACGTTGACTCGAAATGAATGTTCTCGCACGCGTTGTAGATGCGGGCTGATTCACACCCACGTGCGGTAGCTGCTAGCTGTTTGTAACCCCCGGAATCTCTGCCTGGGCTGCTTTCTATCAGCGCTCGCAAGATTTCCTTCTCGCGTTCTCGGTATATGCAGTAGCATGATGCTGGTCCTGCTGTGTTCTGTGCGGTATGTAGCTGGACGACGAACACGAGGCGGGCAGAAAAAAATTGCGAAGTACATGTATGCGTACATACTGGTACGGCACAGGCAGTGATCCATAGGCAGTGATCTACAGCAGTACAGCAGTACCGCCACCGAGAGCTCACGGCTCCCTCCCTCCCTCCCTCCTGTGGGTGTTCTGTACTCACACTTGCTGAGCAAGACACTTTGATTTGTGTTCCCTCATGTTTTGCACTGGTACTTTCCCGTCAGGCTTGTAAGACATGTGCCGTACTACAGTACGACCGTAGTAGTCCGACCCTTAAGTTGGGTATCATACGCGTTATGTAGTGTCGACGGTTTATGGCCGATTCCCGCCGGCAACACACGGAAGACTACGTTCCCCAGTCACACGCTCGCTGCAAGGCAAATATGCTAGCCGAGGAGATGCTGCGCGAACACTGCTTCGTGTTGGTGCTTTCTCTTTCTCTGCAGGTGTTCTGAATCAAGGCGCTATGCCCGGTAGGGGGGGGGGCGCTGACTAGAGTATGTGCCCACGTTTTTTTTTCTCGCTACTGTTGTACAAGGCTGCCGTTTTTTCAATGGTCAGCCCGTTCATAGCGGTTGGTGATGGCCATTGCGACACGCACAAACACCCCCCCCCCATGAGGCTGACACTGTTCACATCGGTCAGCCGGTTCGCAGCGCGTCAAAGCATGTAACAATACTGAAGACACAATACTGAAGACACACATGGACCACTGAGAGTTCTCCTGCTTGCCTCCCGCATCCTTTGAACCCCCCCCCCCCATCTCTGTCCGTGCTTGCCCGGCGGTCGGCACCCGACTTGGAATCACGCGAAACAGTGGTTGCTTGGGCTCTGCGCACAGCTCTGGCGGAGCTTTCACCTTTTCGGGAAGCCTCCTCTCGGCACGACGGCGGGTGTGGTCGTCGGCCTCATGATCTACCGCAGGTGGGTCTTTCCTAAAAGCGTCTCTGGTCTCTGGTCTTGTTTTTTAAGTGTCCTTTGGCGTTATTTGGGTGTCTCTGGTCTCATTTTAGTTTCTCTGGACATAGTTAAGTACTGTATCTCTGTTGTGCGCAACTGGTGCGCAGATTAGAAATTTGATGCATGGGCGCGCAACCACCACGCAGTGTCTGGAAGAAAATGGTCGTGTGCTTCAGCGAAAAGGGTTGGTGTTTGGCCGTGGTGGAAGAAATCAGGGGAGCCTTTCGAGCTCGGAAAGACAGTAACGCAACTCTTCTTCCCCACCCGTGGTTTGAGTCCGTGCTACCGCTCATCACGCACGACCGAGTCCCCCTTTTTTTTTTCGCCGAACTTTTCATTCGCTGGCTTGTGTTTTCTCTTTCGACTGACTTCAATCGGGGATCGATATAATGTGGCCGCTGGAGACGCTCGACCATACCCCCCTACATTCGCTCGATTTCGGTGACTTTGAACTTTTCTCCTACGACTGAATTTGATCGGGGACCGATATCTTGCGACCGTTGGAGACGCACGACCCTTTCATGGCCCCGTTTGATTCGCCCGACTTCATTCACTGACGTTCTCTTGCTTACTGGATTTGATCGGGGGGGTCGATCCGGGTTGCTGCCACCGACGACGACGACGACGACGACGACACGCATGCATCGCAGGAAAGTCGGGTTCGTCAACATGTCGCTGGCGGCGGCCGCGCTCTCGGGGCTTAACCCGCTGGTCGTCGTGGCGGTGGCCCTGGCCTGGAAGCTGTGGGCGAGCACCAAGTTCCTCCCCCGCGGCTGCAGGCATAACCCCGAGGTGTGTGCGTGTACATACCGCAACGAAAACACGGCCGCTGTTTTTGGTGCTGGCTATGGCCAGGGGATCGAGTAGGGAGTTAGCGCGCGTGGGTGGGCGATGGGTGCCAGGGGTGACCGGTTCAGAGGTGGCTGGCTGACTGTGGTGGTGCTAAGCGGCAGGCTGTTTAGCTGCGTCATGCTGCGACAGTAGCTCCCTTCACTTTGCGGTGGTGTTGACTGATATGCATGTACCCTGCCTACGCAACTGCTGTTGGTTGGTGGTGTTTCCGCCGCATTTTTGTTTTGTGTTTGTCGTGTGCCCGCTTTTAATAGTACGAGGCCCCTGAAGATCTCGGCGCAGACAAGCTTTCCGACGACTTCGAGCCGGCGAAGGTGTCCACGGCCCCGGGCGAGGAGTATGACCACGTCGTCGTGGGGTCCGATCTTGGAGGTGAGGGGGAAGGGGGGGGGGGGGCTCCGTGAAGTGCTTGGTTGTTGGGTGACGCCTCGCCGCTTCCCCCACTCGGCTGCCTGCGTTTTAGCCCCAAAGCAGCATCTCATATCGGCTTGTCTGCCTGCGTGAGCTTTCGTTTTCTTCTCTTTCGGGTGTAGTGTATTCACTAACAGGATTTTTCGTATGTATTATCTAACTATGTTGGATGAAGCGGGGAAGTTGAGTTAGGGATAGGGGTAGGGGTAGGGATAGGGTCTGTGCACCCCCCCCCACACTCTATTTCCTTATAATTTCTCGCGAAGGCAGTCCATTGTGCTAGGACCTGTGTACTTCGGAAAACAGTCAGTTTCCTGACATTAAAATCCTGCCGCCGTCTCTCGAAAATGCGGCCCCCATCTTCCGCGCGCGGGCCGCCCCTCGTTCTTCTCCTGACTCCCGCCATCATCCCCACGTAACAATTACAAACCCACACGCAATAAAAGGTCTGTTCTGTGCGGCGCTTCTCTCGCGGTGCGGGCGGCGAGTGCTGGTGCTGGAGCAGGGGCCGCTCGCCGGCGCTGGGGCGGTGGTGAAGGCTCCCGCGGGGGCCGGCGGCTGGGAGTTCGAGACCGGGGTGCAGTGCCTGGGCGGGGGGGACAAGCTGGGGCGGTTCATCGAGAGGCTGCAGCTGGCGTTCCTACCGGCAGACGAAGGGTCTGGGAAGGGTGAGTTTGTAGAGGTATGTGGTGGACGGGGAACACCAATCAGATTTTGCTGTAGCAGTTAGGTGTTGGGTCCGCCGCCTGCCTTGCCTCCTCCAACTTACAGCACAGCAGAGGTCAGCGTGTCCGCATATCAAAGAGAGTTCGACACGCATGGCTACATACCATCGATGTGCTCGCACACCGTGTTTTTTTGTTGTTGTGACTTTGTGAGGTCCGTGCAACAGGATTTAAGGCGCATGCAGGTCTTTGTCGCATGAATACCCTCGGCATATGCGACGTGTTTTTCGAGGCCGACCAGTTCGGTTCAATTCTCATCAAACACATTACACAATCCCCCCCGGAGTATACGAAAAGATCTTCAGCGCGCCCATTGCCCCTTGCGTAAGTCTGGCGTTGGTCTTGCCGCCAATGAAATCACGACGGGCGGGGTAGTTGCACGGCGTTTCCTTTATGCGCTGCGGATGCGGCAAATCCGGGCATGCAGCAGGCAGGGCGAGAAAAAGGAGCGCCTCGAGACACCATGGAAGGCGTAGATGGGCTGCCCAGAAGTGCAACATGGTTGTTCGCTGGTGTTCGATCTGGTCCGCGCGTTTGCTGACTTTTTATTAGGCAAAAGTCAAGACTTTTATCAGGCATCTCAGACATGGAAATTTGTGTCAGGCAAATGACTTCAGGGCTCCCACCTCTACGGGCAGACCTCTTCGGAATATTTGTCCATCTTGTTGTTTGATTGATAACCAGCTGCATACGTCGATCCCGACGTTCTCTCCCCCCCGCCGTCGCACACCCTTTTGATTCAACTCTTTTGTCACATTATCCGACTGCTGCCCCCCCCCCCCCCCTCCCGCTGTTTCGCTCTAAAGAGAAACTCAAGTGGGAAAAGGTGGGCCGGCTAGAGTCGGACCTCTGCGTTCACGACATGGTGTCCGTCGGGGACGGGAAGCAGACGGTTCTCTTCCCGGCCGAGCAGGAGAAGCTGTTGGAGTCGCTCATGGCACAGGTCAGCGTTCATCCCCCGTGATATCCTGTCCCGCTGCTGGTCTGTCCTACCTTAGCAGGGAGGGCTGGTGGTACCGTACCCCCACATAATACAGACCATCGCGCGTCCCCGACTCCCGCCATTGCAATACCATCGTTACACGCGACACCGAAGGCGTAGATGAGCCGTCCGGAGGTGCGCTCCGCCCTTGCGGTGGTTCGGTGGTCTTCAATATCGCCCGCGGCCTTTTTTTTTTCGTTTGATGTTAACCGGCGGTATTTTCGTCCCCTTCGTTGTCCTCCCCATTTCACAACCCTTGTGGTGCAACTCTGTCCGTCCGACGCATCTTTCCGCCATTCTCTCCCTCCCTCCCTCCCTCTCCAAGTTCCCGGAGAGGCGACCGTTCTTCCGAGCGTTCTTCGGCCAGGCGCAGAAGGAGAAGGAAGGGGGATCGCTGGCGTACTACCTGCTCAAGCTCTTCGCCTCCAGGCCGGCGAGGTGGCTGGACAGGGTCGTCGTCGGCCTTCTCGCGACCGCCCCGGCCATGGCTCACGTCGAGATCGCCAAGCGCAGGTACATGTGCATAGATAGGTCGGTAGGTGGGCGGTGGATCGTCGGCAGGTCGGCCGGACAGGTTTCGGTCCATGGAATGTAACCGCCTCGTGATGTACCGATCGTTCAGCCGCAACTTGCTGCTGCTGGTGTTGTTTTTTTTCTCATGTTTTTATTTCTCCCGCTTTGTATGTCGGATTGTTTGTTGTTCGTCAAGAGGTTGAGTCGGTGTGCCTGTTACGCCTGGCAAACGAGCCGAGCGTGCGCGTTTTCGCTCTGGTCTTGGCAATTTTAATTCACACTGGATACACATGCTTCTGTCGCGGTGAAACAGCGCCTCCTCCTCCTCCTCCTCCTTCTGACGGGGACTTTTTTTTGCGTGTTTTGTGTGTCGTTTTCGTCGTAATGAATCCCTTGTTGTGCGCTTGGTTCTCGCGGCCTTACTTGTTCCTCTTCAGCGTGTCGGAGATGATGAAGGCTATGCTGAAGACGCAGCCTGAGGGAAACGACGACTTGGAGGCCGCGCAGGCCGCCCTGTGCGCCTTGTTCAGGAGCGAGAACCTGGCGCCTTCCAGGGTGCGTTGCGCGTGTGGTGTAGAGCCTCATTGTCATATATATACACACACACACACCGGCTGGCGATGGCGGATCCCTGAGCTTGCTCCTATCACGGCTGCTGCTGTTGCTGTTGCTGTTGTTGGCTCCTCATGCCCACCTCGTGAAATACGCCTTGTTGCCCGAGTAGGCCGAGGGTGCCAATTGAGGATTGAACCGGGAAGGAGGCCGAAAGGGAGGTGTCCGCAAGGTCGTGCGGGCTGTACCGCCCCCCTCCGTCCCTTCGTCCCTCCCTCCATCTCTCCCTCCACCGGTATGGGAGGGAGACTATAGGCAGGCTGCGGTTTCGCTACGTTGCCCAAGTATCATTTGCATTTTTTTAACACGGATGAGCTCCTCTCTCTTTCCGTGTAAAATGATGTACGGCCGTGATTCTCGTGGCAGGTGTCGTGCGCGGCATTGATGGGACAGACGAGCTCTGCCTGGGGAGGCCTGTATCACCCGCGAGGAGGCTTCAGGTGGGGATATGGGATAAGATCGATTGCCGATCCCGCTACTGCTGCTTCTTGCGGCGGCGGCGTTGAAGATTTCGGTGTCACCGCGTATGGTATCGTCGGTTTTTGGTTTGGTTCTTGGCCATTGCTCTTTCTCTGCTTGTCTTGCCTCCCGCATCCTTGATCCCCCCCCCCGTAGCCTGGGTCGGCGAAAACCGGGTATATCGCTACGTCCCGGTGTTTGTAGGGATACGAGGTCAATGGTCTAGCGCCTACGGCATGCGTTTACACCACCCTCCCCGCACTTCGCACTTGGTGATGTGAAAGCCTGGTCCGGTGAGAACCCGGCGTGCTGCGTCCCCGCTTGGTAGGGATACGAGGTCAATGGTCTAACAACAACGGTATGCGTTTACATGAGTACACCCCCCCTCCCCCCCCCTCGTTAGGGCGATCGCGGAAGAGCTCGTGGACTCCATCCACGCCTCCGGGGGCCGCGTCCTCACGCGCGCCAAGGCGACCTCGGTCATCGTGGGGAAGGAGAGGGCGGAGGGCGTCACGGTAGTCCGAGAAAGCGGGGGCGGGGGTGGCAACGGCTCTGCCGCTGCGGCGGCGGCAGCGGCAGCGGCGTCGGCCGTCAACATCATGGTCGCCGGAGACGGGTTGGGGTCGGTGATATCCTCAATCGGCGTTATCGACACGTTCCGCGGGCTGTTGCCCCGCAAGTCGGCGCTGACGACGAGGGCGGCCAGTGGTGGCGCGACGACCGCGGCGGCGGGCGATGGGCCGGCGGCGGCGGGGACGGCGGGCGAGACCGTGACGGCGCTGGGGGAGAAGGACGGGGAAGGGTTGGACCCGGCAGGGTTCCGGATCCTGAGGGCTGCGCGACCGCGGGTCCACCTGTGCGTGGGGCTGCAGGGCAACTGGCTGGAGGACCTGGATGGGACTAGCTCTTATGTACACCACGTGAGTGGGTTGGGTTGGGTTGCCGCTGTGAGAGGAATAGTTTTTTGTGGAGAGAGGGCGCGTCTAATAGTTGTTGCCGGCGGCAGCGACTGGCTGCACCGGTGGCCGGGGAGAGAGGCAAGGGGCCAGCCACGCGATGGACGAGTAAAAAGCAAGCAGGCATAAAAGGCATCAGTAAATCGGGTGCTAGACTCTGTCACCAAAATTTACCAATAGCTGGTATGTATGTTGCGCCAATGGGCATGCCCGAACAAAAAAAAGTAAAAAAGGCGAAACATGACCCCCGCTCGGTCGACCGAGCCTCATCTGCTAAAGTTGATCTTGAACATACATAGTACTTCGAGAGTAATCGTAAGCATCGCCACGCCAAGTGATCGCTGGACGAGCAAACTGGATCAATCAACACGAGTGTATCGCCAGCGATGTATCCCGATCGACGGGCCGGCAACAAAAGCATCCCATCCCCGACCGAAACTGAGGCCTCCTACGCTCTGCAAGCGACGGCGACAACGCACACGGCCAGACGTTCAGCCTGCTAACGTGGGCGTGGCCTGCTGTCGGTTATGTGTTCGTCTCGCTTCAACAGGTTCGCGACTCGATGGTGGAGGGCGGCGGCGGCGGGGGGGGGCACGAACGCCACGAGGGGAAGCTGCCGGACTGGTGCCGGATAAGCTTCGGCGAGTCCAAGGATTCCGCCGGGTGGAAGAAGGAAACGACGAGCGTGGTGGTGACGGCGGAGATGACCGAAGGTGGGTCCGGGCGAGCAAGCGCACGGCCGACCGTGCGGACGGTGCGGAGAGCGGTGGCCTCCTCCACTCTCTCTTGGGGTTCATGATGCTGTTGTTGTTGTTGTTGTTGTTGTTGTCTTCACAGACGTGTGGCCCTCCTTGTTGTTGTTTGTGCTTGTTGTTGTTGTTGTTGTTGTTGTTGCTGCTGCTGCTGCTGCTGCTGCTGCTGCTGCTGCTGCTG
The DNA here is from genome assembly GCA_000310025.1 of Ectocarpus siliculosus. Classification (NCBI taxonomy): domain Eukaryota; class Phaeophyceae; order Ectocarpales; family Ectocarpaceae; genus Ectocarpus; species Ectocarpus siliculosus. The sequence goes on along the minus strand of FN649729.1, from coordinate 2,101,695 downwards.
CTGCTGATGGTGATGATGACATTGTTCTGGTGGTGGTGGTGGTGGTGATGTTTATTTGTCGTGTTGTATTTGTTGTTGTTTCTGTTCTTGTTGCTGTCGTAAGTTTGTGAGTGTCTTCGTGCCGTCGCGGAAGTGCTACGCGAACTTGGAAACGGCATCGTGCCCCGGTTTGATGTTGATGCGAGAGCTGCGTGCACGTCGTACGTATTGTACGCTTGTCTTTCCCTTCCTTCTGATGAAGATCCTTCTATCCTCCCTATGTGCGTCATATCCATCATAAACGCCTTCTTTTTTTTTTTCTCCTTATAATATTTCGCGTGTTGCCCATGGCGTGTAGACACGCTTCGTTCTGGACGAGCACTACAGCCATCATAATCGCCTTTGTATTTTCGCGTGTTCGCCGCACGCGCTGCAGTCATCATAATTGCCTTTGTATGTTTCCCCCCTTACATTTTTTTTTTTACATTTCGCGTGGTTGCCGCGTCGTCGACACGTGTGGGACGAGAGCAGAGATGGCGAAGTTGACGATCGACGGTGTCGGGAGCACGAACGAGCCGATCGGGCCTCTCCGATACACGGTACAGCCGGGACGGTCCGGAAGGGAGCGCCTGCGAGAGCGGCTGCTGCGGCGCCTGCATCAAGACTTCCCGCAGACTCAGGTGTGAGGGTGGGGTGCTTGGTACGAGCGGCGAGCGTGTGCGTGTGCGTGTGCGTGTGCGTATGCATATGTGTGTGTGTTTTTTTTTTTGTTTTTTTTTGTTATAATAGCATCGACCTCACTAACCGGCTGCGTGTGTGGGTACATGTTTATTTCAGAATCGGACCCCGCTTACCGGCTGACCAATGAGGTTTCGCCAATCTCAGTGCGGCGGAAAACGTTTACGTGCCTTCTGAAAGGTCATGATCTGGGGCCCCGTGAGGGGGCGTCGTGGGGGAGGCTAAGCTGCCCTTCGGATTAAAGACAGAAATTTTTGTGTTTGTGAGTCTTTGACTGTTAGCATCGGCAGCGCTAACTGGGTGACCAATGAAATTCGCAAAGTCTCAATGCGGCTGACAACGGAAACGCTTCTCGAGACCACGGTCTCTGTGAGTGTGTTTATTTGTTTCGCGTCGACCGCGCTAGCGGGCTGACCATTGCAAGGAAGTCAATCAAGTACCAAGAGCGGGGTAAATGGCGTGTGCGTGTCGGGTGCTGCACTCAGCAGAGCGGACTGCTGTGTCCGATGGGTCGTGGATGATTTTTTTTCGTCGAACAGTCCCGGCCCTTTTCGGTTATACTTGAAGCCATCGAACTTGTCCGCAACAGCGGTCGTTTCGGCTTGGCTAAAATTGGGTGCGAGAAGGCCAACGGGGTAGACGTAAAGAAAAAACCCCTTGTGATGCGCCAGAGTGAGACAGCCTTCCTCTTCTTCCGAAGACACACCGAATTTCCCCCCCACAAGCAATCCCGCCCGCCGTAAGAAGACCACTATAATATTGTGTTGAGGCTCCGCGTCGACACCCTTTTGGACCTCTCGTGACGGCTGGTTGGTCTAAAAGAGGTGGTATGGTATGGTATGGTATGGTACCTGAACGGAGATTGAAACAAACACTCGAGCTATAGGAGTATATTGCATGACAACAGCTTAAAACGTCTCGCGGCCCTGTATCCCGTGTTGTTACCTCCCCCCCTATTATGTCGTCGAAGTAGGAAGGAAGGAGCGATTGTCCATCGATGATCAGTCCTGTCGGAACAATGCTCCGTCCTCTCGAGGGCGCGTGGGCAACGGTACAGCGAAGGAGTGCATGAGTATCCCACCTCCCTCCCTCCCCCCCCCCCCCCTTCCCTTCCCTCCCACCCACAGGGTCGTGACGAGTTCATCATGCTCGCAGAGCAACCCAGAGCCGGGCTCTCGGAGGGACCGGAGCGGTACCTGGCCAAGGGGGTGCGCGCGCCGACGAAGGTTCCCGGATTTTTCTTGGCGGGGGAGGACCTGACCATCAGCGGGATGGAAGGAGGCGTCATGGGGGGGTGAGTGAGGGAGACGGGTGGAACAGAGACGCAGCATCACCCGGCATTTTGTTGGCCTTTTTTTGGAGGGGGGGGAAGGAGGGGGGGGGTGCACTCATAGTCGTGCATGCCGTAGTCGTTAGACCATTGACCTCGCATCCCTACAAAGCCAGTACGGAGCACGCCGGGTTCTGACCGGGCCAGGCTCTCACATCACCAAGCGCGAAGCGCCGTGAGGTATTCGGCGAGTCGCATGAAGGGTGCGCTGCATCCTGCTAAGGGTGTTCGGTATCTTGTGCTTACTTCATTGCGTACGGATGACAGCTGCGTATGACTTAATTTATTTTCTGGTGGTTTCACTTCCAGAGACAGTTGTAAGCACTGTGTAACTGCCTCGAGGATGCTTGATCATTTAAACACAACGTGGCGCGATCATCCCCCTTGCGCGGAGTGAGGGTTATCGACCCCGCACAACGTAATCGAGAGGGTTAAGGTTGTCGGCTTTGTTGACTGGGTACTGGAGCCATCCGTTTTGCGCTACACCCGTTTAGTGGTGTTCCGGGTGTTTCGCCCTTGAGGTCTCCTTTGTTTTGTTGCATGCGGCTGCTGTTTCTCAGGCCAGTTTGGCGTGCTGTTGTCTTTGGGAACACTTTTTTCAGGAATTGTGTGCGTGCGTGTTTTGCTCTTTTTGTCCTTTCTGTCTGCCGCCTGTCGCTGTTTGTTGAACCAAGAACGGTGACGTGCCGTCCGTGTTTCCTCCCGCGCCGTTGCTTCTGCGCTCTCCCCCCCCCCCCCCCAGATGGATAGCGGCGCACGCCGCTCTGGGCTACACGCCGACGGACATGTTCCTCCGCAGGAGAAGTCTCGCCTCAGACATCCCCAACCTCGACAAGCTACGGCGGTAGAACCCTCCATAGCGTGTGTGCTGCAAGGAAGAGCTCAGGAATAAGAATTTCCGCTAGAGGAAGGGTGTGATGCTGCTGCTGTGTAACAGTCCCGCTGTTTCCAAACATGCTGCCTGCCTGCCTGCCTGCCTACCGTTGTCATGGTGTCAGTGCGATTTTGTTTGTTGTTTTCGGGAGGGAGGGGGGTGGGGGGGAGAGGCTCTTCGCCCGATTCGGGAGAAGAAGTGGTTTCGTCGCGTTCTTGGCGTCTCGATCGACTCGTTCGTTTGTGCATCGCTTCGAACAGACGAAGTCCTTCTTAGTTTTTCGCGGGGAACCGGTGACCGATCGCGGCACAGCCGAGCACGTGCCGCTACAACTCGGCAGACCAGTGAGATCCTTCAAGTACAACAGTATTCACTACGTTGTTTCTGATGGCGTGTGCAGGACGAACGGCTTATTCTTTTTCGCGGAGAACCGGTGACTTACAGTATATTCAAGCACAGCCGGGCACGTGGTGCAGCTGCAGGTTGGCAGACCACCATTGACGTCTAAAAGTGCTGCTTAGTTGCAGAAGGTCGGTCTTGGCTTGGTTTGTCGATACGCCCAGCGCGAGGAGGAAACACGCATTTTTTGGGGGGGGTTGAGGGGTGGGGGTGGGGGTGAGTGGGGGCTTGGGGTTCGTTTCCCAGATTTTGGTGTGTTTTTGGTGGGGGGTGGGGGGGTACAGGGGACTTTGAGGACTCGGAGATTGAGACGAAAAAAGAAGCTTGATTGAATGGAATCCCGTTCTTCCGCGGTGCCTTGAGGACACGGGGGGGTGGTGCGGCGCTGCACATCGGCCAGGACGGACCCCCTTTGATGTTGTGGGTGATTACTTTCGCGCATGGTTCTCTCATTGCCTGCGGTAGGTTGGACCTTACGAAGTGGGCGGAAAGACAGATACTTGGAAGATATCCTGCTCTGGTGCTCGTACAGCGTATGTGCTCACCGCGATCTATGGGTGGGTGACGTCGCGATGTCCTGGCGAGTAACCGCTCCGATGATGTTATCCTGTTTGAAGCAATACTCATCATCACCAGCACCCGAATGATCACGAGTTTGTTGTGGTTCCCTCTGTGCTTCTCTAACAGAAGGAAATCTCACTGCTGTTGCTGCTATCTTGTGGCGGAGAGAGAGGTTGCCGTCCTTTTCTTCTGTGTTGCCATAACAATCTCGTGCTTTTCGTGGCTCACTTCTCCTGGTCAATAGTGTTATTTTGTTATTTTGGAATGTACAACTTGTACGATAAAGGGAACTAACGGACATCTGACTTGAGTCCTTCCCACGTTAGGAAAATATTTGGCTCGAGCACCCGAGAAGGAAACGGCGTAGAAGAAAAAAACTCTTCATCTACCCAAGAACCACCACCAGCAGTGGAATTCTTCTTTATTTGTTGTTGACATACAACATCGTTTTCGTACATCAACTAAAATACTCGCACCTCGCACACACAACGATAAGTAGCCAGGATCAGACATCCTCTCTGGGGAGCATGGATCAGATATATGTGTGCCAGCATCCAGCACAATCTTTCATACTCCGTCCTACAAGCAACGAGTGTGCAGGACTTGAATATTAATTCCTGGACCTCCTGCGGCATGTCTCAGGTGGGGATCTTCCAACAACATCACAGGAAATGACCACTTGTACCCCACATATTTACTGGGCCCCCTGCCCCCCACCCCCCACCGGCCCCAATCTGCAACACACAGTGTGGCAGTGACTTCATCTTGCCGACGCAGAGGCAGGTGCCACTTCATCTTTCTACTACAGTGCAGCGTGGTGGACTAAAACAAACTGCGTGCCTCGAGCTACGGTGAACCCTCAAGCAACCAGAGGTCCCTTGAAGCCGCTCGCTTTGAAAGCGGTGCACAGGATAGACTGCACGGGGAAGGGGGGTGCGATCAGTTGTTGAACCTGAGTGCGTACGCCGAAATCAAAAAGGAGAGTTGAGGCACGGCGAAGGGTCATCCGTCGTTTTGTGTGCGCGTTGCGTTAGTGAGAGAGAAAGCGATGATGAAAGCGTCACCACCACGACGACGACGCGCGGCAGCACGGCGCGCGCCGCGGCGAGACGCTGCGGCGGCCGCGGCAGTCGCCGCCTCGGCGGCCCTCGCGCTCGCGTGCCTCGTCCTGCTGAGCGCACCGGTGCCCTCTGACGGATTCTTTCGACCCAGGCCAAACATCAAAGAGCCGGGCTTGGGGGACAACGGAGTCAACGTCTTCCCCAGGAACACTAGGCGGCCCGCCCCGCTCTGCGATCCTGCTGGTGACGGAGCACTGCGAGCGACGGTGCCGATGATGCCGTCGCATCAGGAGCGGGGGAGTAGCTGTTCCGGGCCGACGAGGATGCCGTTGCTGGTGATGCTCGGGTCGGCGGGGGAGAGCGAGTTTGAGAAGGAGGAGGAGGAGGACGGGGAGGAGGACGGGGAGGGCCAAGAGGATGGGGTGCAGCTCCCAACGGTTGAAGTACCGGAAATGATGAGCGAGGAGGTACGTGCGAGAGTTCTAGCGGTCTCCCCACGTTCTGTAGAGCACCAGCGTCAGCAGCGGCACGTACTAGTGGTGCCGAGGATTGATTGTTGTTTTCCATCTTCCATCCAATATATGAATGTGCTTTGATCGGCACACCCGGCACTCGGCTCGCACGTATCTTACATGGCATCCCTCAACAACCAGGTGGTACAAGTACAAGGTTGACAGAAGTCTCCCGCAAAGAGCATGTGTGTTGTGCTGTACGCCTCCCTTGCCCACCCCCCTCGAGCTTTTTCTCTCGTAACCCTAACCTGTTGCCCAAGTAAGTTCCCGTTTGTTGCTGCTCATCGCCAGCAGCAGCAGCAGCAGCAGCAGCAGCCTTCGAGGATTTTCTGCTATCGGAGATTGTGCCAATTCGAAAAAAAAACACGCATGATGATGATGGGCGGCTGAAGTTGCACAACAGCTACATTTTTTTTTGTCAGTCCCCCCCTTCCCGCACCACGAACAAAAGCACGAAGCGTGCCTTTACTCCCCGGCCCTCCTTGCATGCTATAGCTGTCGGCTTTGGCGTGTTCATATATACTACGTACCGGTAGAAGGGTGCAATGGCGGGCGTGTGGTATTTTTTTCATTCCCCCGCTTTTGCCATGACGTGCCACCACCCTCTCGTCTCTGCGTGTACCAAGGGTGATGTGGCGAAGGCAAATCTTGCGTTTTTTATATCGTTGCGCCTCTACGCACCGCACTGGAGCGTGCAATGAATGAGAAGGCAAACAGGATGTACAGTCCCCAAAACTACGGAAAGTGTTGTTTATGTGTTCGTCGAAGTGGCAGTCCAGGCTGCTGTTGTGCTTTTCCGTCAGGACCCATCTGGTACTGCTTGTATTTGCTGTACGCTATCTACGAGTCAGAGTTTGCTCACGTGTGTGCCGCAGTAATGATCTCTTTTTGAAACTCTCTGTGCATACATAGATACTTCTGTGCTGTTGAGCAGGGTAGAGTATTGCTGTACTACGCGAGCAAAGAAAAGCTTTGTCTCTCCGTGGGCGACAACGGCCTCCGCACGCAATAGTCGTGGTGTCAGGGAGACCCGCGTGTCAACGCCGGCAGAAACGATACAGAGAGGGGCTAGGTTGCGCGTTCCATGTAGTTGGGGGGATCACGCGCTCGGTCTTCTATTGTACGTCGGCTGCCGTGCCTACGCGATACTGGTACACACCAGCCTTCCCCTGCAACAGCAGTTAGATGGTGGTGGGTTCGGTGGGCGCCTACTTTTTTCTTGTGGTGACTCCCTGTCTCTCGTCTGGAGCGATCCTCGGCATGCTTTTTTCGAACCTCCCTCACAGCCAACACTGCGTTTTGCGCTATTTAGTACCACGTGAAGCGCACCCTTTTTATCTTTTTGTTCCACCTTTCAGAGCAATCGTTGACATAGCCGGGCTCATCGATGAAGCCCGATGTCGCTACTCGGTCATGGCCAAATCACTGGGTGATCGCTGTCTTTCGGCAACAAGTAGCACTATGACAGCAGCAGCAACATCAGCAACATGTTCGGGTGCTTGCCACGACACCATGTTCTTGGCACAAAGTCGACAAAACCCGAGGTGGTATTGCGCGTATATCTTGACACGTGTCATTGCAGGGGGGGAGGGGGGGGGGGGCAAAGATATGGTACATGTTTGAAAGATCCTGTCCAGAGACGTATTTCTTGCCGAACATGCTAGTTTTTGTGTGGGCTGTCGGCTCCTTGACGCGTGTAGTCTGTCCAGGGTCAAGTAACCTTGCGTCAAACCGGACGACTAGCTGATCGGTCGTCGCCCTGTATAGCCCGGACGGAAGCAGCACTCTTTTTTGTCAGCTACGCATGGTCAGGGTTGTTACCCCCGCTGCGACGACTGCCCCCCCCCGTGGCAAGTGTAGTGTCCGGCAGCTGCATCTCGACAACTCGGCAGACAAGACGCGGATGTCCCATGTTTTGGTTGCCTTTTCTTTCATGCTCCCCCGTCTGTAGGTCGATGTTTTCGTGTGTTTGCCCCCCACCTCTCTCCTATTGTGCATATGCAGTCACAAAATACTTGGGCGTACGATGCTGCTTCATTGTGCCGTGCTCCGCATACTCCAGACAGAACCCCTTTTCTGCCCTCCACCTGCCGCGTCCAAAGAGCGGACGGAAAGTGAGGTTAAGCAATCGACGTCCATACGAATCGGGACGACACACGCATGCACACAAACACGTTTTTTTTTTGTTGGGTCTGCCGGTTATCGCGTTCGTTTTGTATTCAAAGACGCGTGCGCACTATTTAACACAGCAGTGATCATGGCCTTTGGAAGCCCTTCCTGTTTGCAGGTGCGCGGAGACTGATGTCTGTTCAGTGTGTTAGCCTGTTAACACGGTCGATGCTATTTGACGAAACAGACACCGACATTTTGACAGCTAGTATACATGGTTCTCATCCGGAAGCAGTTTCATGTTTCATGGAACACCAAACCCCTCCGCGGACATGCGGATCCTCACGCTACCCCCCCCCC
>FN649729.1:2063086-2075156 GCA_000310025.1 Ectocarpus siliculosus | reverse complement strand
GCCCGGAGCCACCTTGGCTTCCGCCGCCGCCACCGCCGCCACCGCCGCCGCGCCCGGCGCCGTGATCCCGTTGTGGTGGTTCACACTTCTTAACCCCCCCGCCCCCCGTGCCCCGTTTGTCATCGCCCTCGTTGTTTCCACGTGGCCGCCGCTGTCCCGCGGGTAGTATCTTCCCGCGGCCGGCTGCTGCTGCGGCTGCTGCTGCGACGACAAGCCGTTGTTGTTAATCGACGACGACGTTGACGCTGCCGCTGCAGTCGCTCTCGTCCGCATCGCCTCGGTGTGGCGCTGTGCCTCCGCCCTTGCCCTCATGCGCCCGCCGGCCGCGAGCCGCGAGGACTCCGCCGCCGCCGCCGCTCCCCGCGCACGCGCAGCGGCAACCACGGCCGACGGCCCGCTGGACAGCACGTCGAGGGTCGCCGGCGGGGACTCGTGCGACCACTCCGTGGCGGTGGCGGGGACAACGGGACCGCTTTCGTGTGGAGCTCGGCCAGCTGGGTTGTCGGCTTCGGCCCCAGCGCCGCTCCCGCTCAACACGCTGAACAGACTGCCCGCAGCGCTGCTGTCTGCTCCCCCTTTCCCAGGCAGCGGCGTCGCCCCCGCCGCCGCGTTCTCTGTTCCAGCTTTCGGCTGTGACTCTAGCACGGGTGGTGCTGGGTCCGCTACGGCACCGCCCCCGCTCAACACGCTGAACAGACTACTCGCAGCACTCGTCTCTGCTCCCCCTCCCCTACCCGCCACCGCCGCCACCGGCGCCGCCGCCGCTCCGCCGTTGGGCGAAGACTCGAGCACGGTGGGGGAGGGATGCTCCGGCGCCGCCGCCAATACTGCCGCGGGAGCCGCCTCTTCAACCACAAGGGTGCCGGGGCTGCCGGTGACGGTACCGATCTGCCGAGACTCGCTGAGCCGTTGCACTAGCTCCGCCTTCCTGAGGCTACCCGGCTTGCCCCCGCTCTCGCGGTACAGCAGCTTCAGCTCCGCGAGCTTCAGCTTGGCGAGGTCTTGCAGATCCGCCGGCGCCGCCGCAGTCGCGCCCAACGCTTCCCTTGCGTCGCCAACGGAGGCAGTAGCAGCCGCTTCCATCTTACCTGCTGCCTTGATGCCGCCGCCGCCGCCGCCGGTCTTCAACATGTACAGACTTCCTCCTCCTCCTGCTGCCCTCCCCTTGCCGCCCTGTTCCCAGCGGGAGCCCCGCCCGTGCGCAGCCGCGGCAACACCTCTACCCGCTCTTACCGGGAGGACTTCCCCCTCGCTCTCACGACCCCACGCGGCGGCGGCGGTGGCTAGCCGAGAGCGGTGACCAGCCGATTCACCGCGGCTGTCGTTGCAACCTCTTCGCCTTGCCGTCGCCCCCAGCAACCCCGCCCCGCAGGCCGACCTCCGCCTGCCGCTCCCGCCGCCGTCCCTATCCCTAGCTCCGCCTGCCGCCGCGGCGTGAAGGAAACAAGCGGGGGACCGGCTGCCGCTGCCGCCGCCGTCAGCGAGAAACGCGGTCGCCAGGGCGGAAGATTCCCCCGCGGTGTTGACGATCAGCGCCAAGAGGCACGTCCCTAACGCAGAGGCCGATCCGCACGCGGTCGGCGCGGCGGGCGGCGGTGGGCGGCGGCGATGTCGTCGTTGTTGTCTTATTCTGCTGCCGCTGTCAACAACAACGGCGGCGGCCGAGGGTAGGGGACGCATCCGCTTCTTTTGGACAAGAAAACGCGCGTCGTTGGTGTTTCCCTCCTTGCTCTCGGATCGCCGACCGCGGTTTCGTTCTCGACGGGTTCTCCTAGAGAGAGAGAGACAGAGAGAGAGAGGCGTTTCTCCCGGGAGGGTGGAGTGACTGAAGCGCCGCTGTGTAGCAGGGTTGCAGAAGCGGAAAGACGGGTGGGAAAGGGGGGGGGGGGGGTCGGGTCCGGCGATAAAAACGCCCACTGAAGACAGATACCCGGAAGTTCAACTTCACGGTGCGATGGTGTGCCAACTCACTCAAAGTTTACGCATGATGTCAACAGCCATGCTTGGGCCTGGACCTTGCACTACACGCTGTGTGCAGCTGCGGCAGCAGCTCTGGTATCCCGCTTGGCTGGGGGGTAAACTCGGGGAACGGTTCCGCAATACCGCGTGGTATCACAAGTGTAACACTGAGCAGGAAGAGTGCAAGTGTCAACGCGGCAACACATTCCCGGAGACTACATACATACAATCCGAAACTCATAAAATGGTGCAATATTTTAATTGAGAGCTGCTACACCGGGTGCCGCCGCGAGTCGCAGAGAAAATAGCATGCTCTCTGTAGGGCTGCTATGTAGGCAAACCTTATCGGTACTCCAGGCAGCCAACCGTTGTCTACACTATCCAACCGTTGTATTGCGCATAGAGAGAGGCCGAAGTGTTTGTTTCGTCTTCCTTGCTGCGAGCGGCACGATTTTAACGCCACCCCCAGAGGTCTGCTCCGCGAAGGGCAGCCTGGGTGCGTCCTACTGCGTGCACACTGCAGCTGAGAGTGCACAGCACAGCAGAGACGTTGTCAACATCAACCTTCCGTCGCGCACGTGTCGACCTACTGGCATTGCAGCTGCAAGGTTGTGTCTGATCAGTTCCTGCTCGCCAACGAGGAAGTTGCGGAGAGGAGAGCAGCCTTCGCGCAAGTTAGTCTGGTTCATTCACATATACCACAAATACTGCCGAAGCGCTTCTCCCTCACTACTGTACCAACGCCCTACATGTTTCCCTGTCAGGCGTACAAGGTGTCATGTGTGGGCGGCCATGTAACTGGTCTTTGCACGGTGGACGTGTGTTGAAGCACAATTTGAACCGTCAACAACGTAGAGCAAACCGACTCACCTGGCAACAAACGATGCAAGAGTCTCCACTACCCGTGTATTCCTAGAGCTATGTAGCTTCAGCAGTGGCTGCAGTGCGTGGAGAGGCAGATCAGAGGTAGCAGCTCCGCCTCCTGCAGCGGGCAGCCGTGCTTTTGTGCCGCTCCGCTCACACCCATGTACACCCTACCCTATCATTCGAACTCAAGCCTGCGTGCCCCCCGCTGGCCAGTGCCAAGGCCAGCGTTCCCCAGTCCCGAGCGACACAGGACCAGCAGTACATAGGGGTGCAAAGAGAGCTGGACTCCCGCTCGTGCAGGAAAGAGGGCCAACTTCGAGAAAGTCAGTAGTGGGCATCCCAGCAGCAACGCAGAACTTGAGCGGAAAGAGAGAGATATAACCCATAGACCAGCAAGCAAGGCCGAAAACAAGCTTTGTGGTAGCGGCAGAGTCGCCGTCCTCGCCATGTTGCCCAACTTCAGCAGGTGAGCACAGCAGCCAGCAACACCACAGAGGGATCCTTTTGTCGATCAGGATAGCACTGCCATGTCAATGGAATACCGACGCTCCTCAGAACGCGCTCAGGAAGGTGCAATATTTGTATGTCAGCATGCCACAGCAGCAGACTGCTGCGCAAGGACACACGGAAAGCAAACCTACAGCAGCGAAGGACCACCAGCGCGACAGCACTGCCGTGGCGGGAGTGTGCGCAGCGTTGAGGGTTGTGTTGAGCGCGCGAAACGAGAGACGAATGTGCGAATCTAAGGTCCGGCCTATTTTCTGCACGCCGGCGTCAGCGAACTTGTGTTACGAACAAACTTGACTTTTGTAGCATGAGGTGGAATGCGCCAGCAGTACATACTAACGGACACACCGCGTAGGATAGCGGCATCTCCACAGCAGACGGTGGCTGTTGAATTGGAACAGGGGGCGTCGTTTGGATGTGGCCATTGTTTAGCTATATCCGGATCGTGCCAAATGCTTCGCTGGTTTGGGAGTAGCGCCAGTGCAAAATCTAGAACAATAGTTCTGTTCGTACACACGCACACGCCTTTCTTCTCCACATTTTGAACATTTGAACATTCTGGAAATTTTCGCTGCGAAGTCGAAGCACGTGCTGTTGCAGGACGCAGGACCCATGCACCAGACCCTGATGCTTGGGGGTACGCATCGTACCCTCACATTGTCGTTCTTGCTCCACCTTTAGAAATATAGAAGTACTACAGTACTGCAACTTGTGCACCAGCCTCCTGTTGGCGTCCTCGACCTTTCATTGCCTTCATCGGCCGTACGGCTAGCAAGAACCTTGGGTAGGGGGGGCGGGGGGGGGTCCGTGCGCGCATCGTATGCATATGCTTATGTGCGCTCTCCAAGGCAGGCAGTTGGCGCCGGCAGGACGGGCAACAGTGATTGTAGTGTAGTGTCGACGGATAGACACCTCTCGCCGTTTTCTTCAATTTTGCTGGATGTCGACCCCCGTTGCCTGTACTACTTGCTGCAAGCAGCGGGAGTTTCCGGCTGCACAACAACAGAAAGCAGGTTGCTTGCCTCATAATTTTTGCCTACGGCCTCGCGACGCTTCCGCGAGTACACGTACAAACCCCAGTTTTGCCAACCCGACCTTCACCGACCTTCATGGGATGCTTTCGTGTGGAAGCGGCCCAATCCTGATTCCTGGTCACAACCCAAAGATCATCATCCGTGGGACTCCATACTAGTTCCAGCGCGTTTTTCGCCTCAGACTTTTGGTCTAGGCCCGTCATATTGATGCATGTCGTTGTTGCTGGTGCTGACGCCGCTATTCCCCCCCCCCCCCCCCCCGGTAGCCCCGAGGAGGCCGTGGTGTGGATGGAGAGCCTCTGCCGCGCCTTCCCGACGAACCCCAAGGAGGCCGAGGTGGCCCTCACCGAGCTGCACCGGTCGGACCACGCCGCGGAGGTGTCTAAGATCATACTTGGTGAGCCGAGGGAGTGTAGAACCGCCGTATATACCGTGGTACATGGAGGGTCTTCACCAAGGGTCATGTGGCGGCTTCTCTGAGTCCGTTTTTACGTTTTGCCGCGGGGTAGCCAACGTCAAGCTGAGCAAAGATTAAGATTACCACGGGAGGTGTAAGGAAGAGTTCGGGCAGGTGTCGCATTGCTTGGAACTTAGCCTCCGGGCGAACGTATGAAGGTTTTTTGCGTTTCAGGTCGTTTTCGGGAGGCGGTTTGTGCTTACGCTCGTAAAGTTGGTCCATCGTCCACGCATCCCTACAAGGCCGGGATGACGGACGCCATGTTTTCACCAGCCCAGGGTTGTGCGTTTCACACGGATGAACCAGGTATGCTGTCGTTTGCTGTGCCAAACCAGATATGCCATGGGTTGATTGGGCATCCCGGCCAACCAAACATTTCACATTCGGCAGGCACGACTTGCTTCAAGTTCGCAGTTTGTGTATTCCCGCACTTTTTTTTCGTCAATGCTGGTTGCCCCGCGTCTTGTCCCAGGGGGGGCAGGCTGCCCGTCACCTGCTGTATGTACGTCGACGCTTTTTTTCGTCGTTGTCGTTGTCTTTCTCTGCCCTACAGAGCGATCTCAGATGCCCATGGCGCAGTTCCACGCGCTGCTGGCCCTGCAGGAGGCGGTGCTGGCCCGGTGGGACTCGGTGCCTCCGGCGGACCGACGGGCTTTGAAGGGCTACCTGTGGGAGTTCCTCTGCCGCGAGTGGGCCAGGTAACGTTTGCGGAGGCTTTTTGAGGGAAGGAGGGAAAGAGAGAGGAGGGGGGTGTACTCATAGTCGTGCATGCTGTAGTCGTTAGACCATTGATCTCGCTCCCCTACAAAGCCGGGACGGAGCACGCCGGGTTCTCACCGGACCAGGCTCTCACATCGCCAAGCGCGAAGCACCGTGCGGTATTCGGCGAGTCGCATGAAGGGTGCGCTGCATCGTGAGGGAGGGAGGGAGCGGGAGATATATGTTGTATTAACAGGGAGTGCGAAGAACGGGTACACAGAAAACAAGAGAGAAAGACAGCGACAAAGGCAGAGAAGTCTGCCGAACAAAGTTTTTTTTTGGGGGCAAGGAAGGGGGGGCATAGGAAGGGCGAAGTGTGAGACGTGGAAGCGTTGAATGAGGGGACGTTTGGTCGAAGGACCTGCTGTTTTAAGGCAGCGGTGCAGCCTCAAGTTATGCTGCCGTCTAGTATGTGACTTTCCCGTTACCCAGAGCAATGCTGGGCTTGGGCCCGGAACTCACAGACTAGCGTAATTGAGGATTAAGCACGAGTTCTCCCACACGAAGCGGCAGTCAGTGGAGCTGTCTTGTGATACTTTTTTTCAGACCCGGGTGAAGAGCTTGTTGCTATTGATGGCAAGGGCCTCTGATCCCGATCGCCCTCTTGCCCCGTTCTCGCCGTCTCAGTGGCACCCCCTTCCCTCCCCTGGTGCACCGCTAAGCCTGCCGTCGGTGCAGTTTGGTCAATTCATTCCATGTGTCCGAACCTGAAGCATACATACACTCGTCGTACAAGAAAAGACACGCCAACAAGCGCGTTCGTTCATGCGCGCACCTGTACAGGCTGGAGCGGTCGGTGGTCTCGCAAGCGCTGCGCACGTTTTGCGTTTTCTGGAGGCGTGGCTGGTCCGCCGAGACGGAGGAAGCGAAGCTGTCGCTGTTTGCGCTGCTGCAGCAGGGGGCCTCCGAGGGGGGCGCCGCGGCAGTGAGTTATCCCCCCGTCCCCCCGGCTCTCGGCTCTTTACCTGGGGGTTCGGATTGCTTGCTTCCGCAGTATAGCTGCCTGCTGAACTGCTTGCGTGTTGCCATTGGTGATGCTTCTGTCTCTCGTCGTTGTCTCTTTCTTGACAATGCCTCTCTGTCTGCTTTCCCGTCTGTTGGTGTGTCGGTGGCCCTGAACGAAACACGAGAACGAGATTTGAATCTGGGTTTGGTGTTTGTGTCAACTCCTGCCTCCAGCGTTTGTGCGTTCTTTGTGCGTTGGCTTTTTGGTTTCGTGTCTTGAGTAGTCTGTTTTACTCCATTCCCATATTCCCACACACACACGTGCCAACTTTGGTGTGTCCTCCAATGTGTGCTCCAGAATCGAATTCTTCTTCTTTACTCCGGGAACGCGTGGTACACAGTGGTTCATAGTGGACTCTGAATCCTTGTTCGTTTCCGTTGCACGTCGTGAATAGCGTTCGTTTTTTCAAGACCCTTTTTTCGGGACACCGGCGTCCCGCATGGCACTCCGCTTTTTAACTCCCCAAAGCCCGACTTAAAAACGAGACCCCCTTTTTCATTCATCCCCCCCTCGCCGTCACCCCCTCACGCTCGCGGGGCCCCTTTTTCACTCATCCCTTCCCCGCCACCTCCTCACACTCGCTGCGCCCCTTCTTCGCTCGTCCGTTCCCCGTGGCGCCTATCTGTGCGCGCCCGATCACGAACGAAACCTCCTCCCTTTTAACTTTTGAATAGCTGCGAAGCGCCAAGGCCCTGTTCTCCCTGGTGTCCGAGTTCAGCTCAACGCGGGCCACCGCCCTCGGGCTCCCTTTGGAGTTCTTCCGCGCCACACACGCGGCCTTCAACAAGCTCGGGTTAGATCAGGTCAGGAGAGGGGGAGAGAGGGAGAGAGAGACAGAGAGGTAGAGAGAGTCAGAGAAAGGGAAAGGGTTGTCTTCCGGCTAGCCTAGCAAGTATTATAGATGGTTCGTTCGTGTCGGGCGTTATCTATTACTAGGAATTTTAGGGTAATCTCGTCTCGATAATAAGTTTTGTCTTGTGTCCCCACCGTCGTAGTCTGTCGATATCTCCGCTGCTCTTTCGATCGATATCGCCCGGTCGCCCCAGTACTCTCTTGGATAAAACTAACCGTCCCTCAATCACAAAGCCCCCCGCGCGCGCTTCACGTCGTCTGCCAACGCTTTGCTGCTGGAAGAGCCTGGCGCTCTCGATGGAGCTCCTGGGAGAGACGGTTAAGGCCGTAGCTACGCCGGAAGCCCTGTCGGATACGTCGGTGCTGGAGCTGGTGACGACGGTCGTTAACGTGTGCGCGGAGGTGCTGTCGTGGGAGTTCAAGTACGTGGAGGCGTGGCAGATACCGCCGGCGCAGCAGCTCATCCGGCCGGGGCCTCGGTGGCGGGCGTACCTGGTCCGGCCGGACTTTCTCGGAGCCGTGTTCAACGTCTACCATCGGGTGCGTGTGTGGGGAGAGACGTTTTGTTGGAGGCGAAGGATTGCTCGTCGTTGTTGTTGTTGGCGGCGGTGGTTGTTGTCGCTGTTGCTCGAGACAATAAGAAGATGTACATTGGAAGAACGCCGCATTTTCCTGTGTTGTTGTTGTTGCTGCTGCTGCTGCTGCTGCTCGCGATAACAACGCCTACATGAGGTAAACACGCCGCCGTTCCCCCCTCTAACAGGGCATCAACACCGACCGAAGATCAAGACACCACACCTTACCGCTCACACAGACAGCGCTTAACAAAGCGCAAGCAGTATTTACTCCCATCAACTGTACCCCCCCCCCCCCGTTTTGCCGTTTTTGCCGATTCCTCTGTGTACTGCTGTACTGTACTTCCCGTCGCTTCGCTGTGCTTGGACAGCACACACATCGCTCACGCACCAGTTGCCCTGCCGCTGCACTGCTCGCTCACGCTCTCCCCGCTCGGTCTCGTCACCACTGCCTGCTTCTCCCCACTTTTTGCGAAACACACACACATCACATCAACGCACGTGCTCCGGCGCTGCGCACGCCGCCAAAGGTCCGTCTTCGCGGTACCGCCGGCCCCGGTGGCACCCTGCCCCACGCCCTGCGGCAGCTGCTGCTGCAGCTGTCCTCGGTGCACGGGGACATTTTCGAGAACGACGACCAGCGTAAGGCCTACGCGTCTTTCCTCGTGGAGGGAGCCGCCGCCGTCCTCGCAGCACCCTTTTCGTCCGCGGGTGAGGGACGAGATACTGGTATTAATGGGAGTTTAGTCAAGATTTGTCGTCCGCGGGTGAGGGATGAGATACTGGTATGAGGAGAGTTTAGCCAAGATCTGAGCAGAAACTAATTGGAGTTGAGTCATGATTTAGGCCGTCCTGATAGAAGTTTAGCCATGATTCTAACTGATGGCAGTATTCATGGAAGTTGACGGCGTGTCGATAGCAATGATTTCATATCGTATTGATGGGAGGTTGAGCGATAGATAGGCAGAAGAGCGATGATTTAACAATTGCATCGATTAGAAGTTGAGGGGCGGTGTGTACTGTAGATAGTAATGTATTCCAAATGGAGCGATTGTGGTGTAAAATGCATTGATGAGAGCTGCAGAAACAGCGAACCCCCATCCGTTGTTGTGCCACGCGATGTCCTCAGCGTTCGGTGTTAACTCGATCTGAATGTCGTCGACCCTTCGGCCGCGTTTGGCAGGACGTAAACACGCCTCCTTTCTGTGGTTTGCACGCAACAGGCACAATGTATCCGTACCCTCTATTTCTCGAGCAACGATTTCTGCAGGAAGAAATACACGAGACTTGATGCCACCAGAACGGTGTTTCGCGACCCGATATTCTCGGGCACCAAACGCAACTGTTTTGGCGGGCAGAAAAAACACGGACTTGTTTCTTTTGCTTTTTCGCACCAGAACGACGCGATTTTCTCGAGTACTAATCGCGTCCCAACCCTCTGCCTGCACCACGATAACCATCGGCCGCTGGCGGTACGCGTGCACACACGCAGGCGTTCGTCAAGAGGGGGTGCATCAAGGGGCGGCGGAAGCTGCGGCGGAGGAGGCACAGGCGGACGAGTACATCGGTATCGCCAGGTATGCCGCTTTTTTTTTTTTTGGGGGGGGGGTTACGTGTTGCTGGAGGTTGTGCGACTGGTGTTGGTGCTGCTGCTGCTGCTTTGTGGTCGATGTCTTCATCTTAAGAGACGTAGTCTATCCTGTACTTGGTATGTGTTAATCGCGTTTTGTGTTTTTGCGTGTGTGGGGGGTTATTTTGCTCATCATTCGCGTGGCAATGTCACCGGCGACGAGAAACACTCCATGATATGAAGTTTGCCGAGTCAACCGCTGAGCCCCTGTGAGAATTGTTAAAATCAAGTTGTTGTAATACGGAGGAGTGAATGTTTCTGTTTCGTGACCCTACCTTTCGTTTCTCCTAATTTTTCTCCTCGCTGTTTCTTCGTTTTCGTTTCGTTTCGCTTTTTTTTTTTTTTTGTCGTACTTGGATGTTGTTCCGCCACCTCTTCTTCTTCTTCTTCTTCTTCTTCTTCTTCTTCTTTTGCGTGATCGCTACCATCGAACAGCATGGCGGTGCGGCTCGTGTCCAACTTCAAGCTCTCTACCCTTGGCCAGCTAGACTCCTTTGCGGCGTTCGCGCAGCACCTAGCCGCTCTGAGCTCGAGGATGCTGCACGAGTCGAAGGCCCTCGCCGGACGAGATGTGCGTTGCTCCTGGTTGTAGTGATTGGTGCAGTGCATAGCTACGTGTGTTTTTGTTCACTGCGAAAGAACGTTACGACGATTCGAAGATAACTCATGAACGTCTTCTAAGTTATAATTAGGTTGTTGCCTACAACTTCCATTATACTTGGTAACTCTTCACTCCAGGCGATTGCGATTGTCATGTGTTAGTAGGTAAAGCTAGCTTAGAATAGCATCCTCGTCGGGGCTGCTGTCTTTATATACCCATTTTGTTATTGTTTTTGGTGTTTTACACCTGGGCCTGTTATCTTCTTGTCGGCACTTTTGGTAACTGCGGCCCCGCACTACATGAGCCTGTTTTATCATTGTCGGGGCATTTTTCGTTGACTGCGGGCTTCACCCGCCGTACATGAGCCTGTTCTATTATTGTCGGCATTTTTCATTGACTGCTGGCGTAACCCGCACTACTAGGACGATGAGGACGTCGGGTGGAGGAGGGAGACGTTCGCCCTCCTGCTGGAGGCGTGGGTGGCGATGGCGGAGGACTTCGAGGTTACTGGCGGGGAGAATCAGGGCATGAGGAAGGGCATGCAGGATGCCACCTTCCCGCTGTACGAGCAGTACCTCGAGCACGAGCTGACGGTCAGGTGCTAGACTACACCATTGCCGCTATTGTGGCCCTGATGGGTACAGTATCCCCCAAACGTTTGTCGAGGACGATTGGTGATCTCTTTTCACGCCGGTGGCCATTTCATATATCCACCCCACAGGGGGGAAAACTTCGGTATATGCGCACGGTCGTGTGTCGTACAAGCAATGGTTGAAGGCGGACACATGTCTGCGCCGCGGGCTTTCGCAAGGGACTTCTGCGTATTTGACGTATTTGGCGCGTGTACACACACCCACATACGCCCCCACGGGGTCCTAGATCATGAAGAATGTTCTGTTTTCTGCCGCACTGAGACTGACGCTTTTCAATGGTCACCCATTTGGCGAGGTCGATGCTAGCGTAGTATGAGACACCCCCACTTACCGCGGGCTCTGGCGACTGGTGTGTGATGGAGGCTTTTGACGCATTGAGTGCTTTGACATGTCTTTACACGTTTGACGTGGTTGATGTGTTTGATTTGGTCGACCTATTTGATGTGGTTCGTGTGTTTGGCGTTGTATACTTGGTTTTGACGTCTTTTGACGTCTTTCGACGTCTTTGGCGTCTTTGACGTGCTTGGCTGCGTTTGGCGTTGTTGACACGGTTTCGACACGTTTGACGGCTTTGATGCGTTTGACACGTCTGACGTGGTGCAAGCAGTCGTGTCGAGGCGGAGGCAAGCGTGGGGCACGAAGAGGACGACGAAGAGGAGGAGATCGGGGCCGCGGACAAGGACGAGCAGATGTGCTCCGCCGCCTGCCTGGGCCGGCTGAGCCTAGCCCGCGCCCTCGCCGCCGTCGATGTCCAGGTAACGTTTGACGATATCGGCGGGAGCTGAGGTTGCTGTGGTGGTCGTGTTGTTGGTAGTGGTACAGCAGTAGTGGTACAGCAGTAGTGCTAACCGCATCGATGGTTGGGTCGAGTGTGCCGTTTTTTCGTTAATTGATTGTCGTTTGTGTCTGTCCCTCTACAGGCAGTATTGAGTGTCATCTGGGTTTTCGATTTTTCTCAACAGTTTTTCAGGTATATGTACATCGTACATATCTGTGCATATGTATGTGCCTTGAGGTACTGTTATCTTCTCAGTTCGCCCTACCTGGCACAGACGCATGAATCAGCTTTGTACATCTATTGGTAAGCTCCCGGATGGAGGTTTCTCTCAACGTCTACCCCCCCCCCCCCCCCCCCCCCCCCCCCCCCCGCCTTCCCCCCCCCCCCCCCCC
>FN649729.1:1959092-2055206 GCA_000310025.1 Ectocarpus siliculosus | reverse complement strand
CCAACCCTAACTTTATCCCTAAGCTAAACTGGCGGATTTTGGGTGGCGGAGTGGCGGCCCGTAGCAGCCCGTGTAGAGGGTTACCTGCCACCCTGGTAGGCATGCTGTCCTGCTTAAAACGTGTTCATTTCCTGAGGATGAATATGTTCGGTTTCGGGCCGCTGTATCGGTGAACTACCCCGACAGGGGGTTGGTGACCGACTATATGGTGTCGCGCTGATGCTGTTGCTGCCTTTTTTGCCGTCGGCGTAAGGCAACGCTTGGCCTCGAACCAATTTTGTGTCTGCAACTCGCAAGGGGTGTGTGGCTGGCAACTCTCTTATTGGTAGATACTGCGAAGCAGGGCACATGCCAAAATGTAGAAGGTGCCAGCACTTGGGAACCTGGGAGTTCAGATTAACGTCTTGTATTTACCGGAGGCCTTTTTGCTCCTAACATTGACTATCTAGGCTTTGGTATCGGGGTTCAATAACTGAGAAGCCAAAGTTCATACGGTACCTTATAACCGTACCGACTCCCACATGTACTCATGGAGTTCTCGTGACCGGCGTGGCAACCCCCAGACCAGACCTATGCATACCACGGGGTCTCCACGGGTCGATTTTTCCGGTGCTTCGCGGGAATCTTCGACACGAAGGTCGGCTGCACGCGAATCAACAACAGGATTGCCGACAATGCCCCGCAGGCGAGCGAAGCGCCGTTGGGGATAACATCGCCAGGGTTACCTCCTACGCCGTCTCCCCACGTCCACGTGTAGGGTAGCACGGTGCTTCCCTTGACGTGACGTGTGCGGATGTTGAAGCGGGGAGCCTAGCGAACTTGTTCCCAAGGCGCTTCGCTCGCCTGCCGGATATTGTCGGCCATCATGTTGTGGATTCACCTGTGGCCGACCTGCGTGACAAGCATTCCCGCGAAGCACCGAAAAAACTTGAACCGTGGAAGGCATAGGTCTGGTTGCCACCACGCCGGGTACGAGAACACCACGTGTAGACGTGTGGGAGTCGGCGAGGCTTTAGGGTATATGCTTGTGCCATAGGACATGGTGACGACCTCGACCGCAGGGACCGCCATGCCTCCGGCATTTACAGTATGTAGCAGCACGTGCGGTGCTCGTCGCCGTTATTCCCCGAGGATGAAGCCTTCTCGTGCTCGTCGTCTAATTGTGCCGATGCAGCGCACCACGGTCAGCGAGCGAGGTGAACTCTGGCTCCTCGAATCATGTTTGTTTTTGTCACGAGAGAAGTGTTGGGACGAACGCCGTGTTGCGGGATGGCGTCCATCTCGGAAGTTGATGGATCGACCCCCTCAGATTCGTTTCCAGGCCTTGGCCTTGCTGCAGTGAGTCCCAAGCACGGCCCGCGCGCCCCCCGCTGGATCTTCGAAAGGTCCAGCGGGTCACGCGGGGTGTGTTCGGGACTCATCGCGGAACGCCAGGGCATGACAAAGAAGCTCCGGGGATCGATGGATTAACACTTCAAGGTGGCCCCCATTCTTCAGAACGGCGTCCGTCCCAACACTCTGCGACACACCGATGTCAATGTGGGTCACGCCGATGTTCGAGGAGCCCGGGCAGCGCACTCGTGAACCGTGCGCATGGAGACTTAGTCGCACCTTATTTGGAAACTTTCAGTCTTACGTGAGAAGGGCAAGTGCGACGGGAGACGCCCCGCATGAACGGAGGTACCACCTATCATGAGGGTCTAGAAAGAGACATGTCTCCGATGCAGCACAGGGCGTCTACGGCGATCGGTAGCCAAAGGCACCCATCCCTTAAAAGGCGAACCAAGCAGCAAGCGAAACAGAAACAGACGGGTTAGCCCTCCTGCTCCCCCCGCCGTCAATTGGTTGCCAAAGACATCCATCCCTTCTGAGGCGAAACAAGCAGCAGGCGAAAAAGAAACAGGCGAGTTAAGCCCCCTACCCGATGCATGCCTCTTGCTTTCCTGGAACGCACCGTGCCAGGCAGTCACTACGAGCTGGGCGAGTCGTTCGTTGAGCAGACGTACGACGGCATGACATTGCTGCTCACGATGCACGTGTCTGGCGCTCAGAGCGTCGTGTTCGAGGTGCTGCAGTACCTCAGGTGAGGTGGAAAATTCCTGGAATATTCTGGTGAAAGATGTTTTTCGGTTGTTTGCTGTGGTGGAGTACCTATTCTTGCGATCGTTGTTTTGTGTGTGTTGTGTCGTTGCTACGATGAGTGCCATGGATACCCGCACCGTTTGTTTTGCTTGAAATGGAGGGTAATGTCGCCGAAGATTGTCAGTGTTGTTTGTGTGATACGTAGTAGTTCTTTTTCGTTGTCATCATGATCTCTATGGGTTTTTTGCAGCATTTGTTTTGCTTGGAATATTGGGGAATATCGCAGAAGGGAAAGTGGAGAACAGCGACAATTGATAATCGTGTGTGGCGAGTCTCCTCTGTGGCCCAGTAGATGCGCCCGGAAAAACTACCGAAGTGAGTACAAAACCCGTCATCCAGGAAAACGGGACTGCTGTCATACTAACAATGATGTGTTCAGAGAATTACCGAATGGGTGAAAGCTGACATGGAGGATAAATGGGACTGTTATACGCAAGAATTACGCACCCAGCGTAAATGCCGAAGTGAGTGACAAGTGGCATCCAGGTTAAATGGGACTTTTCACACAATGACGCATCCAGAGAAAGTACCGAAGTGAGTGAAAGTTGACATCAGCGTCAATGGGACTACAAACACATAAACAAAACGTGGGCTGTCACTTTCCGATTGATTGTTGTTTCGCAAGGTGAATTCACAAGTCGCTTCCACATTTGTTTTCGTCTTCTTTTTTTTTTCCTGGCCACTCATTGTGATTTGCCTTCAGGTGCCCTTTTCTGTTCCTCTCTAAACCCTCAACATTATCGATCGACTCTGAATGCCAAAAATGTTTCGAGAAGCTCGCGAGAGCAAAGCACAACAAACAACAAAAATGCCATACCAATTACTACAGGACAACAGGCGGTGGTTATCCTGTAGGTATTTTTGCTGTCGCCAGCAAGGCTTTATTTGTCCGCCCCTCTCCTTTCCCTTTCCCTCTCTCGATGTAATGCCCTCTTGCTTCGTTGAATTGCTTCGTAGGGACATCGCAGAACACCTGCTGATCTTCATGTCCTCGAGCAGATCCATGGCTCTCTACGAGGCTTGTGGGAAGGCCCTCAAGATTTACACGGACCAACACGCTGGGAGCGTAAGGTGCGAGGTAGCTCGATCGATTGTCCTTCGAAGATGCCGTGGCGTCGTGATCTGGCTGCGTGCTGAAGTCAATGTCGTTGTTGTTGTCGTTGTTGTTGTTGCTGTTTGGCCGTTCACGCGCTTCGCCAGTCTTACTTGCTAGTCATGGATGCCCGCCTCCAGTACATGTATACATCAATGAGTTCTTCACAGCAGTGAGAGCTGAGAAAACCTTGCTGCTGTTGTCCTTGTTTGTTGTTTTTCGGCGTGTTGACGCCTTTTTCAGCAGTGCGTGTCGAAAAATTGCTGCTGCTGCTGCTGCTGCTGCTGCTGCTGCTGCTGCTGCTGTTCTTTTCGCTGTTTCAAGGCGTGTTAACGTCTTTGCAGCAGCGAGTGCTCAGAATATCTTGCTGGGGTCGTTCTTGTTGCCGCTGCTGCTGTTGTTTTTTGTTGTTGCTGTTTGTCAGGCGTGTTGACCCCACCTCGGAGGAGGACGCGTACGAGGACGTCGTGTGCGTTCTGCAGCTGCTGAGCAACCTGATCACGAAAGATCTCGTCGACCAAAGCGACGAACCCGCCAGCGAAAAGGTTAGCTTACTGGTCTCCCTCAGCTAGGCGCCCTGCGCTTCACCCACGACTCGCTCGTCTGTTGTGCATCCCGCGCGAATCAATGGCGGTGCCTGGGCGCTGCCGTCAAAAGCATGTGGCATCGCTCTCGCCGTTGTTCAGCCGTCCCCTGCGTTTTGGGACACCACCTTTTCCAGAAAGATGATGCCCCACAGAGGGTAATGGGGGGTCGTAAGGATTTTTCCTCGCTTTATGGACAGGGTTGTTGAAGAATACACTCAAGGATCCTTCAAGTGGGAACGACTGCAGTAAAGATTTGTGGGTCTAGAGCGGATGTTGCTGCTCGTGTTGTTAAGTTCGGCCCGTCATTGCGGCATGAAAGGTTTCGAGATGCCATATTTTTTCGATGGTTGGGTTTTCTCACTTGCATTTGGTACATGTTTTCCCATCGTTGGAAATAATTCTTGCCAAGCTTTTGCCACCCTTTGATTGTCCATCAAATGGCGCCCGATTTGTTGCTGTCGCCCCAAAAAATTGACGTGTGTGTGTTTTTTTTTTATTTTAATCTATAATACTACTTTTTTCGTTGTCATGTACGTGTGTTGGGTGTGCAGGATCGAGACGTGAAGGTGACGGACGTGGTTTTTTTCGGTCTGAAGAAGGTGATGCCTCTCATGACGGAGGGGTTGCTGCAGTTCCCGGAGCTCGCCACACAGTATTTTTCCCTGGTGAGAGAAGGGAGAGAGGGAAAGAGAGAGAGAGAGAACAGAGACAGAGACAGAGTGTGAATGAGTGCAAAGGACAATGTTGGTGCACTGAGCAACACAAGAGCCGTTCCAGTGGATGCTGGTCTCATGTGTTCTGTGCACTATTTATCTAGAGATGTGGAACCAATCATGATTGGCCCGTGTCGACGACAGGACGCCCCCGCTGTTTCGCATGCGCCCGGAAGGTTTTTCCAGCAACGACCAAGGAAACACTCGTTTATTCTTCGTGCCGCCCTACAGAAGTATGGGTGATATGTGCCGCCTTTCTCTGCGTGGATTTAGTGGCGTGGTGAGTTCAATTCGCAGCGATGCCATGGTTTTATTCCATTTTCTCCGGTCTTCGCCGCGAAAATTATGCATACTTCATCGCTTGAAGGATTACCGCGGTATCCAACTCAGGTTGCTCGCTCTCTTTTTCTGCCCGTGTGTCTGTCTGCCCGCCTGCCCGCCTGCCCGCCTGTTTGTCTGCCTGTCTCTCCCTCCCTCTCTCCATGTACCTCGTTGCGTCATTACTTCTCAACCTTCCTTCAGGTGGGTTTCATGGTGCAGACCTTCTCCGACAAGCTGTCGGGCCTAGAGCCGGAGCTCTTCCAGCAGGTCGTCAGCTCACTCGTTTTCGGGAGCCAGAGCGTGAGTGCCGCGCGCCGCCGCGCCGTGTGAGCACACGAGTAAAGCTGCGAGAGTTCAGTACCGTCGGGGTCTGTGCGTTCGCTCGCGTTGTTGTTGGTTCTTCAGCTTTTTGAGCTCTTGGAGGTGCTCTCCATGAGTCCTTTTTTTTCACCTTGGTGTAGCGTTTTTGCAGGATAGATTGTGCGGTATGTTTCTATGAATCTATGAATCAAAAGCTGTTGGAACAGCTTTGGAAGGACATGCCATCTACTTGTATGGTATGCACGCGTCGTGCTGTTTTCGCCTTTTTGTTAGTTCTCCGCGTGGTGGGAGTTTCAATCTCTCTCTCGTCATTTTGCTGCTCCGCGAAGCGCGCGTGTCTCGCCGTTCATCATGCCTGGCGGCATAATCGAAATCGCAAGGAGGGGAACGAGACGTACGCATAGACCTATACCTAGATTCTAGGGCCTCTTTGTCATTCTTGACCCGTTGACGACGTTTATGCTCTCCTTCGTGGCCGCGTTTTTTTCTCGCTCCTCCATCATGACCACGATCGTCTCTGCCCCCCCTGCACTTATTTTCGTCGTTATCGTTGTCCTTGCAGACGAACTCTCCCGTCGCACGGAACAGCCTGCAGGCCATCTCGGTGATGGCCGGGCACCACGTGTCGGAAAAAGTGAAGGGGGGAGAGGGGCTGTCGGCACACCTTGCCGTGAAGCCGGACCTCTTCTTGGGAATCCTCCGTACCCTGCTGGACGTGAGCGTTGTTGCTGATCTGCCGTTATCATTGTTGTTGTATGTCCCAGTTAGTGCGTTGGCTGTGACTCGATGCCGTGAGTTGTTCTTTTTCCGCTCGAAAAGCCGTGGAATACCAAGGGTTTCTCTTGGGGAAGTCTAAGCAGATTAACCGAGTGCCACGACGTCAATTGTGTCCAAAATCAACAATATGACATTTCCTTGAAAACACACACGAATTCCAAGAATACAATGAAATAGAAGTAATGACTATAAATACCACACGCGATTACATTATTGGTGCTTTGCTTTGCACGCTGAGCTCATTATTCCACTCTCGCCCCTTGATGGCATGTTGGCTGAACAAGAAAATGCCAACAAGCGATCGTAAACCAACGTATTACCCCCACATCCGAACAAGCGTGCGCACACCTCGACAAAGCTTGAGCAGCGCGGAGCGCATTTTGGGCTACCGAATGCGCCTTGTTGATGACAATCGAGGACATGTTCGTCATTAGAAAATATACATACAACCAAAGGAAGACTACTTACTACTCCAGATATAACCATACAGTTGAAGTGGATGGGTTGAAAGTCTTTGCAGTGAATGGCCGAAAATACTGGCTGGATACTGGTCTATTTCGAGTCTATTGATGCCTAAACTTCCACTGATCTTTTGTTGACCCTCTGGTTTGGTTTGGCAGATGCTCATGTTCCAGCGATCGCTGTGGGATCGCCTGGACGCGTGTTCGTTGGCGGTGCTGCCGCTACTCGTCTGCGAGCAGGTACAGGGTGAAAAAAATAGGACGGTGTTGTTGTCGTTTCGAGGGAGCTGCAACCGCATGTAGCATGGACAAGCGTAGGGTTGATAGACGGAAACCCTTCCATCTTTCGGAGTCCAAACGTGTAAATCTTGTTTAGACTACTCTCGTTGACATGTCCCAAAAATCCTGTTCGTGTCTGGTAAATTGACTGCCGGTGATTGTAGTGAACCAACCAACCACGTTGTATATTGTTCGTGCGGCGTGATGATGCGCGCAATGGGCCTCTGCCACTTTCACTTGTCGCGTGTCGGCAAAAAATAAGAAAAATAACTAGTACAAAGCATTTTCCGCGTGTTTGCAAAATGCATTGAAAAAAGCAGGAGGGTTTCCAGAGACTCGCCGAGGAGCTGGTGGCATCGCAGCCCGAGACCGTCAGGCCTCGCCTGGTGAAGGCGTTTCACAAGCTGCACGCCAGCCACGCGGCCTGCGGCGGTGGCCTGGACAGGGCGGGGCGGCGGCGTTTCCCCGAGGCCATGAAGGAGTTCACCATGTCCTGCCGAGGGTTCCTCCAGACGAAGTGACCGAAAAAAAAGCTGTTCTTGTTTTGTAGTGCTGTTTGTTTTTCCTGCTGCTGCTGCTGCTGCTGCAGCTGTTTCTGCTGCTTTTGGGGTGTTGGTCGTCATGTGGTTATCGTTGCTGCTGCGTTTTTGTGTCAGAATATTTTCCCGTTTATTGCGAACGGAGAACTAACCTTGTGCTGCCTTCGTTTGTACTCACGACTGACTGCGCTTCAGCTTTTCTCGTGGGTTTTTTGTGTTTTTTGTGGACACCCAGTTCCAGGCACAACCGTATTCCGAAGACAGTGCTTGCTGTTCCTGCGCGCAATGCGCGATTGTTATGATTTTGCGATTTGTCTTGTTTGTGTCGTCGTCGATTGCCTCTAGTCGGGAGGAGGCTATGCGACCCGTGTGCTGCTGCTGCTGCTACATCTACTGCTGCTGGTGGTGGTTTTTGTCCGTTTGTGCGACTAGTTGACCTTCTATGATCGCGATAGAATACTGAGACAGACCGGCTGCTCCCGCAGCTGCCGCGTGTTTGAGTTTTGGTCACCCTTCGCGGTGGGCTCGCCTGGAGTGTAGAAGGTTGTTGGCGATGGTACGTTGTTTTACCTAGATGTATTGGGGACTATTTTAAGATGGTCTAGACGTGAAGGTAGGGGAGGAGGTCTCCCTCGAGAATGATGTCATACAGAATGATGAAGTATGCGGCCTAACACCGTGTCACCGTCAACGTTGTGGCAGTACACGTCCTCCTGCAATGATGAAGGTTCAACACCGGTCAAGATTCGGCGGCAATCTGAAAAATCTTCTGGGTAACGTTTTTTTGGAGCCCGCCATGAGTTCAAATCTCGGATGTGTTTTTGGGCGCCCCACCCAGACCGACCAATTGAAGGTACTGGGCGGGCTGAGCTTGCGGCGATCAGCACCTGTGCTGGCTGCTTGGCGGACACGACAGGAATCAGATTCCTTCGAGAATGAGGCACCCTCTATATGTCGTACATTTTATTTGTCCTGTACGTGTCAAACTGGTGCAGACGGTGTCATTTGTGTCTTCCAAACGTGAGCAGCATTCGTTAGTACCGATGGTTGCTGTTGGCGGCAGGAAAGCTAGCGAACGATGTTGGGACAAATCGCTCGGGGTCTATGGCAGGTATTGATTGTCAAAGACCAATGAGAGATCCTACCACCGCAGGGGCCTGTGTCTGGACCTGTGTCCGGTTCTATTTCAGGAGCATTCGAAGAGGCTCAGGCTCACCAATCCTACAGTAAATGCCAGGCGCTCTACTGTACAGCAACGCGATTCGTAACCACTTGCGGTATTTCCCGAAAAATTAAGCACTCAAGGCAGTTACTTTTGAATACTCTAGTCTTCCAGCAAAATGCCCCCCGCCCAAGCTGTTGGTGTTTGATTCTTGAAATGCCAGCACCCGTCACCAGATCTGACGAACATGTACGGTTCGGTGCACCTTCATGGCGTCTACTCCTGCGGCAATATAAATGTCGAAAACGCTGCGTACAGCAAGTGATACATATAAATAGTAGTGGTTCATATCAAGGCAACGCCAATGCCTTCCAGGTTGGGTTTTCCATCCATCCATCCATCCATCCATGCCTTCTAGCATTGAAATCCTGTATTTTTTTTTTCATTTTTCTTCCATTTCGCAGGGAGATAGATATGGAGGCAGGATTTATTGTTTCGGGGGCAAGCGCTCTCCTCTACCGACGGTCTGTAGCCGACCAAAAATCGCCGGTGCAGTGGGTGTCGAACTCAAGGCGGGTCCGCTCACGGGCAGCGTGCTATCCCCTAGCCAACACGCGCACTCATTATCGTAGCAGACGAGGTGAAAAAGTCCACTCTCAACCGCAAAAAACAACGAATGGCCCTGGTGCCAGGTGTCAGTGAGTGCAGCCCGGCTTCTTCTGTGTGTGTGTGCGTACGGATGAACAGTTCTACGAATCCTCTCACGATGCCACTTCTGTGGCAAATTCAAATAATCCATACAATCTCAAGTAATTAAGCAATTTCCAACTTTTAGGAGTTAGGAGACGAACGCCTTGGGGGAGTTTTACATGAACCTTTGAGGCAGGGGGGCGTTCTAGTCTATGTGACACTTCCCAGCTCCGCGGGCAGCGTTGAACCACCAAATCGAGCACCCGCCACGCCAGGAATTAGAGCGAATGGTGATGTGCTGTGGCGTATGTGCTTGTGTCACTGATTAAGTGCGTTCAACACCACGCGCTTGTTGGGAAATCCTTACATTTTTCTTACATAGAGGAGATGGATTCGTTGGGTCATATTAAGAAAATAAAAAGACGTACAGCTTCGAAAAGAAAAAGAAAAGGAAGAAGAAAGCAGAGGGAGAAAAAAGGAATAACACACAGAGAAAGGCACACGCCAGAACCACTACCGTAGCGACAAACAAACGAAACAACAAAATACAACATAAAACGGGCCACCCAAGACAGGAAAGGCACGTCATCTGCTTGTGGGGGATTGGTGCAATGGTGCATGACGGGGAGGGGGGGGATAAGTCAATCAAGAGATCAATGCGGCAGAGCGTTTCTGTATGCATTGTGTAAACAAAAATTAGCCCAATGTAAACGCACCCTCTATACCCTCCCACCAAACGGTAAGGTTCCCCTTCAAATATACCCTATACTACCCTTCTATCGTACGTATGCGTAGTGTTTGCGAAGTTTCACTCCGCACTTTGCCAAAACAACACTCGCCCAAGAACGAGTTGACTGAACACACACACAACCACGGTTGTTTGTAGCTTTTGCGACTCCTTCGAACAGTAGACTACATCGAATAGCGCATGCATAGATATGAGCTCCAAGATTCCGCGTAGCACACCTCGACCGGTCATTTCAAACAAAAGCGACAAGCCAGTAAAGAACACGCAATAATACCACAAGAGCCACGAGCCGCAACAACACCCTTCATCCGATAAGGACCCCAGCAACACCACATCACCACCACGATCACTGCTAACACAACCAACTCTACCCCCACCACCACTTACAAAGAACAGGGCTCTTGTTGTTGCCGGTGTTTTATGATTGTAGTTGTAACGTGGTGGTCTTGTCGGGTCGTTGCGGAGGCTATGCCGTCCTCTCGAGCAGCAGTCGTGCCGAGTCGACCCGCTTCAACCCCATGTGGGCCTTGCCGGCATCGAGGGAGGCGCTGGCGGCTAGTCTTCTTCCTCGTCCGAGGACAACTCGGCAGTGGTAGACTCGTCGGGAGCCCTGAGCTTCCCCTTTGTATCAGTCTCCGAGTACTGAACATGGGCGCGCTTCCTTGTGCTGCGCCTAAGCGTAGGGGCAAGACTTGGGGCAGAAAAAATCATTAACCTTCCGCAGACCCTGCTGTTGCTGCTGCTGCTGCTGCTGTTGCTGCTGCTGCTGCTGCTGCTGCTGCTGCTTCTGCTGCTGCTGCGAGGCCTCCGCGCGCCGGGGCTTCGACATTGCTGCCCCGCTGGCGCTCACAGCAGGCGGCTTTGCTGCGCCGTCGGGCCCCGTGGCTCCGCCCCGACATTTATCGGCGCCGTACCCGCTGGCGCTGGAACTGACACTTGACGATCCTGCCAACACCGGCGACTGTCTTGTCCCCTGCTGCGGGGGACGTGACGGGCGAAAGAACCCAAGTTGTTGGAACAATGGACGGCGGTAATAGCGTCGTGCCTTACACTGCATGCGTAGAGGGATGAACAGGAGGTAGACTGGGTGAGTTTTGATTCGGAAAAATGTCTTCGGTGCCGGGTACGCACATCGACCGGGAACTTGGTAGCATTGTACTGTTGAGGCTAAGCATCAAATTTCCTTTGGCTGCACCAGAGAATACATCTCGACGATCGCCGGACGCTCTGGCTTGTCCAAAGCGGTACGTGTGTGACAACACTAATGCTTGTGTGGTCGTCCTTTTACAGATCATCAACAGCCACGTTTGACCTTTAACCCCCGGAAGGTATGTACACCGCGTGAGAGCAAGGAACACCCCCTGACGAGCGATTAAAAGTTGGAGCAACGGCAACAAGAACATCAGAGCCCATCGGACGCGCGATGGGACTGCTACTACACGCGAAGCACACCCTGAACAAGCAAAATTTTAGTCTTCACGGAGCCGGCGAGTTCTCATTCCGCCCACCAAACCAACCCTCTGCCACACCCACCTGAAGGTGTGGTACAAAGGAGCGTTCACAAATGAAACGGACGGCACGCCTCTTCGATACAGCGTCTCATTGCACGTTCTATTTCGAGGAGCGCTCGCTTCGTTTTTCTTCCTCGAGCATAAATACTAAGGGGTATTGTTAACGCAACGAAAAAAAAACGCTTCTTTTCACGGAACGGTGAAAAGAAGATCCGATTATTCTTCGCTTGTTCTAATCGTGATGTCATCGCGAAAGGTTCGTTTCCTTCCCTCAATACACGTTTTGCTCGACACACAACAGGTTGACATGGTATTGCTCACCATAGAGCAGCGGTGAAAGCGCAATGAGCAGCACCCGACACAGAGGACAACACACTTAGAAAGATCCCGTCAACCTGGCCTGCTGTTTTCAGTTTTCAGCAACAAAAGGCGCAGGGCAGAGTGTCGCCACCTGGGTGTTGCTTGCGATTTCTTCAGTTTGCCAGCTCATTTTTCACGGTTGCGACTCTCATCTTTTGACCACCACCTGCCCAAAGGTAGACGAGCTCAACAATCATAGGGCGGCAGACGCGCTGACGGCCAGCATCATATAGATGGCCAATCCGAAAGAATTAGCGTGTCGGAGGCCCTGTTGCTCTACTGCTGCGTAGTGCCTTGGATTGATGTTGATGCGTCCGACCAAAAACAGATCATCTCGCCGCATTTTTTCCAACGGCATTTTGGTGAGGTGGCACACGTCTCTCACACACTTTATTGAGCAGCACCCAAGCACCCAATACCCACGAAGCATCACGGCGCCGGGAGATGGTATCATATAGACAGCCGAACCGAAGGAATCAGCGCGTTGGAGGTCTTGGTGCTGCTGCTGTACTCGTTCTACTGTTTCCGTCTTTGCTATGTGTGATTGAAAAAAAAAAACCAGCACCAACAGCAGCAGTTGAAGACGAGAGCACCACGCAATGCCTAGTTTTGGGCCAAGAACGGACTGAACGTCGCTTCTGCCGCTTGTCCATCTCCACAACAGACCTGGACGTGAGTCTGGCAGGTCTTTCTAGCGTTCTCAGTGATGTTACAGCGCCCGCGGTGCGCTTGTCCGATGCTTCTGTCAAAAACACGGATTCGTGAAAGTAGCAAGCCCCAAAAAAACCCGGCTCCTTCTTTTCACGGCTTTCGGGGAAACACGCCTCCATAATTGTTCAAGAAAACACGGTTTCGTTTTTTTTTTCGTGTTTTATTGGTCGATAAGAACGACCCTATGGTCACAACCCAACCGAATGAAAATCAGGTTTTCTCTACAAAGAGACGACACATTCCGGCCGTCGTTGTTTGTTTATTCCATTCCCACAGCCACGATGAAGGCGCAAGGAGATCTTGAAGGTGAGTCACTTCAACTTCCAGAAGAAGTACCCGACTGCAAGGAAAATTACCCCACCCACGTGCAACCTGTTGACAGTGCCAAAAGAATTTCGTTGGTATCAAAAGAGATCCTTGAGGGCCAAGATAAGATCGAACCTAGACAGTGAACACTCCATCGCATCATCTCGTGCCTCCTCTTCATGTCAACGCCCAACGCAACCGCAAATAGAGCTCTCAGCGCACCGCGAAAACCACAAACCGATCACAACGTTGTTCTTGTTTTCGTCCCAGGGCCCACCTGTACGTCCGAAACTGTAGTCGGATGCCGCATCGACCTTGGAGCGACGTTCTGGCCTGTCGTAGAGGTCTTCCGGCTCCACACCCTCCCGTGCCCTTCTCGCTTCGGCGGCCGCTGTCGCCCCACCGGCAGGCTGCTTGACCCCCAATGGGATTCATCACAGCAAGAAAACAAGAACGAGAGCGGCAGGGCGAACAGCGATATAAGCTTGGTGGACCAAATTAAGATGACAACTCGTCGACTGGTGCCCCTTCCCCATGCAGTCAACCCCCAACACAAACACACCGCAACACGTGCCACACATTTACTTGCATCGCTTCGTTCGGCTTGTTCGTGTTAGGCTTGGTCCTCTTCCGTGTCGGACTGTCACCGATTCCACCACCGCGCCCTCGCTTGACGGCTCTGATGGTCCTTGGGCGTTTCTTCTGTACGAGGACTACGGCATACGTGGGCACGCAGCAGGATAGAGGCGTGGTGTCATTTCCCGCCCACCCACCCCTGTTGGCTTCGAAGGTGTTACGTTAATTTACCAAGACATACGACGTTGCCTTTGGTTGGACAGAAAATAGCAAAGGTCTGCACCCCTGCACGATAACGTAGCCTGGGGTGTACAAACCAGGAACCAGTGATCTCTCTGCCGCTCCATCTCAGACGCAATCGAATCCAGTTGCGCATGGCATGGTCACCCAGCGGTGTGGTTTCCTACGGGCACATCTTGGCCCGCGGACAAAACGACGTAGGAGACTACTCTGAACTGTGAAGAGAGGGGCCTCGCAGTTCGTCGGAGGGCTAGAGTAAGTACCTCTCCAGACCTGAAATCAGGCACGGTGCCCCAATTCCGTGACCTGTCTATCGCAATCTTACAGTTTTCTCGATGCTTTCGAAATTTGTCATTATTTTGCGGAAACGTCACGGCAGAAACAACCCTTGGCCACCACAAGCACACACACGTGCTCTCGCTCGCCCCCGGTAAACACGGCGAAGCGAGTATATACTGAAAACAGGAATCAACACGCTCGTCCGCTTCCTGCTTTCTGATTGGCCAACGGTTTATTTCTGCCGCTTCTCACAAAACGCAGATTTCCCTTACTTCGTCAGTCAATCTTTCGCAGTACTGTCAACATCGTAAAATAATCTGAAGCCTGAGATCGCAGAGTCCGGCTTCAGTCCCACGGAAAGAGCCGCCTTGTGGTGAATCTCGCGGTTGGTCGGCTTTGCACATGTAGTCAATTCAATTTCAAATTTTGCAAACCCTGCACAAGGGTGGATTGGGGGAGTTTTCCCACCGAACGGCAGCTACACGTAGGCTAATGTATGCATACGCTTTTTGGGGTGGAACCTTGCAGAAGACCTACGTCCAGCAGCAGTGTTGTAGTTTTTTGTTTTTTGTCGAACTCTTTGGTGTGTGTACTCACACAACGCTCAGATCTTTCTCCCTCACACTGCTGTACGGCAACGTGACCTACTACTGCTGTACAGCCCTGCACAGCAGTTCGTTGGATTGCGACAACGTTGTCCCAGGTCCCTCCTCTCTCCTGGCGGTAGCTACAGTGGCTGTGGGGGTATCATCCATCGACCATCAGTGTATCATCCCCAGCAGATGTACGTGGAAGTACATAGTGAAGCGGAATATCGACGGTTTGAAGCATCGAATCATCGTGCACCTCGCGACTCACCTCTATCGCCCTGCTGTCGCTCATCCCTGACCACCACAGGAGAGTCGTCGCACTAAAATTGACACCTTCCCCAGCTATACCATTCGACCCACCATGCATGCCACAGAAACCACCGAGGTTCCCGAAGCTCTGTGTGCTTCGGATGCACTGCGATCGTGCACAGCAAGCACGGCTACAACAGCAGTGACAGGTGACTGGTCGCCCCGAGAGATGCGGGGGGATTCAGCACCAAGAGAGTCGTCATGTGCTGCTGCTGCTGTTGAAGTAAACTCCATACAATTCTATACAACCTCAGCCACGCGGCATGAGCAACCAGTCCACCCTTCTACCTGCCGTCACAAGCGCACGCACACTTGCAGGAGGAGGAGAGGGCGGGACTGAGGACTGAGGGTTGAAAGGGGGGGCTCGCAGATGGCACTGCATCCCATAATAAGCAGCTGCTTGTGATTCCTCCGCACTCCGCACACCCACCTCTGCCCCTCACGCTTCTAACCCAAGGAGGTAGATTGGGGACGGGATCAAACAACAAACAAGGGGAGGAGTTACCGGAGCTCTTGGTTCAAAGTCTTCGGGTGGTGGCAGAAAACGAGAGGAGCGTGTTGCTGCAAGCGAGATACCACAATCGCCCCTGCGACCCGTTTTATTCGTCGGTGAGTTCCCGATTTGTTCCTTTGCACCTTGGCTTGCCTTGGGTAACCACTTGCTTTTGGTCGAGGCGTGCTCAGGTGCTCATTCCATCTGGAAAGAATGCCGCGGCCAGCTTTACCATTTGTCTTTCCCTTCCATTATCGACAAGCGCTCTGTATTAGGGTTTATGTACGCTGTCGGTATTCCCGCCGTTGTTTCCAATCTGCGTGTAGAAAGAAAAGAAAAGAAGCTATCCCACCATCCACGTGCGTTCGCGTTTGCGGGAACGCGGGAAGCGCATGCTGCAACAAGACGGTCTACTTTTCCGAACGAGAGCTTCTCTCACGCAGTTAGTTCATCGAAATCCCAGCAGCTTTGTCTATTGCACTGTGTGCACAGCAGTGCACAGCTTCAGTGCACAGCTTTCAGCAGCACGGCGTATTTTGAGTTCTATTCTCCCGCAAGCTCCCTGCGATAGTCTAATTGGTGATTGGAGGTGACGTGACTCTAAATCGCAGGCAGGTTGACGGGGTGTTTTCGGGATTGAAACTACGGTTGCCGTGTCGCCAAATCAACTCCGTGCAGGTCCCCTGAGCAATGGCTTCCACGGACCGTGAAGCACTGGTTGCCCTGTTTCGTTCGACCGGCGGGGCTGGATGGAGGCAGAGAGGCAACTGGGACACAGATGCTGCCATAGCGACATGGCATGGAGTCGAAGTCAACGCCCAGGGCCGGGTGGTAAATCTTTCCCTGGGAGGAAACAGCCTCCGAGGTGTACAAGGAGTTCTTCAGCATTTAGTCTACTGCTTGCACGTGCTTCGTGTAAAGATAAATGTGCTTGACCATCCCTACGAATTCGTGTAGTAGATGCCTGATCAACGCTTGCAGCTTCTAGAACACGCGGACACGTGTAGACTACTTACTCCCTACACGCGTGGAAGTAGGTACGTTTAGAAACAACTCATTTGTTCTTGAGAATTCCAGCAGCAACAGCCCTGGCAAAATCCAATTCTACAGGACCCATCCCACCAAGTATCAGCGCCTTGGAGAGCCTCAACCTTGGCTACAACGAGTTAGATAGTGACCCCGGGACAGTCGAGCGTGAATTTTATTTCAACTTCTGGAGAAGCAAAATGCATGTATCTCGCCTACGTACGTAGGTGAGAAGGTGTGTTCTAGAAAGCGGGGAGATAATATTTTTTTGCCCCGCTGAGCTATTCTGTCCCCCCTGTCCGCTTTCAGGCCACATCCCACCTGAGCTAGGGGCTCTCAGCGAGCTGCAGGAGCTGTGGCTCAACCACAACAAGCTCACAGGTACCAAGTACACATGTTGCGATATTGTTGGCAGGTGTTTAAGTTATGTCATTTGATGATGCTGTGGAACATCCCGTGTATGTAGTTGGATGGACGCGTACGCATTGGCGTCCACGAAACTTCAGAAATAGCGGGTACGAAATTTCACAATTTCGGAACTCGCGGGACATCTTTTCCTACGCATTTTTTTCTACAACTGTCCTCGCTGATATTTGCTCCCTGCTGCATTCTTGTGCAGGACCCATCCCCAAGGAGCTGGGAGCACTTAGTAGGCTGGAGACGCTTTGGCTCGACGACAACAACCTCACAGGTGAGAGAATCGAAGAAGAGTTGAAAGTTTTCTTGTTCACGAAATAAGAATCCTGCCGACGCGTTGGCGTCCACGAAACTTTTGTACGGGACCAATGTTCTAGAAAGCGGGGGGTTGTTTTCTTTTGTCCCGCTGAGCTACTCCGTTCCGTCCGTCCGCTTGCAGGCCCCATCCCATCGGAGCTTGGGCACCTTTCAGCACTGAAGAAGCTCTACCTTTCCCGCAACCAGCTAAGCGGTGAGTCAACATGTGATTTGATGACTGTTCCACGACCGATTTTGCGGCGAGTCCCGTGTACGAATCTCGCTGATGCACGTGAGTGGACGCCAACGCGTCCGCGTCCATAGTTCTACGGAGATCGAACATTAACTTTTTGGTGGTCCCCCCCCAAATAATGGAGTATTTGTTTTGCTTGTCTGTTTGCAGGGCCTATCTCGTCGGAGCTGGGCAAGCTCACAGCGCTCGTCCTTCTCAACCTGTCGAACAACCAGCTGTCCGGTGAGTCATGAAATTGAGCATGAATGCCGCGTATGTAATTGGCGGCATAAAAGTTATCCCGCTAGTTCTGAAGTTTCGTGGACGCGTACGCGTTGGCGTCCACGAAACTTTTGTACGGAAAACGCGGGGATTTTTTTTTAGTTGGCGGGACGGATCTTCTAGAAAGCGGGAGGTATCTTTTGCTTTTATCCCGTTAAACTGCCCTGCTTTGACTCGTTCAACTACAGGCCACATCCCGCGGCAGCTAGGAGATCTTGGCGCCCTCAAGACCCTCGACCTCAGCTACAACAAGCTAGAGGGTGAGTTGAGTAGATAGTAAAAAACATTTGTTCTTTCGACTTCTGAACCTCCAGAACATCGGTCCCGCCCCCGCGTATGTAATTGGCGTCATGAAAGTTATCCCGCTAGTTCTGAAGTTTCGTGGACGCGTACGCGTGCACAGGATTCATCTGCGCATACGGCAACTTCACAGAAGAATGTTGGAATTGTGCGATATGGGCTCTAGGGACTCACCGCTCAGCTCGTTCCCGTTGAGGTATAGCTCTAGCAGTGCCGTGAGTTCTCCCAGCTCCGCCGGGATGGTGCCTGCCAGACGAAAGGGAATAAGAAGTTAGCCGGGGAAAACAAAATAAATCCCCCGGCGTCAAGAAAAACGTTCCTGCCAACGCGTTGGCGTCCACGAAACTTCAGAACTAGCGGCATAACTTTTATGACGCTAATTACGTCGGCAGGATTCTTATTTCGTGAACAAGAAAACTTTCAACTCTTCTTCGATTCTCTCACCTGTGAAGTTGTTGTCGTTGAGCCAAAGCGTCTCCAGCCTACTAAGTGCTCCCAGCTCCTTGGGGATGGGTCCTGCACAAGAATGCAGCAGGGAGCAAATATCAGCGAGGACAGTTGTAGAAAAAAATGCGTAGGAAAAGATGTCCCGCGAGTTCCGAAATTGTGAAATTTCGTACCCGCTATTTCTGAAGTTTCGTGGACGCCAACGCGTTGGCAGGATCCACTCACTGGTCTAGAAGCCGGGGCATTACTTTTGTTTTGACCCGCAACCATCACTCCGTTTTCCTTCTTCCACTTACAGGTCCCATTCCGCCGGCGCTAGGAAAGCTCGCAGCGCTTCGAGAGCTAAACCTCGGCGAGAACCAGCTAAGCGGTGAGACACTCTTTAGATGTGATGAAAAAAATTCCCATGAATTTTCATTATGAATCCCGTGTATGCGTGGGTGAGAACGAAGGTTCGCAGTTTCGGAACTCGCGGGACATCTTTTGCTACGAGTTGCGTTAATTGAGTAGGTGTTTCTAGAAGCCGGGGCATTTAGCTTTGATTCTTCCCGCTACATTATGGGTACTGTGTTCTCGTTTTTTCTCCTTCGATTGCAGGTCCCATCCCTGTGGAGCTTGGACGGCTCGCCGTACTGGAGTACCTCAGCCTTAGGGGGAACGAGCTAACTGGTAAGTTATTTTGTTCGAGTTTCCAAGATGAATCCCGCCGATGCGTTGGCGTCCACTCACGTGCATCAGCGAGATTCGTACACGGGACTCGCCGCAAAATCGGTCGTGGAACAGTCATCAAATCACATGTTGACTCACCGCTTAGCTGGTTGCGGGAAAGGTAGAGCTTCTTCAGTGCTGAAAGGTGCCCAAGCTCCGATGGGATGGGGCCTGCAAGCGGACGGACGGAACGGAGTAGCTCAGCGGGACAAAAGAAAACAACCCCCCGCTTTCTAGAACATTGGTCCCGTACAAAAGTTTCGTGGACGCCAACGCGTTGGCGTCCACGAAACTTCAGAAATAGCGGGTACGAAATTTCACAATTTCGAAACTCGCGGGACATATTTTCCTACGCAGTTTTTTCTACAACTGTCCTTGCTAATATTTTCTCCCTGCTGCATTCTTGTGCAGGACCCATCCCCAAGGAGCTGGGAGCACTTCGTAGGCTGGAGACGCTTTGGCTCAACGACAACAGCCTCACAGGTGAGAGAATCGAAGAAGAGTTGAAAG
Source organism: Ectocarpus siliculosus (assembly GCA_000310025.1). NCBI lineage: Eukaryota > Phaeophyceae > Ectocarpales > Ectocarpaceae > Ectocarpus > Ectocarpus siliculosus. The sequence goes on along the minus strand of FN649729.1, from coordinate 2,035,779 downwards.
TTTTCTTGTTCACGAAATAAGAGGACGCCAACGCGGGACATCTTTTCCTACGCATGTTTTTCTACAACTGTCCTTGCTGATATTTTCTCCCTGCTGCATTCTTGTGCAGGACCCATCCCCAAGGAGTTGGGAGCACTTAGTAGGCTGGAGATGCTTTGGCTCAACGACAACAGCCTCACAGGTGAGAGAATCGAACAAGAGTTGAAAGTTTTCTTGTTCACGAGATAAGAATCCTGCCGACGCGTCGGCGAGATTCATGTACCTTGTGTCAACAAAATAGTAAATGAAATGGATTTCATCTCTGGACTCACCATCTAACTTGTTGACGGTGAGTCCGAGTGTCTTCAACGCGCCAAGCTTCCCTAGCTCCGGAGGGATATGACCTGCAAGCAGGAGAGCAGTACGAGAAAAACAGAGAATTGACTAAATGCTTCTCCGCCTCCTCACCGACACGCGTAGCAAAAGACGTCCCGCGAGTTCCGCAATTGTGAAATTTCGTACCCGCCTATGCATGGGTGAGTAGGTGTTCTAGAAGTCGGGGGATTTTTGTGTTTTGCCCCGCTTACTATCTCCGCTATCCCCCCTTTGGCTTGCAGGGCGCATCCCGCCGGAGCTGGGAGCTCTCAGCGAGCTGCAGGTGCTGGCCCTCCACAACAACAAGCTGACAGGTACCAACTTTTGCAACTTTCTTGGGGATGTTGAATGTTTACCAAACTTGTTCCGTGCATGAATCCCGTGTATGCGTAGGCGGGTACGAAATTTCAGAACTCGCGGGATAACTTTTCTGTACCCTGCCAAACTACCCTGCGTTGACTCCCTCGTCTACAGGCCATATCCCGCCGCAGCTAGGAAATCTTGGCGCCCTGCAAGACCTCTACCTCAGCCGCAACAAGTTAGATGGTGAGTTGAACACAATTCGAAATGCGTTATATTTTCCTTCAAGTTGTGAACGTGCATGAATCCCGCGTATTAGTAGGCGGGACCGATGTTCTAGAAAGCGGGGTAATACTTTTTGTCCCGCTCAGGTACTCCGTCCACCCGTCCTCTTGCAGGGCCTATCCCATCGGAGCTGGGGCACCTTTCAGCACTGAAGGAGCTCATCCTTTACGGCAACCAGCTAAGCGGTGGGTGAACACGTGATTTGATAGCTCTTTCCCGACCGATTCGGCGTGAGTGGGTACATTTGGTTTAGTACATCCATCTCCGTAGATCCTGTCCCGCCAACTACGTAGGCGAGTACGAAATTTCAGAACTCGCGGGATATCTTTTGCTCTACCTAATTTCCCTATGTCTTGTGTACAGGACTCATTCCCAAGGAGCTGGGAGCGCTGAGTAAGCTGGAAAAGCTTTTGATCGCAAGAAACCGGCTTACAGGTGAGGAACCGAAAAAGGTCGATCTGGATTCAAGGTGAATCCCGCGCACGCATACACGGGATTCATCTTGAAACTTCATGGGAATTTTTTTCAACACATCTAAACAGTGTCTCACCGCTTAGCTGGTTCCCGTCGAGGTTCAGATCTTGAAGCGCTGCGAGCTTTCCCAGCGCCGGCGGAATGGGACCTGTAAGTGGAAGAAGGAAAACGGAGAGATGGTTGCGGGTCAAAACAAAAATAATGTCCCGGCTTCTAGACCAGTGAGTGGACGCCAACTACATACGCGGGACAAATGTTTTAGAAGCAGTGTTTGGAAATACAATGAAATAAGACCCTTGCAGTTGTTATAAGCCGATTGAAGTTTCCACCAAGCTCCTGCGGCCCCGTGAGCGCTCCCAGCTCCTTGGGTATCGACCCCTCACAATGCAACAGAACATCAACATACAATATGGGAAGATCGCGTAATCAAGGCTTCTAGAAGATGTGTCTTGCAGACAGGGTGAGTAATACACGACTCACGTGTTCAGTTCTGAACTGCTGATACATACGATAGGTTTTGTGTTGCTTGTGCAGGGACCATCCCGAAGGAACTCGGAGCTCTGAGGCAGCTGGGTCATCTTTGGATTCCCAACAACCAGTTTTCCAGTAGGGATTGTACCAAAAGCTGCATTCTATGCATACATCAGGTAGTTTTCCAGCACTTTGAGAGTAGCTCGTTATTCGTGCGTTACGGCATGCACACGATCTGTAGACACTATATAGATATGCAAGGGAAGCTCACCGCTGAGCTTGTTGAAATGCAAGTAAGTCGTTGCCAGTTGCCGAGGCGCCCTAGCGATGCTGAATGTTCTCTGCGGGTCACTCGGGGAGTGTGCATGATTGAGGTTCGTCGGTTTAACCCGACGGTATGTCCTTACTTGTGTCACGGTTTTTCTGTTCTACAAAATCAACCGATCACACCACGTTTCCATGCAGGACTATGGCACACACTCGGACAGGACCAGACTGGTTCAATGGCAGCCCGGCCAGGTGTGTTGAATACGTTGTTCGTTTCTCGACGGTGATATTGTGCCAGCATGTACATAGGTAATGGTCATGGGGGCTGATGAAAATAATAACCTATGGTGCACCCGCTCTATCGTGTGCTTTGCGGGGCAGTCGCATAGTTCGGAATTGGGAGGCCTAGATTGAATAATGGATGGCGCCAAAGTCGGTCGTATGGTTTCATTGGGCATGCTCTGTATGCAAAATACTTGTGTTTGCTCAGTGCGTGCGGAGAGCATCCAGGTTATCGAAAGTACCTTTGAAGCTTTGGATGGCGCTTGCATGTTTCACATAGGTGGGCTGACCTGATCTGCCCCTGCTACGCTGTCGATCTCGCTGTGTGGTCTCCAGAGCGTGTTTATTCGTCCGCGTGGTTTGACACAAAATTTCTACCCGAATTGAAGAGATTGAACCAAGGATCTATTCCTGCCTACACAGCAGTGTTTGTTTGAGCGTACCTTTTTAGGGTAAGATAGCCTGTGACCACTGGAACCGACCGCGTCAAGTGTTGGATAAGTACCGACATATGAAGGTACTGGGTAGAGAGAGATCGTAACGGTTTTTAATGTGAAGACAACAACAACAAGTGTTACGGAGAATATAGTGTTTTTTTTTGTCGGTGCCCGGCAAGTTCGAACGTAATTTGAAGGGGAGGCGGTACATCCACGCCGCAACTGGAAGCCTAGTTGTGGACGCGGAGGGTAGGTGACCTGGTCGAGATCGAGGCGCTGAGTAGTGTGGTATGCACACCCATCGTTGCAGTTGGCAGCATGACTATGCATCGCTCCGCCCGACCACATGTTGTGCGTTAATTGATGCTTTCTAGGTACGCTTCCGGTGGATTTAGCCCGTCTTCTGGACGTGTTTGACGGGCTTCGAAGTTTGGACCTTTCCCGAAACCCGTGGGAGCACCCTCCCGAGGCGATCGTGGCGGGTGGCGTGCAGGCGGTGAGGGGCTACTACGAAGCCATGTTCAAGGGCGGAACTACCGCTGTGACCCGACCGCTTAAAGTCGTCATCATTGGAAAGGAGACTGTTGGCAAAACAAGGTACGAAGGCCACTTATCGATTTCTCCGTTTTTCCTCGTACAAAATGTGCTCACTCGACTTTGTGCAAGTATTTTCTTCACAGGTCCCACATCGCTGACCGCTGGGGTACGAGCGCCGACACTAACCCGCTGTTGTAAGTCATTGAAGGACGGTGCTATACAGCCATATTTGTTGAACGGTGAGAGCGAGGTCCGGCGCTCCACAAATGTTGAGTGTGTGTAGGGTAAAACTGTGTCCTGCAGGGGAATATGGTCCAACCAATGCACCTGCCCTCCCCGCGGGATCGCCAGTGCGATTGTTTTTCGGTGCTTCTCAAAAATCTACTGTTGATGTTGCGAAAATCATTGGCGACGTTCGTGTATAGGTAGGTGCAATCAGGGCGGCACCCCGTATACGCTTCGAACAGTAGCTTTCAAAAGTACCGTAATAGTAGGAGAGATAACACCGGTCGGAGAGATGGCAACGTTCGGGGTGATGGCACCGGGGTGCAAAAAAATGCAAGAACGACATGATTTTATTCGATTTACGCACCGGGGTCGGTGAGATCGCACCCGGATCTCACCGACCCCCAAATCCAACATTGAGCTCCTTTGCAGCTGACGGAATTAGGCACGTGTGCGTACCTTTCGCACGTGGGGACGGTGTCCGCGGAGCATCACTCTTGTCCTGCATGCACGTATGCATGGTCGCCGTTCGCGCGGGATGTCAGTTGCTTTCATTCTTTTATTGGTATGGAAGTTGCCAGCCGTACACTCAACCAAACACACAACGTACAAGCCGCACCCTACCCCACTCTACACAACACGAAACTGTTGTACTGCTGCGCACGTACTGGTATCCGTAGAGGAAGACCGAAACGAAAGCAGAAGATAATCTGATATCGTATGTACCGGTACCTCAGAGGGAAACCACATCGTTTGTTGTCCTTGTCGCCATAGCCAAACTCGCCTTCAAACACAAGACCCCTCGCTGCATGGAAAACTGGTACCAGCCTACGTTGCCATTACCGGTGTGCTTCCCACCAGCAACAACGGTACCTACACGTGTATGCAAGAAGACCGTGCGTGAGCGTGGGTATGCCTACACTGTATGGTGCCGGTCGGGGAGATGGCACCGGGGTGCGTGCATACAACACCTGTGTGTATTTCATCGGGAATCGCACCGGTCGGAGAGACCGCACCGGTGCCTTGAAAATCCTAAACGAAATGCTTGAATTGATATTTCCGCACCGAGGTCGGAGAGATGGCACCGAGGTCGGAGAGATGGCACCGGGGTGCGATGAATAGCCCAAGGAAAACGCATTTAACAAATCGATCGCACGCAGTGCCATCTTTCCGACTGTTTCGGTACGAATCTACGTGGCTCATTCGTGGGTCATTGTCGTGCGCTGCTCTTCTCCTCCGATTGGCATCCCCTCACGTGTTGTAGTCACACTGCGGGCTGCTCCGGCGCGAAAGATAAAACTTGAGCGGCATAAGTGCCGTGCGGGCGTCCATTATCACATGAATGGTTGGTTTGACTCACCTTGTTCACTCAATGCACTGCCGCAGTTTGCGGCGCAGCATCACGACCGGGGGGCCGTGTATGACACAAAACGGTGGTGTGGAAAGCACTGTCCACGTGGATGTCGAAGACCACAAAGTCGATGGTCATCCAATTCGGATATTTGATTGTGCCGGTCAGGTGAGACCCATTGTGTTCCTTGCACACGCGTGCGTTGACCCAGTCAGCTTGCGTGGTGGGTCGGTGTACTTTTGATTGGACGTTCTGTGGCAATCATCGAGGCCGAGGTTGGAGGTCGAGATCGTTTCATTTTGTCGTGAGCAGCTTCCAACCGGAGTTTCAAGCTATTCGCATGGACGTTTGGTGCGAGTACAGGACGGGGTTTACATGGCTTTCATATCCCAGTCCGCGCGGGCGCACTGCCATTGATATCCGTCAGCGGACATGATCTTATTGCGGGGTGGGGTTGTCTAGTTTTCTTCATCGTTTTCAGAAACATGCAGCCGGCGGGTGACATCGTCCGTCCTTAGTCGCATCATTCCTCGGTCAGCATCATTGCGATAAGGACTTCACACTGTCCTGGACCCCGGCAGTGAACTAACACGTATCGTATTCTCCTGCACCCTGTTACTTAATTCACTTCCTTCGACACCATGTATCCGTCATGTGCGCCCCTCGACGTGTCTGTGATCCCCCACCTTGACCACCGGACAGGTTGTCTACTACGGACTGCTCCAGCTATTTCTCACCCCTCGTGCCGTGTACCTGTTGGTATGGGATGCGGCGAAAGCCAGCGAGATGGATGGCTTGAACCTTGAAGACCTTGCCATTGCCCCCTGGCTACGTTACTTGACTTTCCGTGTGCCGAATGCAAACGTGATCCTTGTGGGGAACAAGTGGGACCGCGTGGTAAGGACCAGGGGTACAGTAGCGGATGACGTAGAATGCGAGAGCCGCCGATGGCTGAAGTCCTGGATGGAGAAAGCACATGGACATCAACCCCACGGACTTTCGTTGGAAGATGGCGTCAGCCTTGTGAGCTGCGCGCAGTCTTGCCTAGGCGTCTCGGCACCAGCGTTCGGTGGGGGAACAGGCTGGCCCTGCGACAAGAGCACCCCGGGGCTTTTTCATCGCATGATATACGATCCTGTCGATGACAAGAGGACTGTTACCATGCATCTTCCGCCGAGCTACCGACTCGCCCTTGAGATGCTTGAGGAGCTGGCCTCTTCCAGTAGGTAAGGCCAAAGATGTTATGTATTTGTCGCCAAGTCATGCAGTCCCAGTACATCGATATGCACGTCAACGGCTTAAGCGATGTGTGTTTTTTCCACATGGAGCAATAGCGTTGCTGTGCCCGCTCAAGCGTTTCAAGCATTGCACCACGATTGTGTGTGTGTGTGTGTGTGTGTGTGTGTTATCATCTTGCGGTCGGGGATGCATTCATGGAAAGTTCACCTCCTCTCGATCGGACCCGTGCAATTTTAGGCGCAAGGCCGAACAACGAACCCGGGGCATCACAAGAGCGGATTTGGAGGAAAAGTGGCACGCCAAGGTGGCTGAGCTGAACGGAGCCGGCACGCCGGTAGCCGCCCCAGAAGCGGCAATGCCTGGTGCGATCTTGATCAGGTAAGTTCAATCGGCGGTGCGGTTTTGGGTTGACTTTGTGCTTGGTTGCCTACGAGTACCAGCTGTTCAACGTCCTGGTTTGCATGGATCGGAAATATATTTTATGTTTGTGATGTTTGTGTGGCTTAACATCAGGTGCACACACCAGGAAAAACGTTCACGTTGAATAGAGTAGAACCGTTTTCAGCCAGTAGAGCTAGTGCACATTTATGCTCTGCTCTGCGTCCCACTTGCTGTCGGGCCCGGTTTTTGTATCGTACAACCTCTCTGTGTGCAGGAAGTGGGAGGGAGGGCTGGTGGAATACGGCAACTACGTCTTCCTCGACGTCGAGTGGTTTGCCACAGTTCTGGACCCTTTGTTTAGTCACAGGCGAGATTCATACGGCGACATTGATCTGGGTGGTATTCGGGTGACCAACCTTGCAAGCTTGCGCCGGCTGGACAACGAACATGTTTTCGAGCCGCAACTCGCTGAGGAACTGTGGACTCCAGAGCTCGCACCACACCTTCTCCTGGCGTTGAAGAGCGCAGGGCTGACGTTTCCCTTACCGAACGACCCCAATGGGGGCTTGGTGATCCTTTTGCGCATGGACACAACGCGCCCACCTGAGTATAGTATCAGGCGCGAGGAAGCAAACCAAGCGAGGAAGTACGACCTCACGCTTTCTGTGGCATGCTCGTTCAGTCTTGGTTTGCCCCCTGGTTTTGTCGAGCGTCTCCTAGCGCGGTGCTGCCACTTGGGCTATCCTTACCCCTTCTGGCGATACGGGGCTTTGATAGTGGGGAACGGTGCGGAAAAGGGGTTGTTCTCGCTGAGTTTAGACTACTCTGAGCACGACAACATGCTGAAAGTGGAGGTTCTCGGAGGAGGTGAGGAGGTCCATGCGTGGGCGGCCCTGTCGAAAGTCCTCTCCGTCATGATCAAGATGCTCTCGGAGTTCCCTGGTTTACCGTGCGAGCCGATCTTTTTCTGCCCACAGCACAAGACCAAGGGCATGCCGATCAGGACGACAGATGTAAGCGCCCGATTTCGATGCTCAATATTCACCATGATTTTTTGGATGGTCGTATGCATATCTCCATGGTAAACAAAGTGAACTTGCAAGTAAATCAGTTCTTGCTGGTCAATCAGCACGGTAGCTGCCGCTATCGCGGTGTTTTTTTTTCTTGCTTCGGTTCATTCAAGTTGTAGATAAGTGTTTTTTGGGCACGACAGACACTAGGATATATATTGATGCGCACTTCATGAAAGCACCCGTGCGCGCTCTCATGTTTGCAGGCACCGCCTGGATCTGGCCTGGTCGAAAAGGGTTACTTTTGTCCACTCTGCCAGGACCCTACGGCGGGCAATAACCTTCTAGCAGCTGCTCTTCAGGTTGTGGAATTCTCGGATGAGGAGTTCTTCGATGAACCACTCCGTCAGAAGTTTGCCGAGAATGCAGAGAAGGTGGCTCGTAAGGGTTGTGCTTCACAGCAAGGAAGCCATTTCGAGGTGGGGTATCTTGCACCACATGCAGTTGGCACAATGTGTAGGCGATGTACCAGTCTACAGGCACGGGCCTTCCAGGGTCGTATGAAGGCCTTCGTCCATGCCATGATGTGGCTTGAGCTGTACGCATTGAAGGTGTCGTGTGGGACTGCTCAGGCCTCCGGGCATGTTGTTTTGCTCGTCTCGCAACTCAACTGTTGTTTTCATTCAGGGCGGGGTTTCGGGTTCGACCTCTTCCGACATCAGTCCGAGCAGCCGAGCACCTGCACCGACCAGGTCTAGCAACCAAGCACCTGCGCAGACCGGTTCGAGCAGCCAAGCACCTACACAGAGCAGCCCGACGGGCCAGGTAGTTCAAAGTTGTCACAGCATTAGCCAGGGTACATGCTCAAGTTGCGATCGATATGCCGAAATCTGACTAGTCTATTGGCTGACTAGTCTAACGGTTTGATTCGGCTTCTAAAGACCTGTTTGATGTATGTAGAAATTCAAAAACATGGCGGAAATTGAGCCACTTAGCCCCAAAGCTGCCTTGATAGTCCGCGTTCCACGGTTTCCACCGTTGCATCGGCTTCACTCGCCTGTTTCTTGTTGATTCTAGAGCATTGCGTTGTGTGTCTTGGGCTGCTGTACTCTCCCGAAATGTGCGTTGCGCTCCCGTACCTCACATCGGTTGACTTTCCTTTCGAAAGCAAATCGAACAGTAGCGACAAGCAACGTCCGTTATACTCCTCCTTTGCGTGAACAGACCATGACAAACGTAAACTCCATTCCGTTACTGGCATGGATGTACAGGTTTCGGGGACGCCATGGTATCAGGACGTGAAGACGTGGGTAGGCGCAGCCAGCGTGGCGTGTCTCACTGTCTTTGGGGTATTCGCTGCCAAGGAAGACGACGACCCTCGTCTGTGGGGGGTGTTTCTCGGCGTTGGCATGTTGTTGATTGGCGGAGAGTTCTTTTTGATTGCCAGAGAGCACAAGCTTTTGTGCTGCAAACCAAGGGTGGACGCGGCGAGTGCTGTGTAGACCCCGTCTTGTCCGAACCAGGACTACGCGAGATGTTGGCAGAGGCAGAGAGCTTTTGGATTTTCGGTTTGCTCAGGGTACGGGGGGAGCTCTTGTGCCGTTGTGGGAGGAGTCGAGTTGCGTGTAATGGCGTTTGGTATGACCACTCAGAGGGTACTGTCAAACAAACGTCGCGCGTGCACCTGGTGGTTCAGAGACAGCTAGACACTTGCTGATTTAGGGGGTACTCTCGGTTTGAGTTGTTGGTGAGGAGGCACTCCTGCAACCCCGCGATGGAAGCGCCGAAACTTGAAATTCGCCTTTCTCACCATCTCAGATAATTCGCCCGTCACTCTTCCTGCGTTCGACGAGACAACCGACAATGTGACCGCGGGTGGGACCACCACAACGTCGTTGCGAACAGTCACCTGCTGCTGAACTCCATTTGAGGGCGCTGGAACTCTTGACACCGTACAACGGCTTCCCTTCTGTTGCGCGACAGGCTTTAACAAGTGCATCAACACGAAAATCTCCAAGCAGACGAGACGTGAGGGAGGGCATCCAAGAATGGACCCGCACGTCTGATCGCATGAACTATGTTTCCAAATTGAACGGACCACCGAACACCTGCTGCGCCGGAGCCTAGCCAAAAGTCCTGCTCCCAAAAAAATGACACGACGTGCGCTGACCAAGTGCTAGCTTCCGAAAGATGCCCCGCGAATTTCTTGCTTCTGATGTGGCCCTGCGGAGCCGGCTGGTCTGGGAGATCCCAGCAGATCAACTTGGAAAACAACCACGAAAAAGCAGAATCCACTCCCTGGCTAAGTCGACCCCGGCGGCTCAAGCGAAAAAAAAAAAGTTCTACACAAAACTTATCAAGCCGGTGACCGCGTGCGCCGCCCTTCCGACGCTTGCTTCTGCTATACCGGACCAGACACAAGTCCCAGAAAGTCGTCCTTAATGCTGCCCACCGCTTTCTGTTGCCGAGGGTGTACGCGCGCACAAGCAAGGCAAGATATCAAGTCAGTTGAAGGGTGTGAAGGGAAGACCTGGGAAGGGAAAAAGGAGGTGGTAGCGGGCACGCTACCGACGGACACCGACTGTTGGTTCGTGTTGGATCAGTGGCTGGATTAATGCGCCGCTCGGCACGTGCTTCACACAGGAGCAACACCACCGCACGCCATCCTCGAGCTCGATGAAATATATTGCCTCATCCGGTCCTATTTAGCTGTTTAAGCGTTTGCCATTCGAGGCGGAAAAGGTACGTCCCAGACATCCCGTCGAGAGCAAGATGGTTTCCAGATGCCGAAGACGCTTCCCCTTGACATCGGTGCAGGCGGTTACAGTATACACACACACTTGAAGCCGTGCCCTTGCTGAAAATCAAAGCTTCGCGAGACTGCGATAGCCCGAATGCAGACACGAATATTGCCTGGAACACACCGGATCATCTCACCAACTCTGCCCCAACGGTGACTCCGATGATGCGCAGCCGTACCCCGCAGCCGGACTTGATCTCCGTATCCGAATCCTCGGAGGATACCCACATGTCTCCAACCGGATCGTAGCCCCCCGCGATGTCGTCCGGCATGCCCTAAGGAAAAAACGAAGCCCGGTCGTGCCGGGGTCGTAAGTAGGAGGGGAAAATCCCAGGGATGTTCACGGTGTGGAACCGCATCCGGTTTTTTGTATCTTGACGTGGTCACGGTGCGGTGCGGTGCGTTTTCTTCATCTCGATATTTGACGGTGCGGTGCTGTGCGGTTTTTTCAAATCACGGTGAGGTGCGGTGCGGTTTTTACCATCTCCAATTCGACGGTGCGGTGCGGTGCGGTTCACCGTCGCACGGTTTTTATGACGGTGCCGTTTTTTCTACCCCGTGACAAAAACCGCGCGATCCGCGGCCTTGGCAGCGGTACACCGTCGAAGAACATCGCGGAGAATACTACGGGGGGACAAAATCATGATTTTTTTTTTTCGTGGAATACGTTAGGGTTAGTCCATTGGTTTGAGGCCGACACGACAAATCCCGCGGCTTGCAGTCAGAAAACCCGAAAACCCCCGACCAACGAGAAGCTACTGATCATGTACTTCGTTTTCCCAGTCACCATACGTTCCGGCAACACGAGCTACATTCCTCACTTCTTTCTACTACTACTCCTGTTGTAGGAATTTATGCGAATATGCTAGAAAAAATGGAGAAAAATCTGGCAGCATCACCAGGCGGCTCATGCACGCCACGGGCTACAACCCGCGAATACGTTGACGACGGTGCGTTGCACGCTGCGAACCGTCTTCGGGGTGCCCCCAGTTTGCGCGGCACCAGCAGCACCAGCAGCAGTGGTGGAACCACCGGGAGAAGGAGATGGGACGCGTGGCGACCACCTCTGCACGAGGCTGGTCGCCATCGTCGGGGGGTGACTCCATCAGAGATGGGCAGAGCTGTGCACGGAGCGTATCGCAGCCGTGGCGGTGTGTGTGTGTCGTGTGGGGACGCGGTGTGGCGCGTGTGCTGGTTCAAAAATAGAAGAAAAATATCAATTTGGAAAGTTCCTGGTGTGTGCCTGCACGACAAAACCGTGCCTTACCTGCGTTTTTTGCCGAAGTTTACCGCGGTTGTTGTGGCTACGGGGTGGGACAAACCGCACCGAATAAAACCGCAACTACGGTTGTAAGTGAATCCTTACGGTGCGGTGCGGTGCGGTGCGGTGCGGTTTTTCGTCTCGAAATATGACGGTGCGGTGCGGTTTTGTGCATGTCGGTATTTGACGGTGCGGTGTGGTGCGGGTTTTTTTCATTTGGAAATGTCGCGGTGCGGTGCGGTGCGGTTAAACCGCACCGCACCGCACCGCACCGCACCGGGAACATCCCTGGAAAATTCAGAGGTCGACAAAAAGGAGTACAGCCAGAGGTCGACAAAAAGCGGGAATAGTCAGAAGTCGACCAGCAGGGCTATAGCGAGAGATCGACAAAAAGGGGTACAGTCAGAGGTAGACAAAAAGAGGTATAGCCAGAGGTCGAAAAAACAGGGTACAGCCAGGGCGGCCCCACATGGGAAACGAAGTCTGGGGCAACGAGATGGAATAGAGGGTAGACTACACCAGTCTCTCGCGACTTGCCGTTGGTCGGCCTGCCTCCGTGTGCGCCTGCGGAGGCCAGCGTGGTTTGCACTACAGGAAAAACACCAATCGCGGTGCCAAATACCAAGTACAACCAAACGTCGGCGTCTTGCACGCAAACATGACTTGTGCACTTGTTTCCAAAACCATTGTGGGATTCTCTTGCCATCGTGGTCCCAAAGTTACTTTGCCCGTGACCCGTGTTTACGTCATCAGTCTGCCCACAGGGTTTACGACAGCCATCGGTTTACCCACAGGTCACAGCAGAACGGAACAAGGAAAGGGGCTGACTCGCAGGGGCCAGACCGCAAACGAGATTGGAAAAGGCACCAATGTTTTGGGCGTCAACACAGAATCAACGGCATCGACCACAAGCAGCAACAAAAACAACAACAGCACCAGCACCGGCACTAGCACCGGCACCAGCAGCACCAGCTGCAGCTCTCACCAAGCGCGAGACGAAAACCTCGAGGGGCCCGACTTCCGCGAAGAACCCGAGCTCGGTCACGTGGCTCACGGCGGCATCGAGCACCTCGTTCACGAACGGCCGGAAGCAGATAGCGCGGTAAACTACCAACACGTTCGCGAACCCGGTGTCGAACTCTATCGTGCCCATCTGGATCTGGTCGTCGGATACCTTTGTGAGGTTGACATGAGGAAGGTCGTCGGTGTTGAGTGCACGGAGCAACTGAAGAAAATACTTGAGAAGGCACATTCGATAGGTGCATACGTACGACCGCGGGGAGGACGGGAACTCGGCACAGCCACGTGGTAAAAGAAGAAGTTGGCACTCTGTTGAACACGACAGTCTGTGTCCACGGGATGAATAGATGCAGCCATGCCCATGTACGTCATACCCATGTACACCCTTCGTGGGGCTTGGGGCAAGCACCCCGCGGAGGTCCCACCGCTCCGTCATGACAGACACGCAACACACGGTGGGCACTACGAAAGGACACAGGAATCGAGCTAACACCGACGCTCGCACAACGGAGAGCCAACGATCGCTACACGGCCGAGAGCTCGTGCAGTTTGACGGATTCGCCGACTCTGTAGCATCATGGGCAGCGGCCGCCCTCAACCGCGTGAGCAAAGCCACCAAGCCATCGCACTAGCCCCAGCACAAGAAACACGATAAAACTCAAGAGTGTCGTACTTCCTTCGATGGCTCTTCCGTTCCCCACTGTTCGACCGAAATGGGAGGACGACCTGAGGCGCACACAACACAACCGGCAGTACAATCACTAGTGGAACGACAAGCGGCTTCCAGGAAGAAGAACAAAAAAGGCCGCTCACGTTTGTGACGGTGATGACGAACCCCAGGGATCCCACCGAAGTCCCCTCGACCTCCTCGATAAGCTTTCGCCTGTCGATCGCAGTCGGCAAGGAAGGGGGGGGGGGGGGGGGGTGTACTCATAGTCGTGCATGCCGTAGTCGTTTGACCATTGACCTCGCGTCCCTACAAAGCCGGGACGGAGCACGCCGGGTTCTCACCGGCCCAGGCTCTCACATCACCAAGCGCGAAGCGCCGTGAGGTATTCGGCGAGTCGCATGAAGGGTGAGCTGCATCCTGCTAAGGGTGTTCGGCATCTTGTGCTTACTGCCTTGCGTACGGATGACAGCTGCGTATGACTTAATTTATTTTCTGGTGCTTTCACTTCCAGAGACAGTTGTAAGCACTGTGTAACTGCCTCGAGGAAGCTTGACCATTTTAACACAACGTGGTGCGATCATCCCCCGTTGCGCGGAGTGAGGTTTCTCGACCCCGCACAACATGATCTACTCGACCACCATTATGGTTACCGCCAAAAAAAAAACGAGGAAAAAAAAAAAACGGTAACCTGGTTGCCGAGTTCACGAAGTGAATTGGCTTGTATTACAACGTCGTTGCCAAGCGACGAAAACCCAATCCCGATGGGAAACACCGAGTGGGGGGCTTGTTTTACAACGTCGTTGCCAAGCGACGAAAACCCAAACCCCGATGGCAAACACCGGGGGGGGCGGCTTGTTTTACAACATCGTTGCCAAGCGACGAAAACCCAACCCCGATGGCAAACAGTCGGCAAGGAAGGGGGGGGTGAAAGGACGTTGATAGGCCAGAGCAGCGGCAAAGCAAGTCCACTTGATTGATGTTTGGACGATCGGCGAGATCAAAGGAAAAACACAACACAATAATCGTTGGACAAACACAAAGGCCCGAAGGCCACACGCTCCTGTAAGCATATACAACGGTCACTCGGGACGGGTCTCGCTCCGCCTTCACAATCTCCGTATTTAGGGGGGGAAACATGCAGTATCTCAAGCGCAGCGGCGGCACCCATGAAGGCTCCGGATTTGCGTCGCTCTGAAGCAAACAAAAAAATCCTGACGAAAGATTCGATCTCGCCTGAGGTCAAAAACACTTTACGGCGAACGAACGCGGCTGCCAGTTTCCAAGTGTCTCGGATATCGCGAAACGAGGATAGCATTACACCCGGAGTTTATACACACGACTCTTTCAAGTCGCCAAGAGGAAAGACCAAGAAGGGGGGGTGATTCTCGTATGGTCATTCCTCACCGTATCGTGTCCTTGAGCTTTGGCCCGAAATCTGACGGCGGGACGAGCATCGGCCGACGCAGCTCTTTCTGCAGCAGCGGCAGCGGCAGCGGCAGCGGCAGCATGCGTTTTCGGAGAATCCAGTCAGCAGCAACAACAACAACCAACAAGGTAGGAGGCGTTGAAGTTATCAGCAGTGGCCCTCACGATGGGTGCTCCAGCCAGTCAAGCGGCGTGCATGCTTCTGTAGCGCAACTGTACTGACCACGGCGTTTGTTCGACAGAGGTGTGTATGTAGGCGCTTCGTACACCACCACACACAAAAAACATGCATGGCGCTGCAGGAGAACGAGAGTCCAGCCGCATGCCCCAGCTGGGCCGCAATTAAAACCGGGGCTACGAATGCTGTTGTTGAGGTCGCCCGCAGCTAAAGGGGAAATAAGCCAATGTTTGTTCGGCGACACAAGATGGAATGTTTTTCTACAAAGTTTGAATCTATATGTACCGTCGGTGTGTTCTCGTTCAATGGCAACAAATCTCCCAAAATATCCATGACCAAGACGAAGGTCGTATACTGGGGGAGAAAAAACGCTTGAACATTTTTCTGATCCGCGGGGCCCCCTGCAGCGGGGGACAGCAGTGGAGGAGAACTGGAAAGAAGAGTTTAGCCTCAAAGTTGGACGGCGACGATAGAACGTCAATACCACGAGTGCCCTTGCCGTAATACGGTCCGTCTTGGCGAGAAATCAAATTTTTATGAGGAAATAGAACAGGGAGGGGATACGCAGACCCTATCCCTGTCCTTATCCCTAACCCTAACCCAACTTCCCCAATTGCATGCCCTCATCCAAGCTTGATAAATAATAGAAAACCCTGCTAATATGTAGGGATACTGCGTGATACCACCCCTTGATGGCAACGTGCTACAGCAGTAGTATTACTGCTGCTGTCCTGCGGCTGCCAATTATTTGCCATGTCCTCTCTGTGCGTGGACGTTGAAAACATCCGTGTCGCCCAGAAAGCGCTTTCAGAAGACAAAACCAACATCGTGGTTTGTGCGCTGCCTGGCGGTGATGCAAAACAAGCACGCTTCCACGGTGCACCCGACACCTTGTCGTGCAATATATAGCAAGGAGTCCGTCGTGCACGATGGTGGGGAGGGCCTCTCAGCGTTGAGCAATGTAATGCGGCCGCATTCTCACAAGCCGACGACGCCTCTCACTGAAAGTATATATGTCTTTATGTGTCTGGACCTTTACGACCGTGACGTCCGCTGCTACACTCTCAAAATTTACGCACAGCAGTTTTTTGAGTCAATTCAAACCCGGTTCACCGCTAGGGGCACCAGCGGATGCTCCACAACCATCTCCTTCACCATTGCTCTCTCTCTCTCCCAACTCACAAGGTAAAACATGTTGCCGCCGACGCCAACAAGCACCCCCCCCCCCGTAGGATCTGTGCCCGTGGAAGAGAGCACTCCCCTCCTTTCTCCAACAGCCCACGGCCCGCCGACACTGCTTGCTGCCCACGGGACTGTGAACTCTCCCTCTTCGCCTCTCACAAGAATTGTGACGATGGCGTATGCGGTTGCTGGTCCCAAAACCCAAAGGCTTTGATTCTCTCTGCTGCTGGCAGTACTGCTGTGGGAGCTGACAGACGTGGCGTAGAGCAGAGGATGATGGGATGTGGGCATGCTTCTCGAGGCTCGAGGGCGGGAGGGGGACAACACCTGGTATATTCTGCGGCACCTACCGTTGTACCTAATTTGCTCCGCTCGGCTATTGGCCGTGCCCCTCCCTTCGAAGCCAAAGCCAAGCCCGTGGGTGACTACAGACCTGACTAAAAGCAATCATGTCTCGTGCGTTGCTGTCCGAACCTCCAGCCAAAAGGCAACGTGCCCAAGGGGAGGGTGACGGAAACGCCGATAGGCCGGGCTTGGCGGAAGAAGATCAAGAATTTCAGCGTTTGGAAGCGGTATCAAATGTCCAGGACGAGCTAAACGCTCTGGAAGAGGAGGAGGCTCAGCAGGTGTGTTTGCTTCAAAGGGCGACAAAGGAGAGCGTTTAGCTGCAGCAGGAGGACAAGAGGCCGCCCGTGCTGGCTGCTGATATTGCAGCTGGTGCTTACGGCAGTTGCTGCGGATGTCAGTACGGAGGTGCTCTCGCCTGTACCTCGACTCAAAGTGGATCCCGTGCAGGAAGACATGTTTCCTACCGTTCGAGTAGATCTACATGCACCGACATGTGGCGCCTGCTGTGCCGATGGTCACACCCTAGCAACAACAATGCTGGGTCCACGCAACACTCATTTGCGTCATGGTCCCTCCTGTTGCGTGTATTCAGAGTTTTTCGGGTGGTCGGCGACAGCCTCTCTTCCATGAAAGCAGAACATGGAATATCCCGCACCTCCTCCCGTCCCCTCCCCACTACGTACTACAGTTGTATGCAATTGCCACGTCCACACCAGGCTGGAGGACACCTTTCCTGCCGCGTGTTCCAAGCGTTCCACCGACCCCACTCGCGAACCCTTTCGCGTACTGTGATTGTTGTTGTTGTTGTTGTTGTTGTTGTGTTGACATTGAAACCGTTGCGGTCTCCCCTCAGTTCCTTCTAATATCGTTGCTGGTTCAAAGGACTCGGACGCCTTCCGCGGTCACAGCCAAACTACTATAAATAGATGTACCATGTACCTGCTGAAGTACCCAGATTGGGCGGTACACCTTTTCTAGGAACGCGATAGGTATTTCCCCCGCTCGGTGCTCTCGTACGCATGCCTGTCCTTATGAGCGTGGCTGAAGTTCGTGCCCGCCAATCACCTACCGCGACTTGCCGGTTTGGGGCCGCGGTGTTTCTCAAAGGTGCTGCTTGTCCACAAGGCGTTTCTGAAGCGCAAGCGTCCGCTGTACATCAAGCGGCAAGAGGCAATCGCGCAAGTGCCGGATTTCTGGCTGAAAGTGGTGAGGGTTCGGTTGCTACGACATTAAAATTGCTAATACTGTAGTTATCGACACATCGTTCTGCGCCCCCACAGAACCCGACAACGGCTTGTGAAGGGACGAACAAGCTGGATCGCCTGGTCGCTGTAAGAAACGGAGACAGCATGCATCTCAAGCTGGTGGAAACTTGCACTGCTCTTCTCCAGCTACTTGCCATTGCGACTTGCTGGCGTCCGCTGGGGTGCGGGCTTTGTAGTGTTGTTTGTTGTGACACGGCTGATTTCTAACGCTGTGAAGAACGAGATGTAGCGGTACGTTGACGCGGAGAGGGTTTCGTCGTTTCCCTTCTTGCCCGTTTTCCCACCCCATCCACGCCGTTTGTCCCCCACATACAAGCTTGCCCTTTCGCTTGCCTCTCTTCGTCTACACCTTGTCCTCCTTCCTCCTCCCCCCTCGCCCCACTCCCAAGCTCCTCGCGCACCCTTTGACTCAGCCGTACATATCTGACGGCGATCAGCTCGCGCTGTCGTACCTCGAAGCAGTGGCTGTCCACAAAGCTACCCCTACAGCTGCGGCGGTGGCAGCGTCGGGGGCAGCAGCGGGAGCAGCGGACGGTGGCAAGGGACGGAAGTCAGGAGCATCGGAGGAGGAGAAAGAGGAGGTGTCGGAGAGTGTCGGAGGGGAGGGGGGGAAGCTGGACGATGACGACGACGTGGGGTTCCGGGTGACCTTCGTGAGTGAGGCGATACGGCCGGACGTAAGATGGACAAGCCATTTGCCGTCATATGTGCGGCACGCCTCTTGTTCATCGTCCTCTGTGTGTGTGTGTGTGTTTATTATGTGCATCGACCGCCCTAACCGGCTGATCTATGAAAAGACGTCAGTCTCAGTGCAGTTGAAAATGCAAAACACTTCTAAATGCCATCAACTGGGACCCCGTTAGGGTGGCATGGGAGAGACAAACCTATTCTCCGGATCAAAGACAGAAACGGTAGCAACAGAAGAAAAATGCACACATCTACGAAGGCTGCTACTTTGCACTCGATTCCGTTTTGGAGTGCGTTCACCGTCATCCTCCTTCACCCCAACCCAACCCTATCGCCTCTAGCCCTGCATCGTTTGTGGTGGGGAAGGTCACCTGGCTCGAAGCTCTTGCTCTCTTCCACGCCATTATTCCCTCCTCGACTGCTTCTTTGGTCTCTGTCTTGTCCTCCTCCCGTTCCCTCTCCTCCTCCTTCATCGCTGCCAAAGGAATCCCCCTCATTGCCATCCTGGTCGTTTCTATGTGCACTACTATCGAGATCCCAACCTATTGGCCGTGGTGGGAACTGATCAAGAAGTAGCCCATGACGTTTGAAAACATCACGAGTTCGTACGGATAGAAAACGAGCGAGCTCGAAGGTAAACCGACTCCGAATCCTTTTGGTATGAAAGGCCTTTGGGCGAAGCAAGGCTGTTTCGTCGTCGAAATTACCCTTGCAAAAGTCTTCATATGCCAAGTGGTTGGCGATGGCTACGATAAGTCGATCTGTGCCTCTGCCAAGACCACCATTCGTTGAAGAAACAGCAGTATGGAGGGTAGATCTAGACGGGTTGAAAGTTCCCGCATAATGATTTGCCTTAATTGCGGCTCGATCTTCGAGGGCGGGTCCTGGCTTTTGGATCGGCTTGTCGATGCTTGGACTTGCGGATGGGTGACGATTGTTACGTCTATAAGAATGGACTTGGTGCAGAGTTCCTCTTCTTTATCTCCTGCATGTAATCCTCGGGGGATCACCAAATCCATCTTGTAGAGCCCTTTTCCCCTTACCAGTGCCTATCGTAAGAGGGGAATAATCTTCCACTGCAATAGGCATGTGGCATTCGCGTAACGTCTTTATTATCACGCGAATCATCCTGTTGTGCAGGAAGGTCGATGCACCGGTTTTTGCGCGCGCGCGCGCGTGTGTGTGTTTGTGTGTCTGTCCGTCTGTCTGTCCTTGAGGAAAGTTAACATGCCACCCGGTGGTGGCTCCGGACGCGGTCCAATCAATGGTATTGCCACCAGTTGGACCGTACCCCGATGCACACCCTCGTCGGTGGCCTCATCATTCCCGTATCTCAATCGCAGACGCGCTGTCTCCTTGACAAACCCATGTACCCCGCCCTCCACCTTCATTCGCTGATGGTCGATCCTGCGTCCGACGCACGCAGACTTTTCGAGAAAATCCGTTCTTCTCTAACTCGGAGCTCTGGCGAGAATGGGAGCCCGCTGACGAGAAGGTGGGGACTGCATCAACGCGTTAGCGCCACGGCAACAGCCCAATTCTGCGAGGATGTGAAAAATATGTAGTGCGGTCGGTCGTTGCTGACGGGGCCGGGGCCGAGCTTTGTGTCCGTCGTGTACATCGCACCTCACCTCCCCCGCGATTGTATTTATCTCCCTCCCCGGTGCTCTCTGGGTCTCGTGTTTTCCGACGTTGGCTCTACCTGCCCGCATGGTCCCACGGGTCATGACGTAACGCTTGCCGTAACGAACGCCTTGCACGTGTGAGTCATGCGTTCATTTTTTGCTCGCAGTCGTGCCGGACTGGACAACGTGAGGCAAGGCGGAGATGCGTAGCTCCGGAGAGGGCGGCACTGTTTTCTATGTCCTGCCCACAGACGCACACTTGATTAACGATTCGCCAACGTTAGCAGCCCGTCGATGACAGCAGTAGGCGTGCCCATTCCTGAGGTGCTAGAGTTTGAAGCATGTCGGGCAACAGTGCCACCTACAGGTGAAAAGCAGACATTTCAATCCCATGTGCGTGCTTTCATCGAAGTGTTGCGGGGTTTCGCGCACTTTGGGAATCGTGGTGTATCCCAATTTACACAACCCTCCCTCTCGCTCTCTGTCTCTCTCTATAATCCCAGGCGTCGTTTTCGGTGGTGAACTGGAAGGATACAGACGAATCCAGGGATCTGCAGTCCTGCCTGCTCTGGAACCTTGACCCGGCGCTGCACGAGGAGACGCCGTCCTTTTTCTCCGTGCGTTTTTTTTTGTTTGCTGTTGTTGGGGTTGTTGGTGTTGGTGTCGGTGTTGGTGTAGGTGGTGGTGGTGGTGGTGGTGGTGGTGGTGGTGGTGGTCTTGCTGCTGCTGCTGCTGCTGCTGCTGCCTCTGCTGCTGCCATCTCATGCTGCTGCCGCAGCTGCTTCTGCTTGTGGCTATTATTGTTGTCGGCACTGCCCCTGTTGCTGGTGTTCGTCACGTTCACCTCAGTGTCTTTTCCCTTGAAGATAGTCTATAGCCTTGTCGACGGATGACGCCACTGTGCGGCACACACGTTGTCCGACTTCGTTCCGAACCGTTGCTGCTGCTGTTGTTCCGCGTGCGCCCGTCCTCCCTTGTCTGTTTGATTGGGTGGGGAGACAGATTTTCGGCGACGACATGGAGGATTACGAGCTTGGAGAGGCGCTGCGAGGAGACATCACGGACAACCCGCTCGACATCTACATGCGGGTAAGGAACGGCCGCTGTGTACGACGGTTTTACTCCCCCACGGTGCCAGGGAACGAAGATATCGCCGCACACATGCTCGTGGGGTTACAGATTCTTTGGGTTGTTAGTGTAGGTATCGTGTCGCGGTTGAATGACTCGTCGCACCTGTTGCTCAGGGCACTCGGTAGTGCATGCACCCCTTAACTTTACAACGGGCAGTAGCGGACAGTTCGATTCAGGCGAATAGTACCGGGACGCTTGCTTGAGGCCTGAGGTGTTGTATTGCCACCATCACCGAGGCGACGGCAGAAGCACCAGCAGAAGCGGCAGAAGCACCAGCAGCCTTGGCCGTTCCGCCGTCTTGCTCTTTTCACCCCTAAACCCCGCCTATTCGTTCCGCTATCTGGTACGGTATACCGTACCAGCACGACTTCGACGCAGAAGCATCAGAGGAGGAAGAGGAAGGCGGAGCCGCGGCGCAGCCCGAGGGAGACGGGGAGGGAGGAGAGTATGATAGTGGTGTCAACCAAATCGGCGGCGGGTTGGAGGAGGGTGGAGGAGACACGATTGTCGATGAAGGATGACGGTCGATCGCGGTTCGAGGAAGGGATTGGTGCAGAGGGTTGAAATTTTGACTCGATTCCGGGCGGGATTTCGCAGAGGTTTCGGGCGGGGGGGGGTTGCCCTCGGTCACACATGCGCGGAGAACGAGCGGAGGCACACAGCAGGTAGAGAAGCTGCGACGATTCGACATTTCGTGTGCCATGTGTTGGGCCTCCCGTAGTGTATGCGTAGATGTTGTTACATGTTCGGCGAGAGAAGGTGCCCCGTTCCGCGTGTTGTTTCATTGGCGTGCGAGTTTGTATGTAGGTGAATGTGTGTGTCGTTGGCTCCTCTATCATCGCCCGACGCCGCTAGCCGGCCACCGAGTGAAAAACACGACGACGGCCTCGGCGGGCAAAATGATGCAAGAAGGTCTTTTGCCCAGCGGCGTGTGTGAGTGAATTCTTTACATGGTCGCAAGTGGCCCATGATGTGAACATGTTTCGGGGAGTCTTTTGCGTCGCCATCGCTTGAACCGGAGCACTGACGAAATCGTGGTACCCTCCGTCTACACGCGGTGGGGACGACAGAGATAAACCGCCCATTATACAGTGAACGCTTTGTTGTCCTCCGGGGGGCAGAGTGGGCGCGTGCCCCGAAGTTTGGTTTGTGGCGTACTCCGGCTGGCTGTTGGAATTTCGCTGCAGAGAATATTCGGTCACTTACCAACACGGGGGCGGTTGCTTGAACGGGAGCACTGACGAAATCATCATAGCCTCCGTCTACACGCGGTGGGGACAGATGAACCGCCCATTATACCGCGTAAACAATTCGTTGTCCTCGGGGGGACAGAGTGAGAGTGAGAGTGAGCGCGGGGGTAATGAGCGCCCCGAAGTTTGTTTTTCGACATATCTGGCTGTTGGAATTTTACTGCAGAGGGTATTCGGTCACCGAGAGGGGGCGGCGGTTGTCGTTTACTACAGGATTGAGACCGGGGGGTGGCGAAGGCATGGATGAGGGCCGCTAGAAGGGACTTCCTGCTCTTTCGATGTTCTGATGGTGATGAGAGGGCAAGAAGACGCACATACTGTTTTTCGTTTCTACAACTTGTGCTTTCGTAAATCACAAAAAGCGGACGTGGTGACGGGTATTGAGGTATTGATGCGCTGAACGCAGGCAGGAGAGCGTTGCCATTGAGGCTAGCACCGGCCTGTCGGAATTCAACGCGAAGAATATTGGATCACTTTCAAGGGAGGGTTGCTGGTATGGGTTACAGGAGTGAGGTGGAGGGTGGCTAGGCATTGATGAGGCATGCTTGGAGGCACTCACTATCCTCTTTCGATGCTCTGACGGGCTTGCGAGGGAAGCAAGAACCACATGCTGCTACGTCGTCGTGTTTGCAATGTTTGTGCAAAATTAAATAGACTAAAATATGCGGGTGTATTCACGGGTGCTGAGTTCTTGATGCGCAGAAAGAAAGCACGGGGGAAAGTGGTGCCGATGAGGCTAGTACTGGCCAACTTGCATAACGAGGAATAGAGCACGCAAGAGACAGTTTATTGTAGACCTTATCGTCGCTTCCGCTGGTCGGCTCGACCAGTTTTCACACCGAAACTATTAACAACTGAAGACAAAAAACAACAATGCCCCAGTAATCAAGTCTTGGAGGTGACCAGTCACCCTCGGCTTTGCTGCACGCCCCAGGCTCCCTATTCCAACACAAGTTCAATATCGAATCGGCATCGTGCATCTTCACGGCCAAGAAAAATCCAACGTGCCGCGGCTGCCGTAATGTTTTCCACAGCAAGAACAAAGACGGGCCGGAGCAAATTACCGCCCAGAATTGAAGTTGGCAACGCCGCCATCGCCACCCATGTTCTTGCAGCTTAAAACAACCAAGACGTTCGTCACATTCCTTGAGCACGCACTACCATATGGTACCGCGCGTCGGAAAAACCATGGCCCTCCCTGGCTTTCCCGGAAACCGATAAATCGAAAAAGTGGTACTGTATGAATACATTTCATCCGCCGTGACACAGCAGTGCGAAGACAAAGAGAAACTTTTCCACACAGACAGCCGAGCCAACCTTCAGAGAAGAATCCGCCGTACCATTTGCTAAATTCACAAAAATGAAAAGTCACTGCTGAACAGACGCAGCTCTCGTTCCTTGCCGTTGTCATGACTTCCAAAGCTTTAGCAGCCCTTCGTTGCTGAACGTCGCCAGCAAGTTTCTGCCAGGAGGAACAGGACCGAACAAACAGCACATAGACCGCGGTGGCGGGTGGGGGGAGGATGAGCAGTCGCCGTCGAAAGTGCAGCGCGGTCACTCTTCGCGATGTTGCGTCACCCTGAAACGCCCCTCCCACGCATCGCTTCCATCAACACATGCACCGTTGTGTATATGTTTACCAAATTCTTGATGCACCACACACGCGGGTGTTGTCGCTGAGGGCAGCATGGCGGCAAACGTTCCAATCAATGACTGACGCCTTCAAACAAAGGGCGCACTTAATCTCGTGCATCGAGAACACTTTTCGCAGTGCTTGGACAATGGTATACCTGTGGGGGTGATGCGCCAGGCCGATGATCTCCTTCTCCGACACCTTGAGCGTCTTCTCAACCTCGGTCGTGGCCGCGTCGAAGCAGAACAACTCCCCGTCTTCCCCCGCGCAGTACACCCACCGGCCCTTGGGAGAAAGGCACGCGCACGTGAAGTCTGCGCGCACAGACTGTTCCGCGGCACAAAGTTCGAGGATTTGGGGGTGGCGGGGTCATGTTCTGTCTCGAGGTAGCCGGACGGAGGAGTTTCCATCAACGGGTAGGGTCATATTCTGTTTCAATGAAAGAGGGCACAAGGGTCGACATAAAGTTGAGAGCGAGACGCCAGCGAACACATGTTCCTCAGAAGCAACCCCTCACTCTCAAGCGTCTGCCGGCGTGCAACACTGCGACGAAATCCGCGGCAGTACTCCCAGCTCTTGCGTATTCCAAGCCCGAACTCACACTGGTGCTACTCGAAAGTACTAACCTATCATCTATCTTCAAAGTCCAGGTAGGTAGTGCGGTGCAGGTACCACAGCTGTTGCGGTGCGAAGGAAAGATCAAGACAAGATAAAGCCGCATCTCGAAAATGTTGAATCTATGTCCCCGTCACTTCCTCTACTAAAACGATGTTCAACCTTTATGTCCCCGTCACTTCCTCTACTAAAATGATGTTCAACCTTTATGTCCCCGTCACTTCCTCTACTAAAATGATGTTCAACCTTGAGACTTGGTTGTTCGTTATCCACTCCCTACTCGAGCCTTCTCTCCGGCTCAACACGGAAATGAACTCGTGGTCTCTGTTCACTTCTTCACACGTCTCTGGAACCACGAAAGGTAATCAGCCTGCTTGCCGTGTACCCCCCCCCGCACCTCGCTCCTGCCAACGCTCCATGGAGCTATTCCCAACCTCTTCCACACCATGGCAACAGAGATCCATGGATGCGCTGTACACTTCGCCCGTCTACGGATTCAAACACCAGAAGGGACGGCGCTCCACATGGACGTCCACAACCCAGGATACCAAACAGACGAACTACGCGGCCGTCGGATCCCCTCCTGCCCTGCCGCTCTGTCCCGGGGCTTCTTCACAAGCACCGTGCGATGCACGCACCTTCACCGTCTCAAAGTGCGCCAGTAGGGCGGCAAAAACACGACTTCAAAAGTCATGCAGCCCCCTTATCCCCGAATACTCTTTCTCTCTGTCTCTATGTCTCTCTGCCTCTGTTCTCTCGCGCACCTTCGGGCTCGTGAAGCTCCGCACCACCTGTCCCTGCAGGGTGCAAAGGAAGGCCGTAGACGTTCGGTTGGACACCAGCACCTGCTCGGCGGAGCCCGGCAGCGGGCGGACCGTGTGCACGCTCGCCTCCGTGTGGGAGCCGATGGACAGGGCGGGGTGGAACGTGTGTAGATTCTCGGTCGTCTTCGCATCCCACACCTGACAAGAACGACAAAATACAACAAGTGGCGATCGAGAGTTCAACAGGGCGGCGGATGTCCGAAAGGTCCGGTGCCACGTAGTTCATGTGCCAAACAATATGCCGCGTTATCGGTGTCGATCTCGTGAACGAAAAGCGAGTGGTAGAATGGGAACACTGTAGTGCAGGACCTCAGGTTTGGAGTATAATACGTGATTCGTGCCAGCCGCGGTAGATACAGCAGTGGCGGCGGAAGAATGCACCCGAATGACTTGCTTGTTATTACAGCGATGGTGGGTACTTGAGGTCTGTACGGGGAGCCTGCGCTTCCGATGCTACCACTTTCTAGGATTGTCATACCAGGTTCGTGGGGAATGAGTCTCGTGCACGCGAGTGAAATCGAGTGAAAATAACTCCTATCTCTAGTGTGCTTAGGGCGTTGTTTGGGCCATGGTGGCAACAGGATTGAAAGCAATAAAGGCCCTAGGTCGCATGGTGTCAACCTCTTTGTGACAACTTTTGTGACGGTTTTGGTTCATCCCTACCGCGTAGTGAAATTCGAGTGAAACTGAACCCGCAAGTGCCACCATCCAAACAAAATGTCGATGTGAGTGAAGGCCGGAATGAAAAGAAACTGCTCCGATGGAAGCGTAGTACGTCACTAATGATCAAACAACCCATCTGCAACTCGGTCAAACCAAGTTAGCAAAAATAATAATGTGGTGTTGGTTCGGTGTGGAGGGTCACAAGTGTAGCCAAGGAGATGTCGATATAATGGCGAAAGTGGTGTCGTCGTTCTCGAATTGTGAAATTTGGTTTGAGAGTATTGAGTGTCTTGCACGTGAACCCGAAAAAGAGATATTCACACCTCTGATGGGATTGTGATTTTCTGGCTGAGGTCATGGTGACCGGTGACAGACGAACTGAAAGCCATGCAAGTTCTACGCCGCCTAGCGTCTGGCTTGCCGTGATCATGAGAATTCAATTCGCTCGAACGTACTGGGGCGGTTGTTCTGACATCAACCTGTTATATAAGGTTCTAGCGATACGGGAAGTGTGCCTACGCTGCCGACCTAAAACGAACATGGCGGTCTCAAGACCGGAGTGAAGAAACAATGCATTTGGGTAATCTGTTGGCCTGTGGGCACCAGTGAAACACAACAAACAACACCAATAGACCGCAGTGCAGCTCTCGCGGGGGGCGGCGCGGGTGAAGTTCGATTATGGGAAATGAATCTCGGTCGAACAAACCCGAGTAACAACTATTCACATGACTCGTGCATTTGATGCACATGAGACCATGGTGACAGCACACTGAAAGCCGCACAGCTCTAAGTCGCCTAGCGATAACTCTCCATGATAGTAAAACGTTATTGATTGGATATACTAGAGCTATTGTTCACAAAGCAACTTGTGACAAAGTCCTATCCGTAAACTGAAATGCAATAGTGAAAGTGAGAGACTGAAACTGTCGAAAAAAACAAGACTCGTGTGAAGGCCGGAGCAAAAAAAAATGTACATTTTTGTATACGGACGTCGGTTTCATGACCAACGGGCGACGGTCGTTCTGGCAAATGGGACATTATGTTCCCGGGGAATGAGTCTCGAGCGCGTGAACCAGGGTTGAAATAATTCACAAATCTAGTGCGATTGGGGGGTCGTTGCGGCCATGGTGACAGCAGAACTAAAAGCCGTCTAGGCAACTGGTGTCTGATCCTTTGTTATGGCTTTCGTGCATTTGCGGTTCATACGACTCAACGAGGGAATTGCTAACGCACCAAGAGATTTAGTGGATAGTGAAATGCAAGTGAAAATGAGCCTGAAGCTGTCGATCGAAAATTCATATCAACACCAAAGTGAAAACATATTCCTGGATTACAGAAGCGGCGTGTGTGCCGTCGAAAAACAAATGAAACGAAGCTGCAAAACGAGCCATTTGTAGCGACTGAGACGTGGGCTTCATGGTGAAAGCGGCGCGGGGTTCTGGCAGGCATTGTGGATGGGGTTCCCGGGGATTAAGCCTTATGCGAATGAAAATGATTGAATCTGAATATCGCTCACTCGATTGAGGTTTCGTTGCGGTCATCGTGACACCAGAACTGAAATCCGTTTAGGTTCTAGGTTGCCTGCCGTCTGACTCTCTGTGAAAAAATTTGAAAATTCGGTTCGCACGCGAATGAACTAGGGCAATTGCTCACACAGTACCCTGTGACAGTTGATGCGGTGGTGAAATGCGAGAGTGAAAATCAGCCCCAAGTGATCAGTAGCTGCCCAGGCCACGGGAATATGATATTTAGAGTTGAAAGACAAGGCCTGTGGGGATTTGCATGGAAGACAAAAGTTCTACGGATCGACGAAGTGGAAAGCCGCCGCGACGTCGGCATCATGGTTGAACGGGCGGCATCTTTCGTGGATAAACACCACCATGTACTCTCACCAGTTGGGATTGATGCTGGTGCATTGTACTGACGACCACATCACAGATCTAACAATTGCCCATCGGACGAAATCCGCCTCGGGCCGAAAGCGCGGAGATGTGGAGAAACACTGAACTCGAACATGTACAGAGGAAAACATCCTAACGCTCACCTTTACCGTGCCGTCCGCTGACCCGGTGACCACCTTAGCACCGTCGTGCATGTACACGGCGGTGTTCACGTAGGACGTATGACCCTGGGCACAGAGCAATCGCAGCAGCAGCAGCAGCAGCAGCAGCAGCAGCAGGGAATGAACTTACAGCGCAGGGAGGAGAGCGACACCGACCGTGTATGGCACCCAAGTACACCTCGGAGGCTGCATTCGGCGGGGCCCCCTTGACGCGAGCAAACAGCACGACACAACCTCGTTGTTCCCGTCGAATGCGCGGAAATCACGCCGCCTGCGGAAGCGACACCACAACGTTGGCGAGGCAACTTCGCGTCTCACTCATCAGTCTCCCTCGTAATCCCCACTTCAGGGAGTCTACCACTGACGAGTCCATCAGGGAGGGAGCCCGTATCCGAGGTAACTCCTTAAGCATGTCCAACATATGAGGCACTCGAATACCAAAACAGATGTGAGAGCTTGTGGGAATTATTAAGAGGAACGCCGTCCATTCGAAGAAACCTTGCCTCGATGATGAGCACAAAATCGTTTCACTCAAAGGAAAAGGGATCGTGCTTGTGGGTGGATGTATTGCTCCCTTTGCTCACACGGTATGTTGCCCTATCAATGCATACACACCAACACACAAATCCCACAGAGACCATGGCCAGCGTCGGAGAAGCTCACAGATACACGTGATGTGAGCTCACAGATACATGTGACGTGTACAGCCTTGAGTTTTCTAGGCAATCAAACCATCGGAGAGAAGGGGAGACGCTTTCTTTGGTGATGTCTTGTGAGGTCGGTCCTACTTTCACGGCATGTGAATATTTGCCTCCTCACATGCGTTCCGGAAGAGGGAGCCAGCTACGGTCCAAATAAGTGAGTTTCACGGCACCTGCGAGGACGAGCTCCAATAAAAACATAAAAACTGGAACAGGAACGGTGATACTCTCTGCTGGTTGTGGGGACCACCGGCTGCGAAAATCGCAACCCGCCCCACAGGGGCAGCTCAGGCTGAGGTTTCTGCCCCTCCCCCCCCCCCATCGGTGACCGGTCCTGTGGGAACAATGCTCCGTCCTCTCGAGGACGCGTGGTCAATGTCCTAACCGGTAAGGCAAGCAAAAACATGAGTAACACCCCCCTCCCTCCTTCGAAGCATGCTATCCTTACCCGGAATTCCTTGAGCATCTTCCCGGACTTGAGGCCGTGGATTCGCGCCGTCTGGTCCATGGAGGACGAGAGCAGCTGAGACCCGTCCCTCGCGAAAGCCACGGAGGTCACCCCTTGTGTGTGCGCGCTCTCGAAGCGCCTCAGGCACTGCCCGGTGGACACCTTCCAGACCTTCATCTTGCCATCCTGACGAGAAAAAATAAGACGGGCGAGGAAGGAGCGAGCGTATTAATAGCCGTGCATGCCGTAGTCGTTTGACCATTTTCCTTGCATCCTTTCAGCCGTGCATGCCGTAGTCGTTATACCATTTGCCTCGCATCCCTACAAAGCCGGGACGGAGCACGCCGGGTTCTCACCGAACCAGGTTCGCCCGTCGTCAATGGAAGGGGGGCGTGTACTCAAGTTTCGCACGCCGTAGTCGTTAGGCCATTGTGCATGCGTCCTCGAGAGGAAGAAGGGAGGGGGGGGGTACGCATGTAAACGCATGCCGTAGCCGTTAGGCCATTGCCGTCGCATCCCTACAATGTCGGGACGGAGCTACATGCAGGATTTTCGCCGGCCCAGGCTACATTCCACAAGGGTGAAACAGAAGCTGGGAGGGTGTGGGGGGGAAGCTGTGCAGGGGAGTCGAGAAGAGCACGGCAACGCAGCGAAATCAGGGTTTGCAATAGCCGAATATCCCATCTTCAAGGGGAAAAAAAATCATGGTACTCTTGTGTGCACGCCACTCCGTTGAAAAGGACTGAAGATCAGGGCCGCCCCGTGTACCGAAACCTCTCCGGCAAACATAACACACGCGACAACAACGACGCCCCGTCTCGACAGCAAGGAGAACAAAAGCGCTTACGGTGCTGCCGGTGGCCAGGTGCTCGCCGTCCCTGCTGAAGGAACTGCACAGGACCGCCTTGTCATGCATCATGAACTCGTCCTTGGCCTGGTACGCCAAGTCCTTGCGCAGCCTGCACGTGTCGAAATCCCACACCTGTGGTCGGCCCGGCCGTCGGGTACGTGTGGTTTCATCCTTCCTTCTTGGTTCTGGTTGAGTCTTCAGAATTGTGTTCTTGGTGTCGATGTTCTGTGGTGCCTAACGTGGTGTGGTGCCAGTTTTTGGTCGTCTTAGCTTGTCTTCTCAAGCTGTTGCAGTTTGGACTAAAAATATATGTGTGGTGTTGAATGTTTTGTGTGTTTCGAGTTGCGTCCTTCCGTTTCGACTTTTTCAAGCCCCGGGTCAGAAGGAGCGCACAGAAACGCCCCGAGTTGCGTGCGGGGCAACGCCAACCCCCCCACTGCTCGCCCAAGCGGGAAGCATCCACGTTTCCCACCTCACACATTCCGTCGTTACGGCCTGTCACATCGACGCACACCCCATCGAGGAAAAAAAAATACCTGGTCGCGGAAACAAACGACAACCTCGGGGGACGGCAGGATGTCTGGCCAAAATTCGATCATAAAACAGGCCATGGTCTACCGACGAACGGCAAACAGGATTCAAGATGTCAGGAGCGCAACATCACCTCGACGAAGCCGTCAACGCTGCCGGAAGCCAGGTACTGTCCGTCCGGGCTAAACCGAGCCACCTCGGGGTGACTCTTCGTGCCTGCGTGATAGATACCGATAAATTGTTTGTGGGGATGCCGACGGGGTGGGGCAAGCGAGGGACCGTGAGAGACTTGCCAATCCAAAGGAGGTGCAAGCTCAACGTGAAACAAAAGTAACGGACACCAGGCACCCTAGGTGGAGGATTGGATTCGGAGGAGGCTTCAAGTAAATCCGAATACAAACAACAGGTGAGCAACGTGCGCAAGAAGAAACAGCTGTAGATGTCATACCGATTGACGCCAAACGCGCACATATACGCACATATTGTTTGTCTGTACCACCGGGTTCACAGGGATGCGAGGCCAAAGGTCTACCGACAACGGCATACACCCCTCTCTTACCGAACTTAATCTGGCCGGCCATCTTCCTGGGAGGTTTCTCCTCCATGTCCTTCTTGCTCGCGCGGGCACCGCCCCTGAAGAGGTCGAACTTTTGGCCCCTGGGCAGCAGGCCCTGCACCTGCTGCCACTTCAGGGCCTGGTTCACCAGCGCCAAGAGACGACTCGGCGGGACAACGCTCACCTGTGTATGTGCGTGTGCGTGTGTGTGCTTTATTAGCATCGACCGCGCTATCCAGCTGACCAACGAAAAGACGTAAGTCTAGTTCTTGTCGTTGTGATAGGGTGCGCGGGAGGGTGCAAGCTTAGACAAAGCTCGTATCTAACGCGCATACTCGCGGACCAACAGAACGGCAGGCACCATCGTAGTCTTTGCAGGAGAACAGAAGATTTAGCGGGCGAGTTAGCGCGCTCGCGCGTACCGCATGATTCGGTATGGATGCATCCTCGATCACTCCGACCATCTGATCAGTGAAAAGACGCCTATATCAGCGGGAAAAAGTCGCTGCGTTTGCTAAGGAGGAAACGGGAGCGTAAGTACGTCTGCGGAGCATTCATTATATGGAACATCGAATGCTCGATACTTTGGTTCAGGGGCGTACCTTAGCACGTGAGAAGGTCACGTGCAGAAAATAAGCCAATAGACGATGGTGCGGCGACTTGTGCGGTTCTCACAAGGCTAAAATAAACGCATCGATATCACGTCGTCGCAGGAAAAGGCGAGACTCGAGCGAGAGGAAACCACGAGGGGGAAACCTCACGCGAACATATTCTGGACCCTTTCCAAGTGCTATCGTCGTGAACAAGTGCTATTGTAATAGATACAGGTGCGTGTTTCCCTGTAAACCAAAACCAGTACTTACAGATTTACAGTACGGATGACAACAGATCACATCTTTCACGCATCTCTTGAGCCAACACCCCGCTATTCTAGGCATGCAGCGAGCGGAGCCCGAAAAAAACCGCACCCCTGCCGCACTCGACATGAAAAATCCACCCTGATACCCGCCTCCCACCTTCGTTCAAGTAGGAAGGAACGATTGGCCATCGGCGATCGGTCCTGAGGTAACAACGCTCCGTCCGCTCGAGGACTGACGCGTGGTCAATGGTCTAACAGCTACAGCTGCAAGTGAGGCATGCAAAACAATGAGTGTGCCCCCCCCTTCCCGGCTTTGAAGGGATGCGAGGTCAGTGGTCTAACGACTAAGGCATGTACGGCTCCCCCCACCCACCCACCCCCGCCTCCCCCCACCCCCGGCAGCCCACCTCAGGGATGAGCATGTTGGCAATCTCCGCTCGGCGCTTTTCCTTCGAGCTCCCTGCCGGGTACAAGTCTCGCGGGTCGATGGCGGCGCCCTTCTGCAGCCAGTGCTCCAGCCGGAGATACCTGTCGGGCTCCTCCTTCTTCATCTGGAGGAATGGGTCGGCCGTGCGCAAGATCTCCCTGTTCTCCGGAGATGCGCAAAGCGAGACGATGGCAACAGGGACACGGGGGGTGGGGTTCCTTGAGGCATGTTCAGTGTAATACCGCCAAAAGGATGCATCGCACCGTTGCAATACTGAGCAATGGGCACGGCGGTTAGCAACAGCGAGGGATTATGCGGGGGTGGACTTCGTGCAATACCGCAAGAGGATGTATCGAACCATTGCACTACCTCAAGAGGGCGGATCGCACCACGTCAGGGGGGTTATCCCCCTACATACCTGGCGACGTCCAGCTCCCTCATCTCAAGCAGCTCCAGCACCAGCTGCTCGTACACCGCCACGAGCTTGGCCAGGGGAAGAGACAGCGACGACACCTGCCGCCCCAACAAGAAACGCAAAGGCCGAGACGAGGCCAAGTGCAGTTACACCAGCATCACCACCGCCACCATCACCAGCAGCAGTACGGTAACACCGGCATCACCAGCAGCAGCAGAAGCAGCAGCAGCATTAGCAGCAGAGGGCCTCGGCAAGAAAAAGGCCCAGCCTTCTAAGACACGTCTTAATCCTAGTCCAACAGAGAGGTCGGTCTAACGCATGACAGCAACAGGTGACGCCTCGTTTAGACCTCAGCATATAGCATCAGCGTACACCATGAACAAGAAAAGCCCCGGTGGGCGCAACACAGGTATCCCGTCAGGGAAAAGAGACTATTTTCGAAGTTTGTGTGACGGAGGTGGGTTTCCGTACCTGAGGCATGACTGCCTCCCAACGCCCGTGGTTGATGTCGCTCATGAGGTTGTCCAGGTTGTCGATGGTGTTGAGGCACACGCTAGACTCCGCCTGGAGAGCCCTGAGCGTCTTGGTCAGGTTGTTCTCCTGGCATGAATGCATTGGGCGTGCGAGCGAAACCGCGGGGTGACGTTCCGCATGGAACCGTTGCCTTTCCTACGTAGCCTTCGCGGGTGTAAGCTTGGTCTTTGTAGGGGGTATGGGCTGGGGTTAGGGATAGGGATAGGGATGCGAAACCCCCATCTCTACTTCATAGATTAATTAAAAAAATATCGCGAGGGGGGTCCATTCCTTTCGTGTTCGGAAGTAGCACTGCTGTTCGCTAAACACCAGTAAGATACCACCCCCCCTGGACCCAATTTCAAACCTCTACACTGCTGTGCTGTGTTCCACGAAGAGGATGCCGAAACCAAATGATGCATTTTCAGAAGCTCTCGACGAGACAAGCAGTTCCAACGCCGCCAATTCCCACACGGTCACTGTTCCTGCCGAGTGCAATCGAGCTGGTGCAAATCAATCCGGCGGGTGACGCATCTTAAGCAACCTACGTATCCACCCCTCCTAGATGTGTGTCGTGTCCTGTACGCGGTGAGATGTAGTCTGCGGCCTCACGGCGGTTGTGCGTGACTGCTGTGTGACGACCAGACTGCTGTTGGGGCATATGCATCCCTACATCAATTTCGTGAACAAGTGCAGTCACAGCAGTAGTAGACGTG
Organism: Ectocarpus siliculosus; assembly: GCA_000310025.1. Lineage (NCBI taxonomy): Eukaryota > Phaeophyceae > Ectocarpales > Ectocarpaceae > Ectocarpus > Ectocarpus siliculosus. The sequence goes on along the minus strand of FN649729.1, from coordinate 2,001,511 downwards.
CATTCATGAGGTCCGCATCGAGTATGGGGGGTGATCACTCCAACGACATGCACAGCAGTGTGATGGAACACGCGGGGTGCATGATGATATCTGTACAGGCTGTAGCGTAGACCATAGGCTGTGCACCACGGCAGTGCTACTGCTTTTAACAAGGAACCCTCATGTCAGCAAAAGACGACATGACGTTGTCGTCGTCTGCTGACTATCCACGAGCAACTCCAGCAGCACCAACTACTGCAGCAGCGTCTCCGCCGATGTTGGCGGGTTGCTCGTCCACATGTCGACGTTGCAGCTGATAATGCTGCCGCTGTTGAGAGGATAGCCCCCCCAAAGATCGCCTTCCGTTGCCCTTGTTCCGCGCTGTGACCCATATTCTGCGAATCTTGCAAGCTTCTCTGCAAAACCAACCAAACACACCGCAATGCAGCCGGCTGCCCATGGCTCTCCTGCCATCACTGGCTCGGGTCCAGCGTACGGCAGTGCAGCCACACGCAGTATCCTCAGCGGCAGTAGCACACTTACAGATAATACGACTGCCTTGTGCTACCATTTTGGGGAAGGAGAGACGCACCTTCAGGAACTGTAGGATGAGCCGAATGACATCCTCCGACTCCACCTCGAAGCTCATTGTCGTCGATGGATGGACAGCAGAGCTGAGCAAAGCCTACAGCAATAGCAGTGTGTGTCACGGCCGCAGCTAGCGTAGCTGCTACGGTGCACAGCAGTGCACAGCGTGCGCGGTGTCCCACATGGTGTTGGCGAACCCCCTTTCCGCGGAGCCCCCACCCATTTCCTTGGAGAACCTTTTTCTCGATGCTTTCGAAATTTGTCATTATTTTGCGTACCCCCTTTGCTCGCCAAGGGGGAGGGGAAAAGAGCGGAGACCAGGCAGGGCAACACACCACACACGCCCCCGGTCTACTCCTTACGATCAGTATAAACATCAGCCACCCAACGGACAGAAATATATACACTCTGTCTGCCCCCTGGTAACCACACCTATGTGTTCATACTGAAACCACGAGAGAACCCCACAAGGCCCATCAACATTAACATCGCCACTAGGCGAAACACTCGGGCCACCAAGAAAAAACCATTTTCCCGTCTCTCGCTACTCTCTGTTCCCCTGACACTCCATCGCACTGCAGAAAAAAACACACATACATGTCGCCAGGACCCCACGTACAATTAATCATATAATATATACGGGTGTCCACCAATCAATCAGACTCGTAACGCACGCAACGGGGAAGCGCGCAGCACCAACGCAGCCGCACACAGCAGCCAATAGTGCACGCCCCCAACCATGCAACGGTCCGATACACACACCAACATGCGTCCTGCATATATATAGCCTGAAGTAAATGCGATACACACACATCCCACTCAGAAAAAAATTGAAATGGGACGAGCACCTCGGAACCGCGCCCAGCATAGGCACACGCGACCCCGACTGCGGCTACACAGTGAATCCCCCCGACAGGCAATCACATTGGACACAACGCCGCCGCTCCGATTTCCATGTCCACTGACACCCCCAAAAGCAAGGGTGGGTGGGTGGGAAAAAGAAACGTCACGGCAGAAACAACCCTTGGCCACCACAAGCACACACACGTGCTCTCGCTCGCCCCCGGTTAAACACGGCGAAGCGAGTATATACTGAAAACAGGAATCAACACGCTCGTCCGCTTCCTGCTTTCTGATTGGCCAACGGTTTATTTCTGCCGCTTCTCACAAAACACAGATTTCCCTTACTTCGTCAGTCAATCTTTCGCTTTTCTCGATGCTTTCGAAATTTGTCATTATTTTGCGTACCCCCTTTGCTCGCCAAGGGGGAGGGGAAAAGAGCGGAGACCAGGCAGGGCAACACACCACACACGCCCCCGGTCTACTCCTTACGATCAGTATAAACATCAGCCACCCAACGGACAGAAATATATACACTCTGTCTGCCCCCAAACCTAAGGCTGGTGCGCCATACTGATCCCCCCCCCCCCCCTTTTTTTTATGCGCAACATATACCGCAAACCATGAATATGAATGCAACACACACCATATGTACGACATACAATATATACGGCATACACAATGTACAGCAAAATAACATCGGTACAACAAGGACCTCGACATACACCACGCGCCACATAACCCCTTCACACGTCACCCCATCGGGTACCCTGCCCTGGCTGCGTAGTCACCTTCTCCTTGTTCGCCAACACCTCTGACACCCACGAAGCATCACCCCCAACATTCCGAACATAACACTGGTAACTACTCTCACCCGACCATCGCCCTTCTCTACGAAGAACCTCCGGCGATGCACCCCCCGCCGCCAAGAAAGTGGCGCCCCCAATACGAAGGGAGTGCAGCGCGTACTCCTCGGGCTGCAAACCCGCCAACGCAACGACTTGGCGAAGGGCCACAACAGCTTGACACTTAGTCCACATGGCCCACTGGCCCCGACCAACGCCGAAAGCCACGAGAGGCGCATGCGAAGGCAGAAACGTATACAGAGAAAGCAGCTCCACCATGACATCCACTGCACCACCCCCTCGGTCTACGCCACGACACGGACCTCGCCGTGTGCGCGTGCAAACCGCCCCTTTCCGAAACTGGTCCCCTTTGGACGAACGAAAACGTACCTCCACGCGATCGGCCAACGGCCACTGCGCCGACTGCAATATCTGGACCGCCCCCCGAAAAAACGCTACGTCCCCCCGACGCAACCCATGAACCTCATGCATGGACAATTTCGACACCGCAAACATCTCAGACGCTCGCGTCAGAAAGAAGAAAGAGGCACTCAGCGCAAGAAACAAAACGCGCCCGCCTACGCCCCATTGAGGCACCAACGAACTCCCCTGTTGCAACATTGCCCAAGACACCGGCCGCCGCAACCGCTGCTGTGTTCCCACGTCGGCATGCCCCCGCGCCGCTCCACGTAAAGCACAACGAATCAGCGGATGCTGCGTATCAAGCTCCCCTTCACCCGACACACGATGGAAAAACTTAACAGCGGAAAGGTGACTAGCAATCGTCGAGTTTTGCAGGCCCAAAACGGAAAAACCATACGCGACGTACTCAACCAATTGAGCAACGACATCACGCGGAACAGTCTCAGCAGCAATAAACACCGGCCGACACACAACGGCCACACGATATTTCACCCAGCCTCCAAAAAGGCCCAGGTAAGTTCGTTCAGACGTTCGCGCAAGTGACTGGCGGACGAGGCTGGCCCCAGCACGGCAGAGCACATCTCTTGCCCGGCTCGATTCAACTCCACTTCCTGCCATCGCACATGGGGGGCAGCGGCACAAAGGTTGTCGTACACATCAGCGGCGGGCCAGCGAGAAATACCATCGGCAAGCGAATTGAGCACACCAGGCACATGGGACGATTGAAAAAGCCACCCGCTAGACACCTCAATCGCCCCCAGCATCCGCATGAGCGCGCCGGACCGCGGCTCCTTGCCTCCGCGACACCGCTCAATCCATGCCACACTCGCTTCATTGTCTCCTCGCAACTGGATGCAGTCACCGGCCGACACCGGCGCGTGACGCTGTTGCACGATCAACACCCACGCCGCCGCGACCATGCCGAGTAGCTCAAGAACATTGATACTGACATCGGGACACGCGGATACAGACTTGCTAGACCCCACAAAACGGGACTGCTCGTCACACGTCAAATCACGCCGGAAATAACACCCAGTTTGCACACAGTATGCTCCGAACGCTGTTTTGGACGCATCGGCAAACACGGCCATTACCGGAGGGCGAAGCACCACATTGTACATCGGTGCACACAACTGTCCGCCACGCGACGCCAGACCGCGCTGCACAAACCAGCGCCAAAATCCAAATCATCGTGAAACATGGGGCCCAACACGACACGCCGAGCGGGGTTAGAAACACGCGAAGGAAACACGTCGGATTGCGGCATGCCGACATCAGCCAACAGACAGCCGACGAAATATTTGCCTGGACGCAAGGCAAAAGACACGTGAAGAAGAAAACCGGTCAATTCCGCGACTTGGCGGGCGGTCGCACACAGACGCGACCGCGGCCACTCGCCCAACAAACGATGTAATTTCTGTTGTTTTCGCAGAGGCATGGTCACTGTGAGAGTTTGCGTGTCCAAAATCCATCCCAACACCTCCAAACGTGTAGAAAAATCGGTGATCTTCTTTGCAGACAGCAACGGAGGATCGTGTGGCCCCCGGTGTCCCAGCAGGCGGAAATGGTCCGACGCGATCGACTGCACTGCACGTAAGTAACGACGACCATCCTTGAAAAACCGCGCCTCGACAAGCACGCCGTCATCCACATAATATCGAACGAAAAACGCGGAACCAGCGAAACCGCCCTCCATAGTAATTTGGGCACAATCACGCGGTAGCGAAACGGGGAGGTGTTGGGGAGGAACAAGCTGAACATGATCAACCGCCGCAACGCCGGCAGGCAAAACAGAAGCTGTCTGAAAAGTAGTGTGGGTGTGTGCATGCTCAAGAGCGGAACCGAACGGCGACCAAAAACCTGGGCTCGAACGCCAGCCAAACTGGCAACGAAGGTCAATAACGACCACGCCCCCCATCGTGTATCCGAATACCGATGCCCTCGAAGGGTCGACCAACACTTGACGAAAAGCCTCACGTACGTCAATACGACATAACAGAATCTCGAGATGTGGCCCGTGCAATTGGCGCAAAAACAATACGCGCGACAAGATATCGAAAAGCACATGTCCCAACAGACACTCGGGGGCACGATCAAAATCTGTATCTGCATTAACGCTAGACGACGCACCAGCCGCTGTGAATGTGAGATCATGAATGATGCGGAATTTCGGATCTTCCACCACCCCAAGGGGGGAAACACGCACACCCAAAATTTCACGGATGAACTGCACGTCGAAGACAAGAGCACGACCTAACGTAACATCCGAAACGATCTTGTCAGTAATCTGCGAAGTGTATGGTAAAATGCTGGAATGATTGCCGTATTTTAATTCGGCGTCGAGACACCCCCCCGGCGCCACATCGACGGGGGCGCCAGGACACAACACACGGAGGAGGTTGTCAATGTGCGGAAAACGTTTCGCGACTCCAAAAAATTCACGAACCGACGCAACATCAACATGGGGCGCAAAGAAGCCGGCACCACCGGCCGCCACGAGCACTTCAATGCGCCCCCCACACTGTCTAAGCAAGGCGGAACCAGCGGAAGCCACCTCACGAAGACCCACACCCATGTCGGAGGGTGAACACACCGCCGCTAAAGCAGACACACGATATCGCCACACGCCAAGTTCACGCGAACCTGCAACCGACCTAAACGAGACGTCACCTGGTAACATCGAAGAGACAGCTCCGGGCACACACGCCCCTCGATCGACGCCCACGCCCGCCGCCGCCAACGCCGCGGCCCCAAGCGCGCGGGAACCCGGCCTCGCTGTCTGATCTACGCTCCCACACACGTCCGGAGTTGGCCCCGCCGAAAGGCAGAGCCCGTGTCCTCAGTTGCGGCCCCCTCCCCGGCGAACGACCAGCGCCGACGAGCCGCCTCCACCATCGGCCGCGGCATCCGAGGCCCCCCCCCCCCCCGAACCACGGCCCCCACCGCCGCGCGGACGACCACCCCGGCCACCAACACCGCCGCCGCCGCCACCGCCACCCTTGCCGCCCCCAGCCGCATGGCGAAACACGCAGGAGTCGCCCCACCTGCACGTTTGGGAGTCGCGATATTCGAAACACACTTTCGACCGGCGTTTGGAGTCCCCGCCCCCGGAACGGGAGTCCCCCCGCCGCCGCTTACCCCCACTCGATCCAGCAGAACCGCCACCACCCGCCGTCCCGAACATCCGGAGCGCAATGCCTCCGGACATGGAGAAGCCGCGGATGCCGTCGAAGCGAGGGACCGGCGGGGGGCCAAAGCTCTCGAACGACGCCGGCGGCACCGGCAAATTCTGCATCGGTAACATCCACAACATTACCGCATTGGCCCATTCACGAAAGTCGTCGTTGGGGAGGTCGGCGAAGGTCCCCCGCGACCCCCTTCCCTGGAAATCACCCATGTTCCGAAGGACTTGCATGCGCAACGTACCCCGCGCCGACAGCATGGCCTGTTCCATGGGCAGCAAGCGCGCCAGAGCTGCGGCGTTGTCCGCAGAGGTGGCAGAGAGCCCAAATTTTAACACACTAACTATCGACGCACACGTCAAGTCGAAATGGTCCGGGACCGACAGCTCACCCGAATTGCCCACGGGAAAGAAGTCGAGGACGTTGAGTCCGGACATGGTGCGCAGCTGCTGCAGGGTCTTGTCGGTGCCGGTTACAGTCCCTCCCAGCATCGTTTGCAGGGTCTCTTTGTTGGGAACGTCAAGTCCCCGCATGCCACGCAGCACCCACATCAAACGCCCCGCACGCCAAGCGGAAGCCGTGCTCTCGAATTCCGCTTTGGCGAAGCGACGCCGGCGATCAGCGTCAGATCCCGGAGCGGCAGCGGCACCGAGACCCACACTGACCGCCACCGCGGCGTCCGCCGCGCCACCAGCATCCTGCGGGCCGACCACGTGCGAACCCGCCCCACCAGCTCGGTCGTTCAACAACTGTTGCAACGATTGCTCCAAAGCGGACACTTTGGAGACAAGATTCTCGTTATCTTGCTGCAGCCGCACCAGCTGCGACCCACCCGGCGCCTCCAACGCCGCACCGGCACCCCGGTTGTCCCCCTCGGCCCCGGCGGACGACCCACCGGGGCCCTCCACGGATAAACCAGCCATGCCGTCGGCCAGCCGTGCCTCAGCCGCGCTGACCGCCGCGGCGACGGCTTCAGCTGTTGCGTCCCGCTGCTGACGTTGAAGTTGCTGCGGCTGCTGCGTTTGCTGCTGCTGTTGCTGCTGCCATTGCGGTTGCGGCTGCGACTGCTGCTGTTGCGGCGGCGGCGGGCCCGACGGGTCCTGCTGTGCTGCCAACACCATGGCGGCAGCCGCGCCCGCCACCGCGGCAGAGGGAGGGGCGCCGCCGCCCCCGCTGCCGCCGCCGCCGTCGATGGAGGCATCCACCGACGTACGAATACCGTCGGCAGGCCCTTTTCCGAGATTCGGGTTCGAATCCATATCGCCCCGGAGACAGAAGGGAAAGCGAAAGAAACAACACACGTGCTCTCGCTCGAAACGTAAAGAAACGTCACGGCAGAAACAACCCTTGGCCACCACAAGCACACACACGTGCTCTCGCTCGCCCCCGGTTAAACACGGCGAAGCGAGTATATACTGAAAACAGGAATCAACACGCTCGTCCGCTTCCTGCTTTCTGATTGGCCAACGGTTTATTTCTGCCGACCTCTTTATCTCGCCAGCTTTGGGGTAGTTGTACTATTTACGACTTGCGGAGATGAGGTTGAATCCCCACTTTATCTCAGACCCTTGCTGCCTTACTGATCGTCTCTCAGCATAAACAAGCAACCTTCGCATCTCTACGTGGTCGTAGATAAGAGTGTCAACGACAGAACCTTCATCTACCTCTAGGAGCAAAAGCTACCGTCTACGGCTTCACCTCCTTTCCTGATGTTGCAACAACAAACACAGCAATCAAGCTCCAAAACATGTCGAATAAGGAGACTACAGCAGTGGTATTTTTCCGGCCCCCAGCCCAGGCACAATTGATTAATATCTCCACTATGCAGACGATTCACACAGCAAACTATATATCATGTGAAAGCTATGAACGAGAGCTTTCGAATGAACACACTTTTGGCTGCGGCAAATTAGATGGGCACGAGCTACGCTGGGTTGGCCGTTTTCATAGAATCGGCGAGAAATAGGAAAAACGCGCAATCGACGACGAAGACTTTTTTTGCCGCAAAAAAAAGTTCCATTTTTGGAATCCCCGCAAAAAATGGGTTCTAAAAACGTTTGGTTGGAACCTCCGAGCGTCTGCATAGCAGAGGAAAATTTCAAATTTCTCAGGGCGTGCAGGGTACGCTTTTGCCACAGATCTTGGGCGGGACCATGGACCCCGATACAGATGCGCTGCTGCATGTGAAGGGAACTCTGCCTGCTGAGTACGAGCTCGGAGAACTCGAGGTGCACAGAGGGGCTCCACGAAAGTACCGCATTGGTCTGAAAGCAAGACACAGCAGCCAGGCCGGCCAGCCGTTACTTCAGTGGCACAGCCGGACGTTCACCACGAAGAGTGCACGTGGCAGAGACAGAGCCGCCGAGTCTCAAGCATGCAGAACCATCACAGCGCAAACATGGTTAGACCTTGCAGCAAAGACCATCCAGCATGAAGCGATCCAGCAACCACCCTCCCGGGTTACAACGGGTGTCAGACTTGCAGCTCCCGCACCTGGTTCTCTTCAAGAACCTGGTGTTGGAGGCGCCGAAAGGTTGCGAGAAGGGTGCGGCGGCGCCAGAGAGGGCGCCGGGAGGAAGAAAGGAAGCCTAGGAAAGAGGGCCCGGCGAGAAAGAGCTACCATGCTGCGCGAGGAGCTCGTCAAAGCCTTTCCAGGCGCACTCGAACTTCAAGCTGGGACGCTGGCAGAATTGTTGCGGGCGTGGAAGGCAACTGAGCCTGAGATGGCCGATGAGGCGATGAAGAGGTACATGAACAAGGGCACGTACAACACATCGCAGGCTAGAAAAAAGATCAAGCGTGCTCGCGAGGCAGATCTCAGAGCACGGGCGGTTGAGGCGGCGGCGGATGAATTTCGCGCGGACAGCATCGAGTATTTTGATACCGTGTTGAGGGATGCGCAGAAGGCCATCAGTGCGGCAGCGGCACTGGAAGATGTGAGTGTTTTTTTTGAGTGTGTAAAGAACTGCTGTACAGCAGTAATGTACTGCCGCAAACTACTTTCTCCTTTAACCACTGTACTGCTGTGTACAGTGTCACCACTCGAATAAGTATACTGCTGTAAAACACTGCTGTTAAGTTGCTGCTGCGTCCGCCCAGCACCATGGGCGCCTCTGCTGTGCAGTGCACATCCGAAAGCAATACTGTAACGTTCATTTCATCGACAACAGTTGTTTAACCCCCCCGTCCCCACACCCTCGCTCTCTCCCTCCGGCATTCTCCACAGGACGAGGCGAGCGCACCGGGGGCTGCCCTGTCCAACTACCAGCTGGCCCACGTGGTTCAACAGGCCATGACGTTGCTCCATCTGTACCTTCTCCAGCAAGACGGGGTCAACCGCACCGATGCGCTAGCAGCTGCCGCACGAGTGGGCAGACGAAGCATTGGAACCGTAAACGACTGGGAGCATGGTTTTCTAGCACGCGGCAAAATCAAGCCGCCAGAAAAAGGTCGCTTCCAGCGGACCTTTCTCCTGGAGCTCGACGAAGGCATCCAAAAGCTGGTGAAGCAGTGGATGCTGGACAACTGCGGCATACTGAGCGGTGAAGCCAACAAGACGGCAGAAGATTTCCGCAAGTGGATCAACAAGACCATCATGCCCAAGCTGGAGGCGCTGGAGACGGAGGACTTCGACCCTTTCGACGGCTTGAGAGTGCGGCGGGAAGAACCAACAGAGAAAGATGGCGAGCCCCCCGTTCCCGGGAAGCGTTTCATCTCCCTGTCTACAGCAACGGCATGGCTGAAGAAGCTAGGGTGCGAGTACCACGGTGCCAAAAAGGGTCTCTACTTCGACGGCCACGACGACCCGGAGACCCTCAAGTACCGGAACAACGACTTTCTGCCGCAACTGTTCGACGCTCGCGACCGCATGGACGTGTGGATTCCGGTGCCGAACGAGGAAGCCGAGGCCTGGGGCATTGACGTGAACGAAGTGCCGGAGGCCGACCGCATGCAGGAAGGTGACGGTGTCTGGGTGAGTGTCGACGATCTACAATCGGCGTTGGCGGACCTGTCGCCTGACCTGCAAGCTAAAGTACAGAGCAAGAAAACGTACCCGGACGGGAAGAAGGCCTTGCTTCTCTACCAGGACGAGAGCATCTTCCGAGGTTAGTGGGAAGTCAAGTCAAAACATAAAAATATTGTAGAGCAATGCAAAAATTGTCGTCCACCACGTGAAGTTAAAGTTGCAAAAATACTTCGACAAGGTTGGGTTGTGTGCAGTGGTCTCGCACATACAGCAGTACTGTGTAGGAGTACTGTACATTACAGCAGAGTACTGAACGTTTTTGTTGCACTCTCTGATTCTTTTTTTTTTGGCCGCCCCTGTTTTCTTCTTCTTTCTTCGGCAGCCAACGACGACCAGAAGTGGGCGTGGTTCAGGAAAGACCAGCGTGTGGTAATAAAGAAGTCACCCGGCCAGGGCATCATGGTGTCAGGAACGATCATCCACAACGTTGGCTTCTTTTCGGCGTCGCCGAGCCAGGTAGCTGAGGCCGAGAGCAACCGGAAGAAACGTTGCCGTGAGTCGGCCGCTGCAGCTAGACGAGGGGAGAACATCAAACCAGAGAAGTACCGGCCAATCGACATGCTGCATGTCGACGACGACGGCAACTATTGGTCCTTCCATCTCTTCGAGTACGGCAAGAACAAGGAGGGCTACTGGACCGGTCTGAAAATGCTGGACCACACGAACGACGTCCTGGATGTGGTGGCCGTCCTCTACCCCAACCACAAGCCTGTGTGCCTGTTCGACTGGTCGTCCTGCCATGACTGCCTAGAGGTCGGCGCGCCAAGGGTGAGCGGGATGAACGTGGGTTTCGGTGGAGTGAGAAAGGGAGAAGAGCTTGCGGCGATGGATGCCGTGACGATTCTGGAAGATACGCCACTCCTCAAAGCTGGCACGACACAGCACTTGGTTTTCCAAAGGGGGGACGACCCCCCCTTCTACGCCGAGCACCTCCGACCGTCGGAGTATGTCGGGAAGCTGAAGGGGATGCGGCAGATCTTGTTCGAGAGGGGGTTGCTGAAGAAGGGCATGTCGAAGTTGGGGGGGACGGGCGAGAAGAAGGACCTCAGCATGAGCATGGAGCATGTTCTGGGAGAGCAGCGAGACTTCAAGGAAGTTGACTCTAGTCTGGTGCTGTTGATGCGGCGGCACGGGGGAGTCTGCGTGATGCTCCCCAAGTACCACTGCGAGTGCAACCCCATCAAGCTCGTTTGGGGCCGTGCGAAGGACTGGACGCGCCAGAACTGCACATATTCGATGGAATGCTTGCGCAAAAACGTGCCGTTGAGCTTTAGACCGGAGAAGGATAGACAGGCCATTGCGGTAGTCCAGGCTTACTGCAAGAAGGCTTACACGCATGCCCTCGTGTACCTGAAGGCACGTGCACTTGGACCCACGGGCAAGGAGATCTACAAGAAATTCAAGTCCCACAGGCGCCCGACGCCGAACACGTGGAGGAAGTAGAGAGGCATGCGTTTGTATTCCTTGTGCTGTCCAGCACTGACTTTTTTCCCCCTGTTTTCGCCACATTTTCTCAGCTTTTTTACCTGTTTTTTTTTTTTTTTGTGTGAATACACGTATTTTGTGCGGTTGCTCGTTGCCAAAAGTTGCTGTAGGGTGATACAGTACAGTAGGTGAAGGGTACCTGCGTTTGTGCGGTGTTTGGGGGTGTTTTACTCGACGTGACGCATGTTTGCAACCAAAAAAAAGAAAAAGAAAAAAAAAAAATCGACGCAAAAAAAAACAAAAATGGTGCAAAAATGACCCAGGACTAACGTTCGAGCCCCGGCGAAAGGCATAATTTTCCCCTTTTTTTTTTTTTCCGACTCGCTACTCTTTTGCGCCTCTTCGCGGGCGTTAATAACATGTTTTTTTTTTTTTTGTTCTCCACTTCAGTCAAAAGTTATGGAGGGACAACGAAATTCGGCCTCAGGAAAAATACCACTGTAGAAGAAACTTGAGCGATCCCGTGCTAACTGTCCACTTCGACGTATAAAGTCTTACCACACTCTTAAAGTCAATGCAACGAAACGAACAAAGTGGATGAATAACGCCGGAAAAAATTGGGGTGGGGTGTGGATAACAAACAACAACTAAAAGCGTTGTATAGTTCCATAATTAATTTGGCTCCGCGAGCCCGCTTGAGGAAAACAAAAGGAGGCATGTTTGAGCCGCATGCATGAAGGGGGTTGACTACTCTCCATCAACTCTGAAGCTGGGGCCTATGCCAGAAGCGCCGGTCTCCGAACACTGTACTCTGAGAAAATGAGGGGGGGTTGACGCTTGTAAAAGCTGGGTTACGTGTCGACAGGTGCGCACTGCACTCTTGTGAACGAAGGAAGCGGGTTGGATCTTAGGAGGAAGTGGCCCCCCGAAAATCGAGAAAAATAAAGCTGTGGAAGAGCTGCCCAAAGCCTGGCCCAAAGTGGCCAAGTGGCGAAGCGCTTCCGGTACAAGCTACAGTCAAGACTGCACCGCATGCATGCCAAGGTTGGAACAACAACAACAACAGCGCCTGCCTGTGGGCCTACATGCATACAACTGTGGAGCGCTGTCTGTCGTCGACGAGACACACCGATCGGCGAACAGCATTCCAGTGTTCAAACTTTGGACACCGACTACGATCCACATCAGCTACCGAACATTGACACAAACTATGTTGTCGCTGTTGTTGTTGTTGTTGTTGTTGTTGTTGTTGTTGTTGTTGTTGTTGTTGTTGTTGTCTTAACATTAACAACCGTTCGTTCCGTTCTCTCTGTCCAGTACCTTCTTCTGTCCGCACGTGTAATACTTGACGGGGTCGATTCCCCCGTGGTCACAGGCTAACTTGCCCCAAAATGGTGTAGACTTTTACGAGGTGCGACTATTATTATTTTTTGTCTTCACTTCAAATCAGCGCTCACAGCGCTATTAATAGTGCCGTTTACTCCAACCCGTGGTCACACAGAAGATACGAGAAGAGTTCAGCACTCTCTAGGCCAGGAGCGGAAAAGCGAGAGAAAAACTCACTTTGTTTGCAAGAAACGCTCGCTTACTACGCCGGGATTCGAACCCCTGACTCAGCTGACCTCCAGAAGGTCTCGAGGCTACCAACTAGACCACCGGGGCGACCGGCTTTGGAACTGAATATTTCCATATCATCACTCAATGAAAGTTGCCTGCGACATTCTGTGATCATGTGAAAACAAGAAAGATATACTCAAAAAACTTGTATAGTAACCTGCCTATATGCAGGTTAATGTGCTACATAATAATCAAGTGTCAACCTCCTGAGAGCTTTCACAGCGCGGCCTTTGCCAGCGTTCATCCCATGTCAAGTCATGAACAACTGAAATCTCGCACACACATCCAAATAAAGTAAACATGCACGAAAGGAGGTGCCGTGACATCAGCCTCGTTATGTATGGTTTTACAATCTTGAAGACGACGCGATGACGATTTCTTGTAAGAACCTTGGTCCCAACGTTGGCAAGCTGGTATTATGCCGTGGGAAAGCAGTACAAAAGATGTTGATTTCTTCCTCGGCTAGCTCTCGACCGCAGAAGCGCATGAGCGAATGCCGACTACTACATGAAGGCAGCAAAGAGTCCGAAGATGTCGGAGGTGTTTTAATCCAGACGCCGTTCAGCGTGAGAAGGACCGAGCTGTATGGTTGTCGTCTGTTGACTGTAGGCGTTTCAGGTGACGATGCCCACGTCGCACTGGTTGAGGATTCAACAGCTGAGAGAGAGAATTCAAGAGTAGGATGGGTCGCCCTTGGTCAGTCGGGACATGGACACTCCCAACGTCTGCGGATTTTACTTGCATTGCGCTTTCGGCTCCTTGCTGGACTCCGATGACATTCAGCGTCTGAGTGCGTCCTTGAGTTATGGTACGCGTATCACTGGTTTCCACCGCCACCGCCGCTCTTTCCGTGTTTCTTCTTAACCCGGTCGGGCCGATTGGTGCCGGCTAGTTCCGGCCTCAAAGGAACGCCGCCTGCCCTGTGGTGTGGCACAAGAAACCAGCGACACCTCCTACAAACTACTGTGATTTCCGCAAACTTCAGGTGCACAACGGCAGTGCTGTCGAGTGTCTTCTATTCGGGAACGACCCGCAAGCGTAGGACCGCAAGCGTAGGACCATGGAATTTTCGATCAAAGGAAATCTCCTTTCAATGAAATTGACCAAAAAGAAAATCGCGGGTACCTTTTATATCTAAAGCGACTAGTGGTACACCCGCACGACGCACATCATACTCCGGCGTGTCCGGTTCCTCCCAACAAACGGGGAAAAACCACATCTAGCTATTGAATGACTAGCCAAACCGCCCCAACTAAGGCGATAAAAAACGCACCCGTTACCTAGCATACTAACCAATCCCGCGGAGCGCGCCCCCAACCCCCCACGACGCATCGCCTCGAACCACGCGTGCGACCTTCTAAAGGCCAAAAAAGCTCCCAACGAATGCGCCAGCGACCTCATCAGCAAGAAGTGGTGCATCTCTATCAATCGTAGACCGCCCTAATTGAATGAATGGTCATTCTTTTGCGCGCTCCATGTACTTCTTGGAATCGATGTCAACCCTAATCTTTTCGCCGGTGGTGATGAACAGGGGCACGTTGATAATCGCTCCGGCGGCCACCTTTGCCGGCTGCGGGCAAAAAATAACCGCGTGCATGACACAAAATTTCCGAGGGCGCGGCCGGCGGTACAGTGATCAGGGAGGGAGTGGAAGTGAGGCGGGGTGGACTGGGAGGCGGGGCACCATCTGATATTGCTGGCCACGGCCACGTTGCTGGCCCACGGCCATCCGACCTTTCACTTCGAGTTAACAAAGCGCGGAATAACTGCTGCCGTCTGCACCAGACTACCCGTCCTATCACAGACATCTATGCATACAGACGAAACACGTGAGTGGTGCGTGCATGCAGAGCCGGACCCAGCATGTAGACGCCCTTCGCCGGTTGCAATCAATCAAGAAAGGCTTGGCCATTCGACCACCACGTTCCGCACGCAACGGTCGTTATATCTACAACGAGTCCATCGAAACAACGCGGGACGCGGGGGGGTGCTGCCCCGCCAAAACAACTGCTGTCATGTAGTATTTGCCTTATCCGGACGATGATTTTCGTTCTCTGAACGACAATGTACGTTCTCCGAACGGAAATCTTGGTTTCTCCTAACGATAATTTTCGTTTTCCGAACGATAATTTGCGGTCTCCGAACGACAATTTTCGTTCTCCGAACCATAATTACCTTCGTTGCACCCTGTGCGGTGTTCCCCTTCTCCCCGGGGTCCGTCTCCACCACCTCAAGGATCATCTGCTTCGGCAGGGTCACCTCGATCACCTTCCCCTTGAAGTACGTAGCCTGCGCGATGGAGGGAACGGGCGTGGGGAAGAGGTTCGCAGGATCGAAAAGAGGTTGCGTTGGTTGTATGGGCGGGTCACCTACGAAGGGGGAAGTGTCAATCATCGAGAGGGTTAGATACCAAATGTGTACCGTGGTGCACCATCTTCGCATTGATGAAGACCGTTTCACTTGGGGCGGGCAGTTGAGAGCTGGAACTTTACGGCGGTGCCTCTGAACATTTAATTTGCACAGGGAGAACCAGACTACTCCACCCTACAGCCCCATGATACCTGGACTAGCGCGAATACACAACCACCGTTGAAAACCGGTAACACAGCTCGTTCGAAAGCACCAGCCGCTGGCCAAATCACCAAGCCAATCCAAAACCGTCGGCCATCCGCTCGAAGGAGCCAATCCCGCACCAACTTTGTCTACCCGCGTAGCCCGCTCCCTCCCTCCCCACAATAGAAATAATTCCGGCCCACGTCATCCTTCTCAACCCCTCTGCGGAATATCTGGTTCAGAAAAACTCAAGCATGATGGCCAGCTTCTGGATAACCCTGGTCAAACCTACGCTGGGCCGGCGAAAACACGGAACATCGCCCCGTCCCAGCATTGTAGGGATGGGAGGGGTCCAGGTCTGAAGACTACGGCATGGGCGTACCCCCCCCCCCCCCTCCCCCCGCCCCTCTCCCGCTCACCGAAAGCTCCATTCCCTCCAGGAAGAAGCCCGCCTTGTCCCCCACAACCTTCTCCGCGATGGACACCTCTTCGTAGGTTGCCGAGTCCATGAAGTAGTACATGTCCCCTTCCTTGTACGTGTACTGAAGGTCGACCTTGTCCACCTGCGCTTGTTCTACCGGTTCTCCCTGGTTTCGTGCAAGGCGGTGCCACGCGCCAGAGTGAGAGCAACGAGAGTGTTTTGACACGGAGGGAAGGAGGGAATCATGATGGCATGGGCGTATCCGGAGTTGGATGAGGAACGAACAAAACGACTCCTGGTCTAACATGCATGACCAAACATCGATACCAGGATGCCTGTGCTGCAGGTCCGCGCGGACTGCAGGCTTGATGCGACTTATCGAAGCGGACATCAAATCATTCGACTAGTCAGGGTGCTGCAAGTCCGCACGGCCTGCGGGCTTGATTCGACTTAAAGAAGCCAAATCACACCGTTAGACTAGTCATAGCTGATTAGTGCAATGGTTTGATTTCGGCTTCAATAGACTGCGCCGTGGAGTTTGGGTGGGTCGCCCTGTTTTCTTAAGCGCGATGAGCGCGCACGACGGCATCAAGAGTGGAATTTTCCCCACAATATTATGAAACAGAAGTATAAGAGAGAAAAAAAAAGTAGAAGGTTCAGGTTCACTCTCTCTCTCTCTCTCTCTCTCTCTCTTTAAGGCAGTCGTTCAATCTGCGGGGACCCCCACCAGACACAATCGCAACACCAACACCAAAGCTGAGCAGCGTTCATCCTTTTCTCCTCTCACCGCCCGAAACGTCTTCTCCAAAGAGTTGCCCGTGATGAGGTTCTTGACCTTTGTTCGCACGAACGCCGACCCCTTGCCCGGCTTAACGTGCAAGAACTCCAGAATCTTGCAAGGGTTGCCTGGGTAGCGGGGCGGCAACGACAACATCGGGTGGGGAGAGTCACGAGCAAAGCCATCGCGTCGACGGGAGCAACGCGGTTGTGGCAGCCCTTCACTGGCGAAGGTTGCGAGCCACTGAGAGGGAAAAAAAAAAAAAAGGACAAAGAATACTGCCGACACTTATCCACTGTGGTGGTTCCAGTGTCGCGGTTTCGCACACACCCCCAAAGCCAAAGACGCGAAGCTCGGAGAGAAACTAGGCGTGGGCGGGGGCGTTCGTGGTCGCAGCACCAGTAAATAGGCATGGATCCTTGGTCTGAACCACGCTACTGCCATGGAGTTGTCCCGCTATTCGCGTCGTGCCGCAATACAAATGGACGCCACCCGCAAAACATCCCGTGATCTACTACTGCCTATTCGGGTGGGGCACGGTCGGTCATTCCACCAAGCAGCTCCTGCGCCGCGTCAACGTGTGTTGCACGAAGACAGCGAGATGTTTGATCACAATGCCATGTTCTGTATCTTCGTATTTTTCCTCATCGCACAAACGAGCCACGACCAGGCGCTTGTAGGAGCAGCGCCCTTTGTCCATTTGCGGGAGGCACACAACACGCACGCACCAGTGGTACAGGGAGCACGTCAAAGTGCCTGACGCATGGGTGCGATACTGCGGCGTGCTCTACATAAGACCATGAAAGGCCGCCAGCGTGAACGACCAAACAACGCCAACTTGTTGGCCAACAAGCTTGCAGGCCAGCAGCGGTGTGCCGGAACGCACTCAAACCTCCCGGCGACCCAAACACACGAGAAATCAACCCAAACACATACGACCACAGCGACCTCACAGCAGAACACGTGAGAAGAGAAAAACCAAACAGAACCATCCTTCAAGCCAGCCAGATACCACATCATCAAACACACAATAGAGATAATTTCTGTTTTCAGCCGCACTGGAACTGACGTCTTTTCATTCGTCAGTCGGTTAGCGCAGTCGACGCTTAACCCTTTGCGTGACTGGGTTAATTTGTTTTTTTTTGTTTTTTCCCCACAATTGGCTCTCTGCGGTCAAAGATCTTCCAAGCATGCGTGTACACCCATAAATCACGGCGGCAAGAATGGTACAGCAGTGGGTCCATGTGTGGGGCTCACAGGGATGGGGACGCGGTATATGTAAGGGTAACGAACAGGAGTACAGTACAAGCCGGGCCAGCCAAATTGCATGCAAAATGGTTGGAAACGATTTACACCACGATTTCTACGAATTAGAACCTGAAATTTTGATATGTGGTCGGTATTAGTACAACCAAGACCTTGACTGGAGCACCCTTCTTTTCTTTTCTTTTCTTCACGAGGTAGCCCTGTTAAAGGACAAATGGTGATCCTTTTTTAGTATATAGGTGGACAAAAAAAAAAGAGGGTGCTTCCAGTCGAGGTCTTGGTTGTACTAATACCGACCACAGTCAAAAACTTCAGATTCCAACTCGTAAAAATCGTGGTGTAAATCGCGATATCCTCATATTCCCTCAGCTATCTTGTCTTTTGTATATGAATCTTTACGAGGCCATAACTTGTGATGGAAGATGAATTGAGCCCTGTAACTACCATCGACACCCTCGCACTACTCTCAGGTACGTGCACACCAAATTTCAGCTTGATCTGAAAAACTTTTTTTATACTGATTTCAGTACCAGAGGTATCGGGTACTACGCAGTCAGTTGATCGTGTAATACCTAAATCAACTCAGATTCGAAAAATTCTGGTACCTGCGGTTTCCCTATTGTCTTGTACGAGCAGCTGCCAAATTTCAAGCCTAAACTCGTTTAAACGGCAGCGTGAGACGCCTAAGAACAAACATGACCTTCTTGGCTGGCCCAGCTTGTAGTACTACTGCTGTACAGCAGTAACAGCTATGCGGAGAGAAATAGACTGTACAGCAGCAGTAGTTTCTGAGCAGGTGTGCATGCCGGTCTCCGACAGCAAACGTCCGCACAGAGGGTGTACCTGTGCAAGCAATACCTGTTGGCACATCTTCTCCACCTCATCCTTGGACAGAGCATACGGCAAGCGCAAATGCTAGCGGCGCTAGATGCGAAGACGCTCGCGGGAAACCGCCTCACAGAAGCGCCAGATCGACGAAAAAAACGGCCCGCTCATCAGAGAATCGAGACCATCATCCACTATCGCACAAAATGCATAAAAATCGTGATAAAATTCTGTACTACAAATAGAGAGCTGTGATCGGAGCTGTGATCGGAGCTGGAGTCCCGAAAACCCTTGCCTTTGAGCGAAAATTTGCACACAGCAGACGAACCACCCTTCACTCCCAATACTGGGAACCACACGCACCGCAATCACAACAACATCAAGTACCGAGGCAGTACGTTAGCATCGGCTCCGGTGTGCGCTTTCTCTGCTCTCCCCCGCGGATACGGCACCGGGTTGATCACATGTTCAGGGTGCTGTATGTACCCTCCGGTGGTGTGTTGCGTTTGAATCTTACAGTACCGGTAGGCAGTAGATTGGATCTGGAAAGGATATCTGCCCCACGTCAGAGAGATTAGGCATGGGTGAAAAATATGTACAATGTGAGTCCTGTGCGCATTGCTGATAAGCGTGCTGTTGGGGCGTGCTGCCTCTGTCTCCCTGATGGTCTCTATGTATGTTTTTTGCTCTTAGCCGAGGCACAACGGCGATCTTTCGGCACGCAAAGCGACCGGAGCTGAGAACGGAGCCTAATCCGCCTGTCATCACGCAAGGGTAAAGAAGAGATACACACCAAAACATTTCGTCGGCCGGTTTGTGCGGTCGAAGCTAGCGATAAATGCACACATACGCCACCGCACCGTCAATGTCGATGGTCATCCCGTTCTTGAAGTCTGCCGTAGACCCCATCGATAGCGCCCCCACCCCCCCGCCCCTCGCCGTTCGCGGACCCGCGGCGGCCGTCCATCGCGTTACTCCTCGCTGCTGCTGCTGCTGCTGCGCAAACGATCCCTGCAACCATCAAGAAAACACACGCACGGTGAAGGGCCCAGGGGGGGCAAGGTCATACTCGGCATGCGGGGTTATCAAAGACGCTGCAAAATTCCTCCCTAGCCTCGTGCGTCGGAGAATAAGAAAAAGAGTGCGCCGAGCTCTACGAAGGGGTTAGCATGTTCAGGTAGCGAGTTGGGGGGGTCGAGGGTGGGTTGCAGGGCGTGTGTGTTCGACACGGCTATGGAAGGCGCGTTCCGACACCAAATGAAATAAATGCCGATGTGTAGTGAAAATTTCAATGCGTGCTGCAGGGCAGCATCGACACGGCTGTGGAAGGCACGTTACGACACAAACTACTGACTCCACCGCAGCTTCGAAATATTTTGTTACGACATAAACTACTGACTCTACCGCAACTTCGAAATATTTTGTAAAGAACCATACCCGAAGTGTAGAAATATTTTGTTAAGAACAAAAAGAAAATAGGGTACAGAACAACACAGCTAAGCGGTGGATCCTTTACACAAATCTATATAACATGTGGTCGGCTGTAGCGATATATCAAGAAGCTGAGCCTCGACCCGGTTATCGACGTTTCTTGTCTCCGTGTCCGTGCTGTATTGCGTGCTCCTGGGCAGAGGTTCTGCGTCTGAGGGGGGTGTGCCCCAACAGGACCCTCACTCGACACGAGACCTCTCGACAAGACCTCTCGACAAGACCTCGGCTACCACAAAGGGCGGCAGCAGCGTACCGGTATTGCTGCTGTGGCTCACCTGTCGGAGAGTCGCCGACGGCAAGACGAACGCCTCGGCCCCCAAGAGCCCGAGGCCTGATCGTTCCGATCGATCCATCCATCGGTTCGGACCGGTCGATTCATCCATCGATTGATTTGGTGGTGGGTGAGTGCCGACGATGAGGAGAGCCGGTTGGGTGCGCATACAGACAGGGTGGGTAGCGTTAGACGAAGCGGGCATGAGGTTTGAGAGGGGTACGAACGAGGGTGTGCGCTGGTGTTGTACGAAGTTGTCCTACCGGGGTAAAATGGAGTACGTATGTAGGATATAGTTGTAGTCTAGCTGGCAAGGTTAGGAAGGCATGGACGTACCAAAGTACGGTTGGCGAGAGCGCCCAAACGTTTCCTATTATTTTCCTATCCATCTCCGACTTCCGAATCTGAAGGTGCTTGATTCGTTTGCTGTCGTTTTGTTGCGACCGGTTTTGTTCTAGTCGTTACGTGTCGTTCGAAAATGAAACATCGCTGTTAGGACCTCTTGCACTATCCAACACTTACTTTCAAGACGGACCGCCTTTGCGAGAAATTAAGTTAATGAGGAAATAGAACAGGGAGGGGATACGCAGACCCTAACCCTGACCCTATCCCTAACCCAACCCAACTTCCCCGATTGCATGCTTACCAAACATGTTGACTAATCGAAAAACCCTGCGATGGCTGCATGTACCCTGTCTCCAACGGGTAAAATTCGCTACAAACCTCTGCTACAACCGTTACTCCAAGGCAGAAAACGAGTTTCTGGTTTCTAATGGTCGCATGAGCTGCGGCAATATACTGGAAAAACCACGGTATTAACATTCTGTCCCTGTTGGACGACAGCAGTGCAAGCATAAAAGGCGAAACACATGCTCGCGAGTGTGTGCGAACGTCCCCCAGGTCATCCTCGCCAAGCACAAGGCAATACGTCACATGAGACTACTGCTGTAAAACTACTTCTTTTGCTGGGGTTTTGGCGACATGAGAATCAAGACCAAAAACGCGAGTTCTGCCTTGGTTGAGGGACACGCCATGAATGTCCTACTGCTTCTCTCTGCGTGACGGGACAACAACGCCGATGCAAGCAAGCAAGCCCCCCGTTGCCGTTGCGCCGAGACGCCAGAGGTGCACAGCGGCTCCCTGTCGCTTGTGACAGTACTGAATCTGGCATATTTTCACAGCACGGGCTAACCCACGCTTAGAACGGTACCTCTTGCTTCTTCGTTGAGACCTCAACATATCTGGCAAATATTGTACGGAGGTAGGTCCTCGATCATCTATCGAGAGTCGGCACATGACAGCGAGGCAGGCTCTGAGCGGTATGACACATGAACGAGAGCAACGACGGTGCGTGTCGAAGACACCAACACAGCAGCCTTGCCGCATGTTTCTTCAGTCCGAATATGCAGCCCAGACAAACACGCTACAGTGATGCCGACAGCATCGTGTACGTCTCTTGAACTCACCCACAGCCACCGACAAGGTAATAGCAGGTCGTCCCATCCTTGATAAGCAAACACAGCGAGTGTACGTTGGTGTTGCACCCCCTCGCGCTCGCAAGCGCTTGGGCAGAGGGCACGAAAGAGTGGACTTTCGCTACATCCCCAAAGTAATTGCCATGGTTATTCTCTGTGCGCCCCCCACTGGGTCCGCGTCCTTGGGCTGTGGGGCGATCCAGTCGGTCCCACTGGACGCAAGCCCCCATCAACGGCACCATGCGAGGATTGCTTACTCTAGCGTGTGCTTCGGCGGCGGTAGCCTCGGCGAGCGCGTTCTTGGTGTCTACGCCGTGCGCTCCCTCCTCTTCCTCCGCTGCTGCTGCTGGCCGATTAGCATGTCGTCGAGCGATGAGCATGAGCAAAGGGTTCGGGTGAGTGTTTGAGCAACAGCGCGCGCTAGGAGCCAGCAAGCAGGGACAAGGAGAGAACTGCGTCGCCGAGAGACGAGGTTGGATTGAAATTTGTCTGTAGTACCTACCCCACGGGTGCCAGCCAGCGTCGTGAAGCTGTTTTCGAGAGATATCTGTCGGTAGCTGCTCGCGGGCAAGCGCTGGAATACGTCACCGGTGGGTGTACCTGTTCACAGCCGCTGTGCTGCTGTGTGTGAGTCGTTCGTTGCTCACCAGCTGGTGCTCTCGCTTGCAATGACGACAGGGAGCCTCCCCCGCCGAAGAAGGTCAAGGCGCCCAAGTCAGAGAAGAGCATTCAGGTGACGCAAAAAAAGTGTTCCCTGCTGCCCGGTTCTCGTGGGCGAAGATTTCAAGATTTCTGCTGATGCGACTCGCCGCACACGTACTTGAACCAGCTGACTCGATCGCTGTCACACCACATTGATTTTTGTGGCCTCAGGTTTTTGAGGTGCATATATGTATACGGCTTGGTAGACGTGAACCGCGTTGTGTGCGTGCTCCATGTGGTTATCATTCCCGATCCTCCTCACACCTCTTCCTTCGTGGCAAGAGAGATACACGCAGCGGTCGTCGTTGATGGATCAAGTAAATTGAATCTTACAATCCAGTTTTGCCCTCCTTAGACTAATGGTAAATGGTGTGGGTACCAAATGCAGCAGCAGGTCACCCATCACGGCCTTGATGCTCCAAACCTCGAAAAATGGCCCATCGTCGCCCCCCACACCGATCGACGACATTGGCTGCTGCGTTCCCGCTAGGAGCTCCTCCGAAAGAAATCAATAAACGCTGCATGGCAGAGTTGCGGCATAACTCGCAGGAGTAGATAGTGGAGCACGCCATTTTGACCAGCAATGCTACATACACGACAAAAAAGAGGCGTGCTTACAAACGTGTGTCCGCGAGGGGGACAAGCGGGAAGAGCGTGGTAAGACGGGTGGAGACGCCGGGCTGTGAGGCGGCGAGGCTGGCCTGCTATCTTCCTTCTGGGTCTTACGTACGTCCCGAAACGGGGTGTTTAGTAGGCCGAAATCAATCCGTCAGACTAGTCAGCCGCTGACTAGTGGTTGACTAGCCTAATGTTCGGCTTCTAAAGGTGGTACTATCAACTACGCAGAGGCTACGGGAGGAGGAGGGCGATGCATTCCACGTATGCTCGCGTTAGGTATATGTCGGCAAGCTCGAAGCTCCAAGGGACAACGAATGGCCGGAGGCGAATCTGGCGACGACTTCGGGCGGGTAGCAGGCGTAGGGGGGGAGGCGGGCACCGACCAGGCCACGGCCCCGCCGGTGACAAGGCTGAACTTGGGCGGCCAAAAAATGGGAGTTCCTCTTGGTGGGTGTTTCACTCCTGTCATTGTTTCAGTCCTGTCATTGGAGCCTCGGGAGAGAGGTGCAGCGCTGCGGCCGGGGGGTCCTAAGTCTGCTTCCAACGCGTGGGAGAAGTCTCTACTTCGGATGGTGGTGCGACGGTGGCCGTTTAGCCGCGGCGGCGGCGGCGGCAGCGGTACTGTTGCGACCCGGGGTTCCCCTTGCCGTCGTTATGCTGGTCCTCGTCGTCTCTCATTCGGCGACGATGGGTTCGTGTCACAGGTTTCAATTACTTATCTCTGGCAGGCGTTTTCGACTTCGGTGTCGATTTTGTTGAGATTTTTGTTAAAGCTTCTGTCTCCCTCCTCTCTCTCTCTCTCTTTTTCTTCGCCTCATACCCACCCAATCGACTTGCGCCTTTGAAGAGAGACGCCGCCGCGAAAGCTTACGAGGAGATGTCGGCGGCCGGTATTCCTGAGTACAACATCCTCATCAAGGTAAGCAAAACAACGTCAGCCTCCATCATGAAAACTTAACCCGACAGTTGGCACGAACACCTCACGACAGCAGACAAAAAGTCAAGTGGTCTTCAGTGCCACGATCACAATCATTCGCACTGTATATTGTGAGATATCTTGTGGTCGAACATCTGCTGCGGATGGATGACTCCCTTGCTTCTAGCGGGGGTCCCTGTCCCGTACCAACGTCTGATCGTTTTTTTTCATGGGCACCATGTGCGCGCCTGCTGCAAATGCCGTCGGCACAACGGATGGGGATCGTTGCCGTTGCGTGACCCCAACTATTTGATTTTTTAACTCCGAAATGAGGGGTGAGTGTGTATCACTGTGCGTGCAGACCGCTGGTTTCTTCCTCACAGAAATATCGTGCACTTTGTGCGCAGCCAGTGGGGGTACAGCTACAGTATACTATTTGATTTTTTAACTCCGAAATGAGGGGGTAAGTGTGTATCACTGTGCGTGCAGACCGCTGGTTTCTTCCTCACAGAAATGTCGTGCACTTTGTGCGGCAGCCAGTGGGGGTACAGCTACAGTATACTGTCGCTGTTGTCCCTCCCGGTAGTCTGTGCCGCAAGTGTGGGTGTAGGGACAATGGAAGAACCCGACCGGCTGCTTGAATGGATTGTTGTGCTTCCTTGTATTCACAAGCATGGCTTGTTTCCCGGCATCCGGTGGCGCGACGGCAGGAGGGATGCCGTGGACTGGGTATGTCGTCGTCTGTCTTGCGTTCTGCGGCAAGCGGGCGCCGCGCCGTGGGAGGTCCGACCGGCAGTGTTATTTGTCAGCAACAAGTATTCCCGTTGATGACGACGCAAGCATCAGCTCACTCGAAAATCTTTCTTTCCCGTAACTTTCGGCTTCGTTCTTTTTGGCGTACATCATCCAGCCTGCGGGAACCGATGACTACTTGCCTGCGGGAGTAATGGCCGTGCCTAGGAGCCAGCAGGTTTCCGAAGCGATCTTCGAGCAGGAGGAGAACCTGAAAAAGGTGGGTTAAAGCCAGTGCCAGTGTCGGGGGGGCTTGCTTCGATACCCGTCTCTCCCGGAAAAGGAAATCAGCTTCACCCGATAGGTAGAACACGAGAATCAAGATGGTCCGTGCTTGGGACGGAGGGGGGAGGGGCGACGTCGTGAAGCGTGGCCGGGGAGGGGGGTGTTCCTCTGTGAATATTGGTGCTCAATGACGCGTACGTTTTGTGGCAAGGAGCAACATCCCTACTCCTCAACGAGAAACCACGATCGTTCAGGCTCTCTCTCGTTTCCTCCCCCCTTGTGTTAGCGGAGCGTTCGTTCTCATCATTCCCCTTGCTTGTGAGCGAGCCTGGTGGTACCACGAGTGATCTGTCATGACAGGTGCAGCGATTGTTGTCTCGCTGTTATCTAGTGTAATGTAGTGCGCCAAATTCTACCATTCCGCATCCTTCTGTTCTTTTCGGACGGGGGCTACTGTTTCGGAGGGTAGGTTGGCGGAGACTTACTTGCTTTTGGGAATATACGGCTGGCATAGGGCCCCTTCGCGATAGCGGTGCAAGTGAGGTTCGCTCTGCTTCTCGATTACCGGTATCGTCTTGCGGCGTAGTGCCGGCGGCGTTGCTGGGGCTTGGGAGGTGCTACCAGCGCAAACCCCACCGCCGCATGGCTGCCGCCGCCTTCCTACGTTGCGCTCGTGACCTAATCTACATGCCGATGCAGTGGTGGGCCGCTCCTCTCTAAGGGATGGCTTGTGCCAGGACGATTCGCGCGCCCTACAGAAGGGCGCCCGGCCTGTTCAACGTTTAAAACTACTGAATTTTTCTGTATGTACCAAGGGCCAAGGGCCATTCCTTTATAGGGCGGGGCATGTGCCTGGATTATTCACCCAACCTATAGCGAGCGCCCGGCCTGTTCAATGTATTCGAAGTTGCTCAAATTTTCTCTCTGTGCCAAAGAGGTTTCACCTACCGCCCTGTACCGGCCCGACGGCCGCCCGACGGAAGAACCCTGACCGTTCTTTGGCACTACGAATTTTTCATGTCTCGGGTGTCACTTGCGTGTCACGCAGGCGGCGTTCCGGGTATACGACAAGCTCGCCGCCTACGACGAGTTCGAGTACGGCTACACCTTGAAGGTTCGTTCGTGCGAGGGGGGGGGGAGGGATACTCGTAGCCGTGCATGCTGCAGTCGTTGGACGCGTGGACCATTGACCTGCCAGAAGAGGGGATGCATTCAATAGAAGTACAAGTACGACATTTGTGCATCCTGGGAAACGTGTGCGGGATGGGACGTTGTTTGGCGCCACCGTCGTGGTATATAGAATTTCTCCTCGTGCGATGACATGAGGCACATGGAACCCAAGCACCATCATGAAGAGCATGTCGCGGTGGGTGTGCTACGTAGCGGGTTCACGGAAGCACCTTACCAATCAAACCACAGATTTGGAGCGGCTACACCCCGTACAAGAGTTTGACCTGCCTCGCACTTTTCATCTTTTGATACCGCTAGCCCGGACACAACTGCCATATTCTGGTGTTTGTTTGGTGCCGAGTGTTGTAATCGGGCGGCGCAAAGGCCCTCCCTCCCCCGGCACCCTCAGCACCGGCGGACGTAGGATAGTCCATTGTTCTTTGTGTTGCCTGCCATGATTATTTGTACCCCAGGCTGTTTGCGACGCCTCCATTTTTCCTTGATAAGTGTGTTCGGGGCTCGTGTTGTCCTGTACGCTCTCTTCACGGCGGAGACGCCCAAGCACAGCTAGCTCTATTATAGGTTATCAACAGAACCCATTTGCCTCACTGCTGTCCAAATCGGTGTGTTGCTTGCACGACTCCTCGCTTGAAGATAACTCCCTGTTGGTGATGCCGCCCTAATTTTGTCGAAATCCCACTCTTTTTTTCCGTCTTGTTCACTGGTTGGCGGTGCCGTCTATTTGTGGTCCTTGCGGTCGGGCGGTCGGGCGCGGCGGCGCAATTAATCCAGATGTTCCCGGATGACCCCGTGACTCCGATCGAGAAGCGAGCACCGTCCACGAACCCAGTTGGGAAATTCTTCGAGGGACTCCTGAGCCCGGTCAACACCGCGGGCATGAAAGGGCCGGAAATCAACCCCCCCCCGAAGTAGAGAAAACTTGTGCCTTCATTTTTCCTCGCAGAAAATAATACACCTCCTGTCGACGTTAGATTTGATAGATGGTGTGGGATGGGCGAGACACAAATCGACGTATCGTAGCCATCGCCAACCACTTGGCTTATGAAGCCTTTTGCAAGGGTATTTTCGACGACGAAACACAGCCTTGCTTCGCCTAAAGGCTTTTCATACCAAAAGGATTCGGAGCCGGTTTACCTTCGAGCTGGCTCGTTTTCTATCCGTACGAATTCGTTATGTTTTTAAACGCCATCGACTACTTGTTGATGAGTTTCCACCACGGCCAATAGGTTGGGATCTCGGTAGTAGTGCAGATAGAAACGACCAGGACCACTGGCTGGTTTATTTTAGAACTGTCCGGGGCGGGGGATCGTTGATAAGGAGACGGGTGACATGTGAAGATCGAAGGAGTTGGGTGTTCACAAGCTACCCGGGCATCCAAAGAGGCCGGAATGAGATACGCTGAGCCTTGGGGACGGCAGTTGTTTTAGATCATGTATTCCGCCGCGTTGGCATAGAGTGCGTGCCGATGGTTTCCCATTACTGTGTCGCGTTTGTTGGTCGAATTGGGCATGGCAAGTGTCTCCACACAGCAGGTACGTGAAGAGCGGCGCCTGTAGTGTCTCTGACACGCGTCTACCCTGTGGTAGAGTAGGCTCCAGTATACGTTCACTAAAGTCATTCCCACCATTCCCACTCTTCACTCAATGAATTATGGCATCTCTTTAGTTATGGTCTATTTGAAAAAGTTGAGCTCAGCACGACTCAGTTGGACTCCTGTCTAGCGGGTGAGACATTACACAGCTGCGTAAACTCCCACAAGATAGGAACTTTCGGAAAATCACAAACGCCGCAACCACGCGCGCAGGCACGCACGCGGTTCTTGTACTGGGGTCACCGGCACACATCGCCGATCTCCCTCAGCGCTCGCACCACCTCCTTCGCCATGAGCTTCCCGTCTGTGTGCCCCCCACCGCGGAACGCTGTGACCGGCACCGTGATGCGGTCTCCGTCTATGTTGTAGCCGAGACCGTACCCGTTGCCGGCTACAGGGCCAAACCTGGGATACATAGTGGTGCAGTTAAAGACAAGGGAGGATGCTCATGTAAACGAATGGCTGACGTGGTCGTTAGACCATAGACCTCGAGTCCCTAGAATGCCGGGACGGAGGGATGTGCCCAGGCTACTAACAGGGGGTAAAACAAGACGGTGGCGAGGGAGCCACCCTAACAAAGAGCGGACCACACACTCACATAAACACCGGCTACGTATGGGTGAACGGATAAGCGCTGCATGGCATACGCGTACACTTGCCCCTCTGATGCAGTGGTGCTCGAAGTGTGTACGTCGTGGATGACGCAGCCTCCGCTCCGACGTGGGCGATGGGGTCTAGCATCCTTTTCGGGCAATATGTGCCCAATTGAGATCATTCCATTCCAATACCTTTGGTTTGGAATGCTCCGTGAACATGAAATCCTTCCGTTCCGGTCAAACACAAAATACTGCGGTATCAACGGCTACTGTGAGAGCCCTGCATGCTCTGCGTGTACGACTCGCCTCTTGCACCCCACTCATAGCAGTCAAAATAATCTAGCACTCGCGCATTCACCCCACGACAACAGTATTCAGAATACCCCGCTCGCTTCCCTCTCCTCCATATGTCTCTCTCTCCACCTCTCTTGTCTCTCTATGTCTGTCTGCCCGAATTGTCTGTCCGCATGCCTGCCTGTCCGTCGCTTGCCTATCTGCCTCTAGGTGTAACCTCCCTCCATTCCTCCCCCTCTCTCATTCTCACCCGAAGGAGCCAAGGAAAGGCGGCGAAAGGTTGCTGGTAGACAGCCTCCACCCTGCGCTCTCCGCCACAAGCGGGTCCCCGAAAAACTCCTCCCCCGCACGATTCCCCTCGCCACCACCACCAGCCTCCGCCGCCGCCGCCGAGCGCATGGCCAACATGTGACGGTCCACCCCTTCACCTGTAGCGGCAGCCTTGGCGACCGTGATGTGTTTGGTAGCGGCGGCGTTCAGGGCCTCGCGGAGGGTGTCCTTTCCCTTGGACTCCGATTCCATCGCCGACACGAAGTCCGCGGATTCTGGGGGAGGAAGGGAGGGAGGGAAAGAGAAGCGGGCGAGGGAGAGAGACAGAGAGCCGGAACGGGCAGCGCTCGTTGACCTTGGTCAATTCAAAAATCGATCACGGGTCACCCGTTTCGAGGCAGAATATGACCGCTTCTTCTCGTACCCGACCGAGACGCCACCGACAACCTTCCTGCACGGTACGCTTCTCTGCAGTTTATTCGATAAATATCAATATTCCAATCCTCTGCTCGTCGTAGTGACCACAATCCTTTTCCATTCTTGTGCAACCATTAGCTCGGCGAGTTTCACAACAAGAAGTGCGCGTGCGCGCGCGTGTGTGTCTTTATTGACAGCATTGCCTTTATTCTTAGCATCGAAGTGCGCGCGCGCTCGTGTGGTATTATTATTGACAGCATTGCCTTTATTCTTAGCATCATCCGCGCTAACCGACTGGCCAATGAAAAGACGCGCGTGTGTGTGACACTTAGAAACTAACACGCAACCCTCCAACAGGCGGACAGGTATGCATATACCGCCCCAGCAGCCGCACCTGTCGTGCAGCTGCGAATGACCTCCGTCCTCCCACGGTGGAACCAGCGGGTGGTGCAGCTCTCGTACACCGAGGGCATCGTGCCGTGCAGCCTCTTGAAGGCCAGCTGGAACGCCATCTGGGCCACTGCGTCGGGGCTCATCTTCCACTCCTGCCGCACGGCGGGGGTACCGCAGAATCACGCAGCGAGGTAGGGTGGGCGTCTAACGTCACCAACGGACCCGCGTTTCCCAGGAATTGGACAAGCACGAAACGAGTGGTTCTTCCAAGGCGAAAAACGTGCGAACGC
This sequence comes from Ectocarpus siliculosus, assembly GCA_000310025.1. Classification (NCBI taxonomy): domain Eukaryota; class Phaeophyceae; order Ectocarpales; family Ectocarpaceae; genus Ectocarpus; species Ectocarpus siliculosus. Next base: position 1,971,210 of record FN649729.1, on the reverse strand, counting down.
ATAAACGTCTGCTTTGCGCCTGTTGGGCCGCTAGAGGGAAAATAAAGCAGCGGAATATCAAGCAGTACGACACGGCTTGAACGCCATAGAGCCGCGCACGCGTGCTACTTCCACCCCCAAATCCTTCGTACAACAACAAAAACAACATCCCCCCCAAAACTTCGTACGAATGAACACAGACCCCCCCCCAAAAAACAATCACATAGTTGTCCCTCGACCCCCCCACGCAACAACACAACCCAAGCCACCTTGCAAGAGTCCTTCCCGAAGTCTCGGAACTCCACCGGGTCCAGCGTGTACCCCTCGCAGGCCTCGTCGAACTCCTTCCGGGCACTCGCCAGCTCCCGCTTCAGCTCGTACGGCAGCTTCCACAGCAGCTCTCTCGGCGGCGGCGGCGGCGACGCGAGCAGGGGGGCCTTCGGGAAGAGCAGCACGCCCCTCGACTGCACGCTGTACATGTCGTGCCAGATCTTTCCACGGTTAAGCGTTGGGCAACAAAACGGGTGGTTTGACGGGTCGGGCGGGGGCGGGGTGGGCAAGCACGGGCTGGATTCCGGATGTCTTTGCCACCGGTATATAGCAGACTACCTAACATGGTCGTGCACTCCTTCGTTTGAGGAGGCGGACAAAGGAGGCGCGGGGACCGTCTGTTTTCAAGCGTTTGAGACTGCGAGTCGCCGTGTGTTGGCGGAACGGGTTTTCCAACACTGTGCGGACGCTGGTCGTGCGCGCCCGCGGAAGGGCCGGTTAGAAACGATCGCATAGATCGTATAGATACCACCCACCGCTGACGCCCGTTCTCTCTCTCTCTCTCTCTGTGTGTGTTTCGGGTTAATGGGGGAGGATCTGAACCAGTCGGCATCGATACACCCCGGAGTCTGTTCGAGGCGCACAGAACAGAACGCAAAAGCCCTCCATGAATGCCTCCAAAGGATACGTTGCCGTGGCCGCAGCGATCGTGTCGAGGCAGAAGAAAACACCTGCGTTGCTGATTGTTTCTTGGGAAAATGATCTCTCGCTTCGAAGAAACCACCAAAACCTAGCTTAGTTCCGTCAAATGCACACGGACCAAAGCCCTAGGGGGCAAAAAACAAGCAAAGCTGAGGTGCTGGTGTGCCTTGCCTACTGTACCCGCACGATTATTGGAGCGTTTTCGTCTCGTACCTCGCCGAGCATTCTTGTCCAGTCCATCCCGTCCGAGAAGGAGTGCTCGAAGTTTACGGCCATTTTGCCGTTCTTGAGCACCACCTAGATATAGAGAGGGCAGGACCAGCATCAGTACCAACGAAATAGCCGTCGCGCCAGTGGGATCAGTCAACCAAGGCCAAAATATACACCAGGACGGCGATTACACCACAAACACATGTATAGTGTTGCGCGAATTCTCCTGCGCTTGGCAGAAGCTCTTTCTTCTGCGGCGCAAGAAGTGGAGTTGTAAAGCAGACAACACAGCGGCATCTTCGATCATGGCCGAGAGGCGATTCCCGGTTGACCGTGCCGCACCCCACGTGCCGCCTTAAGTGGGACGAGCTTCTTGTTGACGGACGCGTCGAAAGAGCAGCAAGGACGTCGAGTCCCATCCACGACACAATCGTTTGGGGAAAATACGTCCCTTTCGGGGCCGAGGTATCACCCAACGGGTGTGAAGCCGTTTCGGGTTAACAAAACCAACGTGTCTCTCACCGACGCGGCACACTCTGCTGCTGATACGCTACACCTCGCACTCAACACGCTATGAAGCATGCACTACGCAGCAGAAAGCCGACACAACCCAAAGCTTCGCCACAAAGAAAAAGGTATGCCCATCGTTCGACCGCGACCGTGTAGCGACACTACTGCTGTTCAGGCGCGTGCCAAAGCAGTCCCGCACAGAGAGCACGCTTGCATGCCACCAACTAAAACACGCAAGTTGGCTGGCGAACGAGCACTGTTGTATTCCGGGTGCCGTGCCAAAGGGAAGAGGGGGCACGCGACATGTCAGTGGTACGCACCAGCTGGTGCTTGTCGAACCACCTGTTGCGGCCCCCGTCTCCGGTAAGAAACGCGCGAGATTCGGCCTGCAGGTCCGGGGTGTCGTGGTCGTCGAGGGCAACGGCAAATATCGCCGAATCGATCTGTACGCAGGAGTGAGAGTGACAGACAAGATAATCGGATAAAGAGAGGGAGAACGGGAGGAAGAGACACAGAGAGAGAGAGAGAGAGAGAGAGAGAGAGAGAGAGAGAGAGAGAGAGAGAGAGAGAGAGAGAGAGAGAGCGGGAGAGGATTGAAGGTAGACAGACAGACAGACAGACAGACAGACAGATCACGAAACGCGTACTCTGCACGCGCGACACCGGCCAAAAATCAGGGATGGCACAGGGCTGGTGTACTGTCCGGCCGGCTCAGGTATTTCAAGGCACGCACACTAACTCCTCCTTCCTCACTTCCATCATTTCATTCCTCCTCGCTACCATTTGGGCAGGCGTGAGTGACGCAGGGAAACAAATAAAACATGGCCGAGTTCGCTTTTTCTTGACGGAACAGCTGTGTGCAAATGCCGAGAGCCCATCCGCAGCGGGCTTATCAAAGACAAAAGCTTGAATGAAAGGTCGTTGTCGACAGACATCACAGAGACGATGCAACTAACTTCGTTCAAATTGAATTCTAACACGGAATCCCTAAGCACGATAAAAAAAAATCACCCATCGACACAACACACAGGTTAACACCCGGTGTAAGCTTTAGCACGACGTATGTACCACGGCGCTAAGAAGGTGCTGGAGAGTAATCGATCCAAAACTAACCGCACACACCCATACACGGCGTCCGAGATCATGACCTTCAGAATAATTCTGTTGTGTGTGGCGCTGCGTTCATCACTGTTGTCGGGCTGAGACTGGCGTCTTTTCATTGGTCAGCCGGTCGGCGAGGTCGATGTCAAAACAAAAGACAGGCAGACGCACACACAATGCCGCCTGCTGGTAGAATGGGGTCTTCTCCTTGTACTTCAGAAGCAGAACACTGCCATCCAACTCCTGCGCCCACAGACCCCCTTGAAGGCACGTTCATGTTCTTTATCCCACTATGAGACGGACGAACTTTCATTGGTCAGCCGGCCAATAGCGTGGTCGATGAAAAACAAAAAATCACCCGCACAAACTGAGGATGACGACTTCTCATTGGTCGGCTGGAAAGCGTCCGTCGACCCTAACAATAAACACACACACACACGAACCTCCGACAACGTGGCACCGTTGGTCGGGGAGAATCCCTTCAGGGCCTCCCTGGCAGCGGCGCACTCGTCCCGCCCCTTGGAGGTGAGCAGGTGCCCCACGAACGAGTTGCCGGGGGAGGGCCCGTAGGGCTCCGAGAAGGCCGAGCTCCGGATCTCGTCGAGATGCTTGCTGAGGTCGTCTTCGCTTATCTACGCGCACGTCGGTCGGTGTGCGGGAGACGGGCAGGAAGGAGGGAGGGATGGAGGGAGGGAGGGGACGGGGGTGCCCAGTAGTACTGCTATACCCGTGGTCGTCGGATCAATTTCCAAGCACCTCTTTTTCGACACAGAGTTCCTTTCCTACCAACCTCGTCGGCACCGTTCGTTCCGGTGGACTTTGCGATTCTGCCACATCCGAGAATGTACAGAGTAGCGCGCGGGGGGAGGGGTGCTCTGCTGGACAGGCGGGTCTCTGTCCGGCAACGGGAAAAGGTTTCCGACATAGGGAGGCGTATGTTGGTCCGTCCGGGGTTGTATTCTGCGTAACCTAACCCCCCCCCCCTTCTGGTTGTCATGCCCGAAACATACACGAAAAAAACAATTGTTCGATCGTTCAATTATTGCACATGACGCACCTGCGACTGGCCGTCCTCCCCTCCAAGCAGCTCAACCTTGAAGATGCGGTTGTTGCAGAAAACCACCGCGTGGCGGGACTCAGGGTAGTGCTGCACCGTATCCCGCCCCTTTTCGGCCACCCTCGCCCCGCCGCCCTGCAGAGCGTACCTGATGGTGCACGGCGTACCGAGATTGTTCGTGATCCTGCTCGAAAAAAAAAACCCAGGTGGGCACGCCAGACGCACATGCCCTTGTACACTCAAAAATAAAATGCTGTGATTTTCTACAATTAGCGCTATAATAGGACAAAGCTTACCCGCGGACGCAGCCGGGCCGTGCGGCGTCCGGCTGGAACGTTCCATCCCGCACGCGCCGGTTCCACTTCAGCAACGACGAGATGAATCTGTCGGGGTCGGGGAGTGTTGAAGCAAGCGGTGATCAGTTGGTGATAGGGGGTGAAAGTTCAGAAGGCTTAAAAAAAAAATGGTGTTAGGTGTCACATTATTGACTGGCGGGGCCGGAGGCATCACACGACAAGCTGTGCGTGCTACTGCTGCTGTAGTCGCCAAACGAATGAACAACCCCCGAAGACCGCGTATCGCAACCAAGTTCCAGCATCACAAGAAAAAATTTCTAGTCCAGACCCTTGGAAGACTGAATCCGCCGATGTACTACACCCGTGCTGCTGGTGCAGCATCGCAGACACTTTCGCACGAACCGCTAGCAAAACGACCATCTTTTGCACTTCCTTCCACGAACCTAGCGGCTCCAACGATCTGCGGGTCGGAGCCCGGGGGCACCGCAGAGTCCTTGGGGGGTGGCTTGAGGGCCAAGTAGGGGTTCGAGTTGATCGGCAGGCTCCATCTCCCCTCCAGGTACATGTCGTCCCAGAGCCCCTCGATGTAGCTGTGGGGGTAGCCCTTCTGGGCAGCATCCTTCTCCACAACCTTCATCGTTCAGCACGCAGATGGTGGACGCGGCGGTATGCACATGTGGATGGGACACGTTGTTCGTGCGAGAGACATGTTGTGTGTGCAAGAGAAAGAGGGGGCCTTCCATGTTTGTGGAGTCGTTGTGGTTGGCTCTCTGGTTGCGTTCGGAGTCACCGGAAGAGTCTCTATTTCGAGTCAGTGGACGAGCCACTTGCAGGGGGGGGGGGGGCGTACTCATTTGTTGCTTGCCGTAGTCATTTGACCATTGACCACGCGTCCCTTTCGAGACGGAGCGCTCCTACTAGAGACACCACCAACATTTGGGAGCTCTTTACGTTTCTGCCACAAACTCCATAAAAATTTCTTGCACATCTTATCCCCGTCCTCTAGGGCCTCTTGTGCCCACCATCTATCCCCAATTATCGCGATCGTTTTTTCGCTGTTGTTTAATTTACCAAACTTGTCCATGTCACACCCTCTCTGTCTCATTTCCTCCTCCGAGATCCTCTCTTTCCTTCTTGTACAACTCACACTCCCCAACTATGTGGGGTCTACTCTCCTCCGATTTGCCACATGGACATGTGTGTCTATCCTCCTCTTCCTCTCTCCTACGGCTGGTATACCTCTTCCTCCGTTCTGGCAAGTCCAGATCGCCTACTCGAAATTGCAATTTCAGCTTTTTCGCATTGTCCATGGGGCCGTCCAAGTACGTCTTCATCCCTATCCCTTCTTTCAACTTCCCCGTATATCTCCAAGTGGTCTTCGCTTCGTACCTTCTTCCGAAGGGTTGCCTCCTCCCTACTCTCTAGCATCTCCTTGACTTTCGTCTTGAACCCCCCGAACCCTTCCGTGTCCAACGTCTCCTCCTCGTCCCCTATCTCCTTCCAAACCTTCTCTACCACCTTGTCCCATCTGATTCCCTTCTTTCCTGGAGTCGCTTTTCCCCAAGCTGCGTTGTCAACCATGGCTGGTAGTCTATCGTCCGACGTTCTACTTACCTTGTACTGCCAATTCAACTTCTGCATGTCTCTCTTTGTTTTAAGAGAGTACATTCCCAATTCTGCTCTCAATACAGTGTTGCTCGTTGTACTTGAACATGCTAGCATTTTCTTGGCCGCTGCCATCTGCACCGTTTCCAGCTGCTTGACGGCCTTTTCGTTACCTTCCCATACCTCTCCTGCATACTCTAGCTTAGGTACAATCACATTCAAGAGAATACACCTCTTAATCCTAGTGTCTAGGTGTGGGTCCGTAAGGATCTCGTCCATCTTGCCTATCTGAGCTTTACCCTTCCCAATCAACTTCGCTATGTGTGCGTCCCATGAGCACTCCTTCGAAATCTCTACTCCCAGGTACGTATACTTGTCTACTACCGGTAGTTCTTCCTCCCCCCATTTCCATTTGAATTCTACGGGATTTTTCTTGTCTTCGTTACAGACCACTACTGCGCATTTTCCTACGTTCGCCGACAGTCTCCATTTTCGGGTGTATCCTACCGCCGCATCTATTTGTTCTTGCAACCCTTCTGGTGTTTCGGATACCCCCACGAAATCATCTGCAAACATCAGTCCGGACACACTCTTTCCACCTACTTGGACTCCTTGTCTTACTGCTTCAACCGCCCTTATCAAATCGTTGATGTAAATCTTAAAGAGGGGGGGGGGGATGAGAGTGTGTGTGAGAGAGAGAGTTTTGGTGCAAGTGGTCAACCGCGCTCGCTTCACCCTCGCCGAAGTGTGGGCTTATAATAATAAGCAGAACAAGGCTTCGACACACGTATGAAGACGACACGTTGTCAACATACCAAATCTAGAATGGTGTGGACGGCGTCAGCAAATCACGCAGAGATAAATCTGCCAGACTCACTTATAGGGTGGGTGATGTCTTTCTATTTTGCACCCCAGGTAGGCGCCCATCGCAAGTATCCACCCATAGTGTTGAGGCAATACAGCTGGGGGGGGGACGCCCCTTCTACAACTGCGTCATGCCCACTTTTCGCCACACCTTGGCATTTTCTGTGGACCAGGTGGCCATTGTGCCTTTATCAACTTCAAGCAGAAGAGAGGAACAACACGCCGCATTTTCAACATTCAACATTTTCCCCCCACAAATCGCGATACTGCAATCTTGGCGGAGATATATTGTAAGCAAATCTTGGGTCAAAATTGCCAGGACATATTTGCAAGATTCTGTTTCCATCAAGAAGGGTCTAATAAGGTGGGTGATGGCTTCCTGCGCAGATTACAGTCTCGCTCCTGATATAAGAGGGTGGTGTGACAAAGGCCCTCGACCCTCTTATATCGGAGCCCCGTCTTGTTGGGGTATTAAGAGGGTACCCAGCTATACTATGGTGGGTCGAGTCCGTGACAACCGATTTCGAGTCTCCTATATCGGAGCCCCCTCTTAGAAGGTACCCTCATATATCGGAGCCACTGTTAAGAAATCGGGGCGTGATTGGTGGATCCATGGTAGATGTCGGAGACGCGACTTCTGCCCTCGCTGGCGCTGCACGCAGTCCGCCCCGAGAGCGCGCGGGACGCTGGGAGAGCCCTCGCAACACAGGGCTATCGGTAGGTGCAAGTCTCGCTTCGAGGCGAGGTCTACGGGCGGAGAAACCGCGAAAAAAGGGCCCTAGGCGCACGAGAGCATCAGGATTGCATTTCCTGCAATCTCGTGAGCCCTCAGCCCGTAGGATATCCGTCAAAAGGTCTATAACGGAACCACGACTGTACACAAAAAAAATATCCAGAAACTTGCCCGCCCGCTCACTCACCATGGAGTGCAGCAAAGGGCCATCCCCTTTCAGAAACCGGTCGGCACTCGCCCGCGCTCGGGCGAGGTCCTCGGGGCGGTCCCTCGTCAGGGGCTCCAAGCTCTGCACCGCACCCAAACGGCGGGCACGGAACAAGCGAGGGCACGAATTGATGAGGAGGCGGTGGGAAGAACGCACCGAACAGCAAGGCCTGCTGCACCACCGTACGTACAACATTTTTCAACGGTAAGATCTCTGCGCAAGATTCTGAGTAGTTCAGGATTAATTAATCGGGAACGGGCATCCGTGTATCGTTCAACTACTACAGGGTGTGAGAATCGGGCGGGTGTGCAAGAGGTGCATGAGCAACCGCTGCGTACTGTGACTGCGACAGGTACACAGGACCAAGACAGCAGACCCCAGCGTTGGCAACGGGTACCTGCGCTCAAGAGCTCTAAAAAGTTGTGCCCCAGTTGGTCTGGCGTCGGTCTGGTGTTGTAAGTTCCAAATCCATCGGCATGTTCCAAGTTCCAAGCTGTCAAACTTCTACTGCTATAGATCAACCGTAGGACTGCTGTTTTAGGAAAAATAAATACAACTACAGAAAGTCTCTGACTCTTTTCTATGATAGAGATGAATTCGTTCTGTCACCTTAAGACAAATAAAAAAAAGACTACCCTACAGAAGTAGTAGGACTGCTGTTGTAAAGGTCCCAAGTTACAAGTCCGGAGTAGATTGAACAGGCACAAATTACGCCGCTGATGGTCTGATGGTGCATAACGAAAACACCGCCGGTCTAAGCTCTTCGGTCTACTTTGCTGGCACCCAGATACTACCCGGTTGCCGCAAACATCTCCATGTCATCGCATTGATTGATACATGTGTCCATATCCTCCAAAACGCCCCATTTGACCAGAGGGTACCCCTGGTGCTGTTGAAGACGCAACTTGCACATTTGCAAACACGGTTGTTCCTTTCTTAGCAAATGCAACAGCAACAACCCTTGCAGCAGAGGGCAGATACACACACACGTCGTGTCCACTCACCTGCAAGTACCTCGACACTGTGTTTTCCAGCTTCGGGATCGGCAGTCTAGGCAGGTCGAGGGGGTTGCCGTTCACCATATCATTGTAAGAAACACCTTTGCTCGAAAGAGGACGAATGCTGCTGTGCCTGCTGCTGCGGAGCTTTCTTCCTGCCGTCGATGTAGCAGAGGCTGCACTACGAAAGGACAGAGCCGACATCGCAACAAGCTGTCGCGTGGAGAGAAGAGTAGCAGCGGCGAAGCCGTCGTCGACTGCACGTGATCGTGTTCAGTACCTGACCACGCCGTCGCTGCTGTGGCTCGTTGCTTGTTGCTCGATGCTGCTTCTTGTTTCCGCGGGGAGAGGGGATTGGAGAGAAGGGTTTTCCAAATCAGGTAGGATGTTTCCGGTTCGGGGGTGGTCATCATGCAGTTTCGGTTTTTCCGGCCCTTGGGCCTTGGGCCCTCGTTGTCACGTCGTCTTGTGTCTGCGATCCTGAGACTCCAAGGCCTACACATTACCCTGGCTCTTGCTGTAACACTCCCTTCCTCTTGATATATTCATTTGAAAGAATAGCCCGTAGCCCTCTTTGCGAAAGCCGGCAGCTTCCCTAAAAGAGAGGGAAACATTGCCCTTGCTTAGCAATCAAGACCCGCCGGTGGAAGGTGCGCGTTGATGCGACGTGCTGGTGACATCATGAAGAGGATATTAGCACGAGTGCGTAATGCTTGTATGCTATGAGCAGTATTGATATTCAGCACAGCAGCTCAGCTCTTAGCAGAGACCCGTGCCGTTTATACAGAAGAGAGCAGGGACCACAACAAGCAACACTCTCCGTGACACGTGCACGGTACGGGACTGTCAGCTAACGGTCGGTTCTCAAGGGGCCCTCACGATGCCAAGATAGGCGGTCGACCATTCACAACTTTGGTCGTTGGGTCAGCCGAAAAACATCAGCACTTCTATCTTGCCATCGTCCTGAGGACTACCCGAGCGATGTTTGGCAACATTGAACAGTGGTGTGCCTCTTGGATTGAGTAGCTGTCTTTGCTTCTCAGCGAGGACCTGTAGTGAAAGCTCCCCAGAGCGGCTCAACCCGACGCGCTACCACTGCTAAGTTTTCACCAAGACGACGACCACCGTAAGATGCAGGCGAGGTGCGACGACGGTGAGAGAGAGTGGAAGGGCACGACGTACAGGAAATGTCGAGAAGAACCAGATGAATTCTAAAATTATTGCTTGATGACAAAACGTTTCCGGTATATATATATTGTCTCCTGAATAACGGTTCGAATAAACCAACGGGGTCACCGAAATGGAATACCACCGGTCGATAGCAATATGCAGTCGAACATATAGAACATGACCACTTGCCCTTACGCCGAAATAAGAAAAATGAGTGATGCCGAATACGACGAGAGGGTGGACTTCGCGCGATGAACATCGCGGAAGCCACAAGCGGTACGCCAGGAAAAGGAAAAATGGATATACGTTCGACCAGATGACGAAAAACACGCACTGCAAACACGCGCTATACAGTGATGAAAAAATTGCGGGGGCGAAACAGAGTGCGAAACAACGACGACGCTTTCGTACGCCGAGGAAAGATATCCGCCAGTAGGTAAAAAGTGTCGTGGTCTGCGAGTTGCATGCAGTTGGAGAAGAGCGCTCTGTACTCCACGCGCGCCTGGCTGCAGATCACCTCCGCTTGGCCTTCTTTGGAGGAGAACAGCAGTCTCAGTAAGGGCTGAGGGTTGCCAGCTGGTGGCGTGGTTGGATGTGCTTGTCGAGCACAAAACTTCCACGGCCTCTTCTTGAGGTACGTGCGGCGGATCATTAGGTTCACATGCCAGCACCCCGCCGCACATCGCGCGGGGCGGGGCCAGGGCCCTTAACTTCGCCTCCTTGGTTGGAGAACCGAAGGACAAGAAGGCGGTCTTCTCGGGCGCATTGTATGCTTTACAGCTTGTGAGCACAAGCCTCCACGCGTACCTCGAGAGAAGGTACGGAGATTTGTGGTCCAACGCTAGAGCCAAGCACACCCGGAGACCACTCTTCGTGCCATTCTTTTCCGACCATGAATACCAAGCGGAGCGACCTTCCCCCGAACGCTGCGATACGCACGTGCACTCTGAAGGTCCACCGCGCGTACACCACGGGAAGGCGCGGCCGAGGCTTGTGCTCGCTGTGGACAAGCACAGCCAACCCCGCCTGACACACAACCTTCACCCCCGTACAGTTGTTCGCCCGCCAAACAGGGGTTTCAGATTCACGTCAGAGTCACAGAGAGAACTGTTATTGTAGTCCGCCTCGAGGGGATGTGTTCAAAAACAACCTTCTTCATTGTGGAGATGGAGGGCAAGTTGAGTCTTTGCTCATTCACAGACATATCTCCACATTTTCGCGCCGAATTAGTTCAGACAGACCTGCCGTGTTCAGATCTGCGGTGGTTCTGGGTTTTGGGAAATGCGGCGCATAGCGGCTACGATGACCTACAGCTCACTGCTGCTGCAAAATGGATGAACACCGTAGCGCAATCATCGACGTTCCAATCTGCAAGTTTGCTTCTTACGCGAAAACACCCTATCACCAACACACCGGAATCTGAAGAGACAACTCGACAACAACGTCAAAAACATAGTATATTCATACAAGTCTACGCCTACCCTGCCAGAGGTAACACATGTTCCCCACGAAGTACACCCACAACGTATCACACGACGCTACTGCAAAAACCAGCAACGGCACGGAACATGCAGCAACAACAATAGCAGCAACATGATATGCCATGGCGGGGGTGCACTCGCACACTTCGCCGCATACCGCCTCTTCGGAGTTTCATACTCTATATTGGATTTGCACCAATCATGCATGTACGTGGCCCCTTTTTTTGTACAAATCACTGAATATTTCCCGCCACCTGAACGAATGCGGAAGCCTTGGTGTTCCTAAGCCCGATAGGCGTGGGGTACTTGGTACAACGAAAACAAACACTATCGAAAAACAGAAAAAGAGGCGTGCGAATCGACGCCAACGAACAAAACTCCGCTCTCTCGCCAACGTAAGTCCACAAAGCAACAACTTCCAAACTTTGAATTCACCGCCGCATGCTTCCTCCCTGTCATGAAGACAAAAGGTAGACACGAAAGTTGCGGACCGGCCTCGCCTCGATAAAACAGACGAGCTCCGGTCAGACTCCCTTCGAGACCACGAGCTATCAATCGAAATGTGCGGGATGGCTATCTCCTGCGGTGGCTTGTCGACGTGGTAGAGACGCATTCCTACAGGAAGGTTACACTGGAAGAAAACCTCACAAAAAATGTATGGTAGTGTGTTATGAAATAATACTTTTGAACCCGCGCAATTCAACAGAAACACAATGATTCGTACCACATAGCAAGCAGACTGATACTACTGTCGAAACCTACACCTGGCTGGTTATCCCCGTTATGGCATCAACGTCTTCGAGGAAGAAAAGACCTAGCGCACCACCGAATCTTCTGGGAATAACCAAGACAGAAAAGACAAGAACAGGAGCAGTCTATCGTCAGCCGAGGGTGCCAAAGCCGGGGGGGGGGGGGGGGGGGGGGGGGGTGCCCA
>FN649729.1:1948223-1959007 GCA_000310025.1 Ectocarpus siliculosus | reverse complement strand
AACGGGGGGGGGGGGGGGGGGGGGGGGGGGGGTACCTACTACAAGTGTAGGCCAACCACTTGCTGTACAAGCACGAGGTGGTCGTAACCAAAAACAACCGCAAGCCGGCGATACTCAACGGCGTCCACTTCTCCGGCCCAGGATACGATCGAGGCTCGCGTCGAGGCTGGCCTGCACGCGCCTCTGCTCCTCCTCCCTTGCCCGCTCCTTGACGTCGTTCCGCCGTGCGTTCCCGCTGTCGCCGCGGTGGTAGCCCTGATTATCGTCCACCATCCCGCCGCCACCCCGACGTCTTTCGCCCCGCGCGGTCCGCCCAGGCCCGTCGTTTGCCGCGGGCATCGGCGGGTCCGGAGCGTACCTAGCCTGGTACCTGCGCAGCAGCTCCCTCTCGCGCCCCTTGTACTGCCGCAGCTCGGAGTCCACGAGGTGGAGACGGCTGCGCCCCGCGGCGGGTACGAGTAGGCGGCAGAACCAGAAACGATCAGGAAACGGATCAATGCGGGGTTGTTCTCATGAGAAACCATGACGAGGGCGTCTGACCATAGGCCTCTCTACTCTACAAGACACCCAGGACAGGGAAAGTTGGGTTTGCGGGGCCACGCAGCGCCAAAGGGGGGATGACTTTGTCACGGCTAGCATGCCTGCAGACCGGAAAGACCCCGCCTTGCGACTAAACTTGTGGCGGCGAGAGCGGTAGGAAATGGCGAAAGCGGATCAGCGGGCTAACAAGTGCAAGATAAACCACCATGGAATCGATTGGGGCCTCGGCTTTGGCACGAGCTCTTGGCCCTGCGGCAGGGTAGGAGGACCCAATCAAACCATGGCCCTTCCGATTCAGTGAAGCACTGATTGGAGATCGAGACGCATGAGCGATCAACGCCTGCCGGAAAACACACGAGCGCCCGTCAAGTTGGGATAGACGCGCCGTGGGTTTTGCCGTAACGGTCATGCTGGCGATGGGGAACGGACTGCCTGTGCCTAACACTGTTTTTTTTCGTTTTTTTTTCCTACACGTCAACAGCGGCGCGATCAGCTCAGCCCACCTGGGGTCGTTCTGGAAGAGAAGTTCGCGGATCTCCTCCTCGTACGGTTTCCGGGGAACCTGTTTCACAAAAAATTGGAAGTCGGGGTTGGGAACGGTCGAGAACAGCAGAGGCAACGGCCTCGGACCCTCTCCGGTTGTCTGGATCACACACGAACAAACGACGTTTCCTTCTGACCTGACCCTTGTCTCTTGCCGCTGAGTCGATCTGCCCAACGGCTTGTTGTGTCTTGGTGGGGCCTCGTTCCTCATGTCTGCAAGTTAGGCCCACTGCTGTTGTCTGGGTAAGTTGCGGCCAAAGCCTCGCCATATTGCACCTTGCGCCTTGTGACTATAGAGGCCAAAGGTCAGAATCGACTGCGTCGTCTGCCACGACACACGTTCCAACACTAAAGGGCATGATCCTTTTCCTCCAAGAGCATCATGCGTGTTGCACCACACCGCCCAAATATAACGGGGACTCCACTTCATATGAACGAAGAAATTCGGGTTCAGGGCCCTTGCGATAAATACGCGGGCCGTCGCCTCAAACGGAAGTCACGAGACGATAACAAGCCAAAACTCCTGCTGATAGCTTCCCTCCTGTGAGACCCCGGTCGGTGCGTCCAAAACACCAAACTGAACGGTGTCCAAATCGAAGTACAGAAGGCGGGTGACAACCCCCACCAACCCACTCACAATGTGTGTTATATATGCCCCCAAGCGACAGCGTCAAAACAGCGGGCAGTGCAGTAACAACTGCCGTCATCAGGAAGGGTAGTGTAAACGCTCGCACGCGGTCATCTGCTCTTCCACATGTTCCGTTTGTCTTGGATATACATTGGCCCCGAACGACAGGGGGAGGCAAGACTTCAGGTCTGCCCGTGTTTCCATCATAGCCGCAAGTCGGGCCACCATCTCGTACACAGAAACAGAGTAGTTAATTCGTCAGCGAATCTTGAACTAACTTGTGGGAGTCTGGATAAAGTACCACCCGGTTTGTCCCTCGTGCGGGGTACGCAGAGTTTGTCGATTCAGGTGTGTTCCCTGAGCAAGAACGTCCACCGCGCGTCTCAGTGATACTACTCGAAACAAGGCACATGCACGAGGGCGCGCGGCTTTGCACATGCCGGCGACAATCACCCCCTGTCCTCTTGTACGTGCCGCGGTACCGCTCAACAAGAATACCGGCGATTTTTCAGCAAAAAGCCAAATGCACAAAACCACATCGCAACACACACAGAAATAACACAGAACAGGACCGGATGTTTTGGGTTCCCAACATTTTATCGTGAGCTCACCGGATCGTCGTCTGGCTTGTTGCCGCTGAACGCGTTGGAGCAGAGGGCCTTGGAAACCAACAGCGAGACGGTCAGAACCGCGAACGGCTCCACACCAAAGCCTTTCCCCGCAGCAAGGAGGACCGCAGCGACTGGAACCGCCCCGCGCACCACCCCCACACAACAACAAGGCGAGAGGAGCAGGCGCGAAAGCAAAGCGTTGATTCAGGATATTCAGCCGCCGGAGTGCGATGAGCAAGAGCGGCGGAGAAGGGAGACACCCGGCCAACCAGCACCGACTGTGAGGCGCGTAGTTTGTTCCCTCTTCGGCTGTTGCTGCAGCGGGGGCAGTGTCGTCATCAATCGAGCTCCGGACGGTCCTAGCGGTGTACCACTGCTGGATTCCTCGAAGCGCAACGAAGAAGGGCTAATACATTCACGGACGGGATGAACAACACACAGCTACCTTCTCTACTGCTTTGCTCGAACGCCGTGCCAGCTGTGAGGTACTGCCGAACGCAATGGGACAAGACGCCCATAGCTACAGTGCCGAAATGCACAACTTGCCACCGAGTGGATTTGCTGGACTGGTCGGCGACAAAACAAAACCCTCCCCAAAAAACTCGGACGAGACGGTTTATGCTATGCACAGTCTTCGTTAAATACATACCGCTCGAAAAATAATACAGTTTCTGTCTTACCTACCCCACGCCTGGATGACGAGAGCACGGTGATCAACAGGCTGAAGGCGCTCCAGCAGTAGAACCCCTTTTCGCCGAACTTAATGTCCATTCCGCTGAAAACATTGCGGCAGGGTTGTCGGAGACACCGCGTGAGTGATTTCCTGTGATATAGATCTTGAACCGTGTTTTTTTATTTTTTGGTTGTCGGAGACACTGCGTGAGTGATTTCTTGTGATATAGATCTTGAACCGTTTATTTTTATTTTTTGGTTTGTCTTCACTTCAAAGCAGCGCTGACAGCAGTTGTGCTGTTTGCTTCAACCCATGGTCACCCAGAAGGGTCCTCTCCCTGAGGCCCCCTACCCACCCCTCCTGCCGTGCTACTATACTATGCCTTTGATTCTTCGTGCGAGAACGCGTGCAGCACTATCAGTACGGACAGATGAAGGTGCTGGGTAGAAAGATCGGAACGGTTTTAAATGTGAAGACAGCAATAACAACAGCAAATTTCTTCCCTCTGTGTACACACGAAAAATAAGCAGTAGCGCAATCCACCCAGGCCAGGAACGGAAGCGAGAGAGAAACCTGGCTTTGAAAAAAAAGCTACACTCGCGCCGGGATTCGAACCACTGACCCTGGCCACTAGACGGGACTTAGATGTACTGTACCACCTATGTAGACGGCATCAGATTATGAATTAAGCGAGCATGTTTTCGATTCAGGGAGGTTTCAACCTGCAGCGTAGGGAGGCAGGGGTTGCGAGGTCACCAACTATTCCACCCCCGTGAGAAGCGACCATAAAAAAGACTTCCGTACAAGAGGCCGAGAGATGGCACGATGGCACCCCCTACATAAAACAGGCCGATTTTCAGAGCTCGATGATTAATGATTCCACAACCAAGATCGTGCCAACACCCAACACCACAAGTGGTGGTTTTGGAAACATCTCGTCAAGGGCTTCTGTGTGCTTTAACAGGCTATTTCCGCGCCTCTTATGGTACAGTACCCCACCAAAACTACGCCGCTGTATTGTATGTACACATGATATGCATGCGTACATCGATACAAAAAATGGGAAAAGAGAGTCAGTGTGACGTGCAGGTGTCACCGCTGCTGCCGTTGGCGCGTTCCGAAAGGAGACACTTCTGCTGTAAGGAGCATGGATCACACGGGGAGAACAAATAATCGACAGGTCATCGTTGTGTACATCCGGTAGCGCCTCTGTCCTCGCAGCAGGCTAACAAACTGCCTCTTTGAGATCCGACTTTGCCGTTGATGGTGGAGGCGTAGAGCAATGATGGAGTTTACATCAACCGCCTCTCAAGCAAGGCAGACAAAAAATAATATGGCGACGCGTCCGAGTCACCTGTAGAGGCCGCATAGGCCCATCGAACCCATTAGAACTGCCGTCATCGTCCATAACGCGCCCATGGTCTACCAAAATGCGATATCAGCAGCTCCACGGCACAGCCAGCAGGAGTGACAGCGGCATGCGGCATCCGGCATCATCCGGCAGGGGTCGCACGGTTGGGTATCGTTTTTTGCTAGGTACTAGGTGTGTAAACCCCCGTCATTCCGCGGAGTCTCTGTGATGTCGTGCCTGTGATGGTGGCGTGTCACATCAGTCAGAGTAGCCGCATCGTGTTGGACATAGGCCATGAACCTCACCGATGAGCAGCGCCGGCGAATGGGAGAGAACCGCGCGAGGGCCAGGGCTCGTTTGCGCGAGAAAAGAGAAACGTGAGCGCGGGTGTCATCCTTTGTTCGATTCCATGTATTGTATGTGGGTATGTAATTTGAATTTGTGTCTGCGGAGTGTCTCCTCGCGTTTCGTGACAATGCAAAGCGCGTGCGTCCACAGGTGCGCGGCTGCTTTGTTGGAAGTAACCAGCAGAGGACACATCAAGTGTCAAGAAAAATTTACTCTCGTCTCGCCAGAGGCTGCACTACTGCTGCACTACTGCTGCGCTTAGATAAAACTGCAGGTTCGGCTCTAGAGGCTCAAAATCGCTGTCAATATTGCGTCAAGTCGCGCGCGCTTGTTGGGCGGTACATACGGCAAAGTAGCATAGTCTTTCTAGTCTACAGGTTAATAAAATGTTGCTCCACTTTTGGTCAACAGAGTATCCACCATGCTGGGGTGCGTTTCAGATTCTGTCCAACCCATGAAGATACGCCACTTTTCTTAAAAACTCAACCGCGAAAAGTATCTTGTGGGTCCACCGCTGCGTACAGACTACACCTTGCAATACTGCTGTGGATACGAAGACTTTACCGCATACTGGTAGTATGTTCCCGAAATAAACAGGTGCCCCTTGTTGTCACGTCCAACAAACTGCCCTGACCGCGTTCTTTCCACTCTGTTCGCCCAACAGGCAAATCCCTGCAGCCTCGGCGATTGGCGTAGGCGAAACCCGCGCGTCTCCACCACCGTGTACTAGCGGCCCAGAACGGCCAAAACAGGACGGCGGCGAAAGAGCTGGCGGTGCTAGTAGAGCCGGTGGTGCAGATGCCCAACTCGAAGAAGATCAACAAGGGCCAGCCCGACCGTCGACTCAACAACAACCAACAACCATAGCAGCGGCAGCAGCAGCAGCACCTGCATCGGCAGCAACAGCATCAGCAGCAGTGACTCCGTTAGCGAGTGGATCCACCAGATGTGGAGGAGGGGGTGCGCGAGGGACTCGCGCAGGCGGCGGGGGTGGGGATAAAGGTAGAGCGGTCGGTAATAAAAGTAGTAGCGGTGGTGGTGGAGCAGGGGCGGTAGCGGTCGCGTGTGAGGGGTGTGGAGGCGAGCAGGACGACGCGCGGATGGACAAGGAGCTGCTGGAAGCGTTCGGGATTTCTGTGTGCCGCACTTGCAAGGTTGGTCATAACCCGACCGTATCTACACATAGCGAGCTGTTTTGGGTGTGTTGTCAATGGGAGGAGACGAGAAACACCGGGAAAAATCGAGAATACTCTTGGTCTTTGGAGGGGAGGGATTTTCTCATGCTTGCATTTCCCCTTGGTTCACGGCTTGGAGGAAACAACCTTCATGATTCGGTACCAGTCTCTTCTCGCTCGCCACGATGATCCCCCGATTCCTCGTCCGGTGACTTAATGCGGTTTCTGGACTTCGCGCGTGTATCTGCTGCTGTGCTGTACCTCTGCTGCTACCACAGATGTCGCGAGAAGAGTTCCAGTACGTTTCCACCAAGGACGTGAAGGACACGTATCTCCTGCCTCAGGGCACCATTGCAGTCCTCAAGTTTGTCGAGCGGGACAACCCGCACCACTCTAGCTGGACAAAGGTACGCTATTTATTCAGCTGATTTTTTTCTTACGAATGCAAGAAATACTTCGTATGCATAGCAATCTATTCCGGCCAGTGTCACCGAACGTTCCCTGTTTGGACTTTTACAAAAGACAGAAACTTCCCTTTGGGTCCATTTTCTCCGGGGGTGGGCAGACCTTGAGGTCAGCTGCATGTCGTTTTTTCTACAACCCTCCATGTACGAGGTTTTGTTGCCGTTGCGTGAGATGCTTATTTTCCATGGGAAACAACTTGTGGAACGAGTGTCTAGCGTTCCACCTGTTTGATGCCCACTGTTTCTTATCGACGTGTTGAGTCATAGATCATGTCGGTTTTCTTTGCTCTGCTTTGTCGATGCCATGTATCGCTTCGTTGGATGGACGTGTTGCAGCAATCGAGCATTTTGAGCTGCAAGACGAAACACTCATTGTGCCTTTCGAGGTTTTAGTACTCTCCGCCGAAACAATGAAAGCACCCGCAGCGCGGCTACCTCTCTCTGGCGCTGTCGCTGTTTCTCTATGAGTCTGCGTGAATGGTCGGAATTCTTTGTGCTTGCGGCCTCTGTCGGCTTTTTTTTCATTTTTCGTCGTCGCAATAGCCGCGCGAGTTTTTCTAGTTCTTGGTAGGCCAACTTTAATCACGCTCCTTGCGGTAGCGTTGATAACTCGTACAAATGCAATTCCTTTCTAAACACGTGACACTTTGTGCTTCTCTTCTCCCTCTCATGCATCCTCTCACCCTAACCCACTGGCTCGCTTGCCGTTCTCTCCTCGCTCCTTTCAGATGAAGCTTTACCTCCGTAGAGAGGTCGTGGCGTACAGTTATAAGCGTTGGGGTAGTGAGGACGGCCTCGCTGCGGAGAGGAGAAGACGAGAGTCTCTCAAGTACGACCGATCCCTTGCGCGGACCAAGGTTTGTACCACAGGCTTTCGTTCGGCACCGCAGGTTGTGTTTTCGAAAATTGAGTGTGGCGTGCTAGTCACCACGAGGTAGCTACCTCGTGTTGGTGGTTAGTTGCTGGTGGGTACTATCGCACGGACGGGTTCTCGAGAGATGTCTTTTGAGGTGGACGCACAAATATTGCCGGGGTGGTTCTGCAATGTATGGTGGAGGAGACGGATCCGGTTTTGTGGGGCAGCAGTCGTCGCGCACACCATAACGCCGTATGGGGCCTCTTTTGCTACTTGCGGGACATCTCCTGGAGGCTCGACTATTGTACACGACCGTGATGCCCGTTGCCCACTGACTCCTATATGTCACCGTTGGCCCCCCGCCCCCTCCCCGTGCAACTATTCTCCCCGTGCCTCTCCGACCCGAAGGGCATATTCAAACGTTCCAGACCCGAAACAGAGGACGATGGCGTCACAGGCGGCTTCCTATGACGCCTTGTACGAGATTAGAAGTCCGGAAGCTGCTCCTTTGTCGACCCACGAATATTCGACGGCGGTCTCCTGCGTGTTTTGGTTCGCCGGGTACTGCCGCTTTTATCGAAACAACCACGGGTCTGTTTGATTTGCAGGACATGTGGCTTCCATGCGCAAGATGTGCGTGTGCGTTTGGGGGTCTGTACTCCACGCCCCACACGTTGGCCCTTTGTATATTTATATTCCTTGCTATGCCGTTTCTGTAGTGTGAAGGGAAGAGTGGACGTTTTTTGTCCCATGGGCGAATGAACTCACTGTAGGTACTTACGCACCTGACGGGTCTGCCCCAGGCGTTCGCAACGACAGCATTTGTTGCTTCATGTATGAATAGGTTTGGGCTGGTGTTGCGAGTTGTTGACGCAATTATTTCATTGAGAATCCCTTACCCCGATGTGAAAATAGCCATTTTCATAAAGTGGCGAGTTCGGGGCCAGAAGAACGATCGAAAGGGACAATGCGCTTTGGTATCCGGGACTCCGACTTTCTTATGTCGCGCGGCCGGCACTGCACCGAATGCTGCCCGGCAAACCCTGCCATATCTAGGGGCGTGGTGCGGGGATCCCAAATGCAGCAGCCTCCGAAGCCGGGACTTTTGATTCGTCGGAGCACAAGTGTCTACCACACCCAGCTTATCCCGGGCAGTCGAAATGGAAGAAGGATGGCAACCTGCGTGCGTCCCCCTGTTACGCCCGCTGCACCGACGCTGTGAGGTCCACGGTTAACGGCCCCACAACAATCTGCAGCTGGTTGTGTCCCCCAAAAGTCAGCTTCTTGTGCGGGACCGGAAGGCGCCCGTCGCGCTCACGGGGGGCGTACGGTACCGGCAGTGTCGGCCGTGTCAGCTCCTGCGCTCCGCCTCCCACCGGCGAACGCCCGCAGTGCCTTCTCTAACAGCTCCCTGGGTGGGCCGCCGCAGTTCCCGACCCGGGCTGTGTCAAATACGCGGTTCGGCTGCTTCTGGCGCGAATGCTGCGACGCAGCCGGTTGTTCTCCCGTTGGCGGTGGGCCGTATCCGAGGCGGCTCGGCTCCCGACGGCTAGGTGGTGAAAACGGCGAGGGGATGTGACTCCCCTCTCTCACGCGCTCTGGATCTGACGTCCATGGGAAGGCACGTCCAACAAGAAAATGCAGTCAAACCAGCGAGAAGACCTTTCGATCGAGACGTAGCATAGCCCATGGAAGGATTTGAGGGAAAACCTTTTGGTGTGTTGAAATCATGAGGAGTGTTGGAACACCAGCACTGGACCATTTTGGCAGCGATCCACACCTCTGGAGCAGCACCCTGGAAGATACATTATTGGGTGACAAGGGCGACTACTGAAATGTGCGACCCCTTCTTCGACGCATGCGGCTGTCAGGAAGACGAGCGAGCAAACCGCGTGAAGTTACCCTTCAGAAATGCTCAATTTCCATTGAAACGCATCAAGAGGCGGGTTGGCATTTATTCTCTCTTGTTGTGCTCTTGGTATACCTCCAAGGTAATTCTACTCTGGCCGGTTCAGGCTGTGAGGAAACTCACGCATGGTATCATTTTTGCATTTGGGAAGACGGCTCAACAGAGGTAGTACTTTGCTATCGACTCCGCTCTCCAACCTCCCATCTGCACGACCTCCTCAATGGCGGAGCGACAACATCACAACATCACAACATCACTCGCCTCGACTTTCGACTGGCCCGAAAATTGCGGCGGAATTGCAGGGACAGTTTCGCCGCATTTCTCACGCGTAGCCGCTTGGACAGCGATCGCTGTAGCTTCTCTCGTTCCTCTGCTGCCAATTGGCATGGCCTTCCTGTTAGATGGGTGGTTCAAGACAGACGAGGATGACATCAACGATCTGCCGCCAGATCTCAGGGACACTTACGTCAACCCCTGGAAGGTAGGCACCAGACTCTTGTTTGGTGAGTGCCATGTAGACCGTCGGCAGTTGTTCCGCCAGGGATCGTTTGAATGCGTGCTGGAACTTTCCAGCCGCGCGTTTCTCGTCTGCAACCGGATGAAGCCTTTCACGTAGCAAGGCTGCTTGCCCATAATGAGTAACACCGATGGTTACGGCTACGGTGCTTTAGAAGTCCGAGGGGTCAATCGACTTTGTGCCCTCGGTTGTCAATGTGAGGGATATTCAGTGTGATTCAACCACAGTGCAGTATTTTTTTTTTTACTTGAAGGATGTCTTGTAGTCGCTGATTCTCCGCGTAGAGCGAAAGCCAGTAGCCCTTCCCATACTAGGATGTCCTTGGTTCGAGAAAAATAGAGTGGGCTGCACTGTCCAACCATCACCATGGCACTACAGCGAAACCAGATGGTACACGATACCTGCACCCCGGACACCTACATGACACTTGAGATGTGAAGCTGTGCCCTTGCTTGTACAGTATATCATTCATGAACGCACAGACCGTTCAGACCTCAAAACGGATACTTCACAGGAGTTCTTGTCCCCCAAATCATTGTTAATTGACGGGTGGATGTGTGCTGTTCTCGAAAATGCTGAAAGTTAACTTAGTCTGACGGTGTCGCGGTTGTGCCCGTGTGATGAGCGATGTTTTCGTATTGTCACCACATCCGCCTTATCCGACATTAAAACAAATTGAAGTTCCGAGCTGCAGCACTGGATGGAAGCAATTCCATACCTAATTCCGACCTCGGCGAAGCTGCCTATGGCCGGAACGCACCATCACCCAGTCCTTTGAAACGAGGAAGTTCCCAACGGCATTCCATTCGGACCACTGACGTTCATATATCCTCACTGGCAATGATATTCAATGGGTCATACTAATAGTGAATCGCAACTGCTATCCGGTGGCTGCCATACTTCCATGTGCAATCCCTTCCTTCTTGTTGAGGTCTTCCATACTGCACCACATCGACACCTCTGGCGAGGTACAATCCCCAGCGCGAAATTCTTCAAAACAATGCCCAATCTTCACGTTATATGCAAACGACCGTGTGTGCCTCTGTCGCCTTCCCCTTCGCAATTGTTTTGTCGCTCTCTTAAGATCTTTGGGCTTTCCAACGAATCAACACCATGGGACTTGAGGGACGCTTTTCGACAGGTGCGGACACGGGGGGGGGGGGGGGGGC
>FN649729.1:1933838-1948123 GCA_000310025.1 Ectocarpus siliculosus | reverse complement strand
TGGAAGGAGGAATTTTTTGGTATTGTCCCCCCTTCCCCTTTTTCGGCCATAAAAACAAATGAAAGTTCGGAGCGGCACCACGGGAGGGAAGCATTTCCATCCTTATTTCGGCCTTGGGGGAAGCTCCTTAGGGCGGGAACGCCCCTTCACCCAGTCTTTTGAAAGGGGGAAGTTCCCAAGGCCATTCCTTTGGGCCCACTGACGTTCATATTTCCTCACGGGCAAGGATTTTCAAGGGGTCATATTAATAGGGATTGGCAATTGTTTTCGGGGGGCTGCCATATTTCCATGGGCAATCCCTTCTTTTTTGTGGGGTTTTTCCATATTGCCCCACTTGGACCCTTTGGGGGGGGTCCATTCCCCAGCGGGAAATTTTTAAAAACAATGCCCATTTTTCACGTTATATGCAAAGGCCCGGGTGTGCTTCTTTCCCTTTCCCTTTCGCAATTGTTTTGTCGTTTTTTTAAGTTTTTGGGGTTTTCCAAGGAATAACCCCCAGGGGACTGGGGGGACGTTTTTGGCCGGGGGGGGACCGGGGGGGGGGGGGGGGGTCCACAGCGGAAATATGGCCCAAGACCACGTTGCAGGGTATTTGAGAAGGAGTCTTGGTCTGTGTGATTCTGTGTGGCATAGTACGGCGAAAAGACCAATACCTCATACGCTTGCACAAGCTTGCCCGCCTATTGTGCAGGCCTAGCCAGCAAATCACAAACGTTTCACTTGCGCACCCCTACCTGGACTCTGCACCCAGTTTCACCCTGCTGCTCGTTCGCAATCCTCCTTTGGTGAAACACATTCTCATCAGCGATGTTTGCAGATGACGCCGGACTTCACTGGCCTCCAAGGCCTCGCCAAGCACAGCTTTCACAACTTCCGCCAGGTGCAGTGGACCCTTCCGGAACGTGTTCCCTACCACAGGGAAGCATCCCCATCGTATGCCTCCTTCTTTCGAATCCTATATATATGCGTCGCGGTCTTGAAGTCACGAACGTTCACGTTCACGCCTGGCGATTTTCTGATCCGGGTTCACACGATGCACGTGCTTGATGCTGAACAAAACGTATCGACCCAGGTGCTGTTCGCCTACCGAATGTGCACGGGTGAACTGGCGGGGCCAGCCGGAAAACTCTCCCGGTCGCTGGACGGCTCGCCCCTGCTGCAGAACACGAACCCGTGGGACATCCTTAACACTCTGCGCCCGCTGAAGGCCAAGGTGTGTGCCCGTATCCTAGCCCTGGCCAGTGCTCGAGACCCGTCCTGAAGTATAGGTCCTCGCGTGTGGATATTGGTCATGTCTCGCAAGTTTGCTTGCGCACAGCGTTAGTGTTGTGCCAGCCCGATCGTGTGATAAAACCGGCGTGCCCCTCTCCGGTCTTGTAGAAATACGAGATAGATTATCCAACATCAATGAACGGCATTCTGAACATAATTGCCCCCTTTTGTTGCTGCTGTTGATCCTGTCACTGTCGCTCCCGTCGATCTTCCTCTCTCTTTTTGCTCCGTGGGAGGACCTAGGGGGTAAGCGTGGGGCCCAGCGCGAGGGCATCTAAGATGCTCGCGGTGCAGCTCAAGAGCGCCGTGACGGTGTTCGGGGGGAAGGGATCCAGCGGGATGCCTCGCGTTGCGTTCGAGTTAGAGGTGAGAGTACAGACGGACTTGATGGATGAGGTGCAATAGGACATGCGGAACCATCGTTCCTGCTCTGCTGTCTCGCTTCGCTATGGCCTCTTCTCGTAGATATACCGTCGCTAGGCGTCCCCATCTTTGCCCGTGGTTTAGCTTTTTTCGTGTGGGCAACCCACCGCGCTCCCGATAGAGCCCGCCGCCCCTTTTGGTTCCGCCACCTAGCGACATCACACGTACTAATTTCATGCCCCGCCCTTACCCTCAACACAACGACAAACTCCTCGCCAATCCTTCCGTTTTCCCTGCACCAAATCACCAATGCTGTCGGCAAACATAACACAGGTGTCGTATTGTATGCGGATACATCGCGTGGAGAGGTTTCTGAGCGACTTTGAGCAGCTGCACGCGAGGTTGGCCGCCGAGCTCATCATCCTGCCAAACTTTCCCGAAGGGGGAGAGATCGCTTCTCTGTTGGGTGCGTGCACGGGGGATTAGGTCAGCACTTGTTCGACACAGACGCACGGAGCTCCTTGGGGAGACGAAAAATCAATTGCTGTGGGGGGGGTGGTTTTAGCGACCCCTAGTGTCACGACGAAAAGTAGCAACTATTCAGGGAAGGCCGCTAAACCGAACTACAGTGTAACAATATCATGTCAGTTTCACTACTGGAGTGCAGCGGTGCCACGTGATTTTGTGGTCGCTAAACAAGGTATGTCGCTAAACAGGGGATCGTCGAACCGAGACCCCAACTGTATCTATATCTGGGTTTGCTGCTCGGTTTGGAAGTTCTTGATTTGGTGCAGACGCACTGGGTCTCTTCAGATCCGGTTTCGTTCAAGGAGTGAAACTGAACGCGCGCCTGCCTACTTGGTGACATTTCAAGAAGTAGAGCAACAGAGAACTCGAGAAGGTTTGATAGTCACGACAGCGCCCTGCTGGTCTCGGGGGAGGCGGTCGTTGGCCCAAAGCATAAAATTATTTGATCGAGTTCTGTCCGCCCCCCCCCTCAACACTAACTCTTAACCCTGAAATCCGCCATATTAGGAGGGAAGCAAGAGTTGGGACGAGAGCTGTGCGCCTATGTGCAGAGGGTTCACACGCTGCTGGCGAAAAGAGGCGTTTTTAGTCCGAGAGTCATGGAATTTTTGAAGGTGAGAGAAAAGAGGGTTGCCCTTGCGTTGTCACCTACCACAGGACGTTTCCAGAGGCGTACAGTTCCACAACGTCTTGTTTCGCTGTCCTTGGTGGTGTGGTGGTGGTGGTGGTGCTGCCACCCTTCTGCTGCGGCTTTATCGCTTTAGTGGTTGTTGTCATTTTCGTCGTATTTTGTGTTGCTGTGGTGTGCGACATACTCCGTATTCTTCTACATAGTCGCGAAACGCTTGTTCTCGCCACCTCTTGGTCGAGCACGGAGGAAGCGGCTTTTCGTCACGCACATGCACATGACGAACGAGGATGGCAGAGAAAAAAAACACACCATAACTAGGCAACGATGACCACGACCATTGCCAGGTTGACTTCGGCAGGGTTCACATCGAGGAGGAGGGGCGGGTCGTGAGCGAAAACCTCGATAGCCGAAACCTCTTGCCCGATACGTGCTGGCAGGTGCGGCCGCTGCTTGAGTAGAACAAGTTTGAAGGTCGATCATCATCACCTCGCACGGGCGCGGCTCACTCGCTACGAAACCATGGGTTCCGACCTGCGACCCGGCGCCACGCCCATGTTGTGGTAGTATTGCTGCGTAGTGTTCCCGTGCCCGCTGAAGCCGCATAGAGGAATAGGCCGTGTGCCTTCTGTGACGGGATGCCCCACGCCAGAGCACCGGGGTCCTCGACCACTGAAGAACACGTTCACACCTCCAAAATTGAAAAAAAACTCAGGTATAACTCCGCTACATCTCATCGACCCACACCCGTCGTGATGTAGCAACGAGAACATAGATACACCTCTGATTCCACACCCGTGCTCTAGATAGCAGATGCTGACGGCATTCACGCACCCCACGGAACGTGTCGCGGTTTCGACAATACACGTTCACTCTCCGTCAACCGACCCCGTGACAGATCCCTGACATCCAACCTGAAACGCTTCTATTCAGACAAACCCGGCAGAAGACAGGTGGCTCGTGAAGCCGAGAGAAGAGCTCGTGCGGGAAAACCTAATGCAGCGCACATCCACCAAGCCTTTTCCAATTTTTCAACAAAGGCCAGATGCCGCACTGTCTGAATGATCGAGGCACGCGTGTAGCAAACACCCGTCCCGCCACGCTACGGTCGCCGCCAGGTGGTAGAAGAGGACTGGCTGGTGAGGTGGACAAAGTTCGTCCTCGGGCGAGGGGCCCGTCGGTATCACGCTCCCGGAGAGATAGACAACCGGTCGCTCCTTGATGCGCCAAACAAAGCTCGGAAGGTAAACTCGCTTGTTAGTCCGAGCGAAAACTGACGTGTTTTGCTTGGGGACAGAGGCAGCAGCGGTTCGGTGCTTCGCACGCCCAATAGCAAACGTCGGACGAGTGGAGTGGTGAAGCCAAGGAAACGCGCTTCGGTCATAGAGTGGTTGTGATCAACTGTTCCGATGGTCTCCGTTGCATTCAAAGCGCAAGTACATACGGAACAGGGCGATAGCGTCGTAGTCATCTTGATTGCAGCCTCGGCACGCGCAATATTCGCTCACTCTATGCATGCAGGGTTTGGTGCTCGGGGAAGACTACCGCTTGGTGAACTTCAACGTTTGGACGTACTGGCTACTGGTGTACGGCGGCGGGCCGAGCATCGGTAGAGCCTCCAAGGACATCTACGGCCGCTCGGCAATAGGTACACGCCTGTTTCTTGGTTGGAGTCTTCGTAATAAATTGATCCCCCGTTCTTTCAGGTTGTGTTTTTTGTGGTTGCGGTGGGCCTTCGGGCGATCGGTTGTCAACAGCAGCTGCGTTGACTCGGTCATTTCTCCTTAGGGTAGCCGTTCGACATCTTTAAACGCATTGATAGCTGGGCTCCGCTCCTACTGCACTTTTCGTGCCAAAGACGCCACGCGACCGCCCGCGCGTCATCCCATAAACACGAGCTACAGACCTACCTGTGGCAAGCCCTGCCTCCAGGATAAATCCGCCGAACACGAAATATTCCCCGCCGCCGTCTTCGGCAGGCAAGCACGCTTTCTTGATCGCCTCGATGAGCTGTCTCAGTCGTTTGCTGCCTCGTTCTCCTTCTGGCGGCTACCGATAATTCACTCTGGAAACACGCAGCGTACCCGACGGCGGTAGTGAATATTCAAGCGAGCATCAGGGGTTTCCTGGGGAGGAAGCGGGCCTGGCGGGAGTACTTCTCTAGACTTGCCATGGAACACGCGGGGGCAAAAGAGGTAAGTTTTTGTGAGACGAAACACGAATGGAATTATTTCATCCGACTGGTTCGTTCTTTGCATTTTTGTTTTGCCCAAGGTACAATGGCTGAAAAATTGAAGGAATGCGAGTATCTCGCCTCACGCATCTAGAATATGAAGGTGGTGTTTGTTGTCTATTTTCTTCATGCGAGAAGTCAGCGATTTTCCTGAACGGAAACGCTGGAGCGCGTCCCATGGGACTGGCAAGGCAAGGCACAATGGCGACCAAACTACAGCTCCCACGGGGCTTCAAACGAAACTTCTCTCTTGATACTGCGTTAGCCCCGTATAGGTGCGGGTGGGCTTCGCGCCCGCTTAGCACCGCCATGATCGGCCTGGGGGACGGGGGTGGGTGGGGAGAAGCAGTTGACTACTCCGGTACAATAACTGCATGCGGAAATCAGGGTGAATGTTTTAATGCCGCGGAACACCAGGCGCTCTATGAGAGGAGATTGCATGACATCCAGGAGGCGGCGCTGGCGCACATAGAGACGGCAAGGCGGGAGAGGAAGAAGGGAAGGATGACGAGGGCAGCCCTCTTCACCCAGGTGTGTCCGGCAAGATGAGAATGAATTTATTTTTTTATCCTTGTGATCGGGGCGGACTTGATGGTGGAATCTCGGTGGTCTCACTCCCTCACGCATGCCGCCGTTTCTTTCGCATAGTCAATGGTGTTTGCGAGTGTGTCGCTTCTTGCACAACGTGAGGAATGGTCTTGGTTATCTCAGTTGGAGTTATGGGCATCGGAATGCTGCCATGCATCAAGACGCTGAGATGTAGCGTCGGCAAGAGAAAGATGGCCGGTGGCATCGTTGATTCGATTTCTCGCCCTTCCTTGTTGATCCTTATTTTTATCGTTCAGCAGCCATACAAGCAGTCCAGAGTGATATTTACAGGTATTTCATCCACGCTGGATACGAGCCTCACCACACCGTACCGCGTCATGCTGTGGGACAACACCCCGAACTCCCACACGGTTCGCACATGTACCAAGGTGGAATGGCGCCGAAAAAAGGGCTACACGTACCAGGTGGACAGGCTGGAGACGCAGCAGTACATCCAAGACGTCTTCGAGAGGGCCGACAACACCGTCAGCGTGAGTGTTCACCAAGCTACCCTTACCCTCCCCCTCCCCAGAGTGGTTTGTGCTGCCAGCGTCCACAAGGCAGGCCGAAGCACAAACTACACCGCTTGCTTCCACACTGTCCATAGTTCTAAGAAAGAATTCATCGTCCCCATCCATCGCTGGAGTGACGTGTAGAACGGCCTCCGTTTTTCCCGACGGGTGCTAACGAATAGTATCGAGTCTACGCTTTTCTATTGTGCCCACTTCATCTTCAACACGCGCAGCGAATATATTCCAAAAAGCGTCTTTCGAGAGGGTGCGAACACGATACAACGTTTCGACTCTCAGGCCAACGAAACGTTTCTGGCAAGCGATGAAAAACAATCGCGTCCTTGTCGCGTCTTCTTTATTTTTCAATTTTCGTGGCGTCGTCAACGCAGGAACCACCAAAGAACAAGCCCATGGTGGTTCGAGAAGTGAAGAGTATCGTCAACATCGGAGGAGCAGAGGTGAGAAACGAATTCCGAAACAATAACAGCAACAACAACAAGTATTCCAACGTATCACGAAAATCAGAGCTTGGAACTCTTCAACTCGTGCTATTTTTCCTCCCCCCCCCCCCGGTGTTTGCAATCGGAGTTGGGTTTTCGTCGCTTGGCAACGACGTTGTAAAACAAGCCCCCCCCTCGGTGTTTGCCATCGGGATTAGGTTTTCGTCGCTTGGCAACGACGTTGAAAAACAAGCCAATTCAATTCGTGAACTCGGCAACCAAGTTACCGTTTTTTCTTTTTACCTCTGGTTATTTTTTTTGCGGTAACCATAATGGTGGTCGAGTAGATCATGTTGTGCGGGGTCGAGAATCCTCACTTCGCGCAAGGGGGATGATCGCACTACGTTGTGTTAAAATGGAAAGGCATCCTCGAGGCAGTTACACAGTGCTTGTAACTGTCTCTGGAAGTGAAAGCACCAGAAAATAAATCAAGTCATACGCAGCTGTCATCCGTACGCAAGGAAGTAAGCACAAGATGCCGAACACCCTTAGCACGATGCAGCGCACCCTTCATGCGACTCGCCGAACACCTCACGGCGCTTCGCGCTTGGTGATGCGAGAGCCTGGTCCGGGGAGAACCCGGCGTGCTCCGTCCCGGCTTTGTAGGGATGCGAGGTCAATGGTCAAACGACTACGGCATGCACGACTATGAGTACACCCCCTCCCCCCCCCCCCCCTACATCTCCCTCAAGGAATAACGACGTGCGGTTCGACGAAGACACCGGGCTCAACATTGGCCTCAGGCAGCGGGGCGGTCAAATGAAGAGTGGAGGCAGGGTCCAAGGTGCGGTGGGTCACGTAGTCGGCGGCGGCGGCGGCGACGGCGGCGGGGCCAGAGCCGGGGTAGAGCAGACGATCGTGTTCGATGTCCCGGCCGAGCTTCAAGGCCAAGTGAAGAAGGAGTCGGTCTTGCTTGCCGTCAACAACATGCCGGTGAGGAAGGGAGGAAGGGAGGGAGGGAGGGAGGGAGGGAGGGAGGGAGGGAGGCAGGGAGGGAGGGAGGTAGGTAGGTAGGCAGGAAGGGAGGGAGGGAGGGAGGGAGGGAGGGGATGTGGCAGGTACCAATAAGTAATGGCGATGCTTCGGCCCGTTGGGTTTCGAATTATCTCGGGCGGGGGTGGGAGGGGCTTGAGGCGTCAGAATCGAATTCGATCTGCACGGAAGTCGGCCGCAGAACGCTGCCAATCGCCCGCATGACGCTCGTGTGCTGGTCATCTAGTGGTGTGTGATCATCTACAGGAAGACACACAACGTGCTTGAGAATACCAATGGCTCACACCGTATCGCGGAAAAATATTAACGCACGATCCTCATCGGAGTTGTTGGTATCATCCCGGATTCAAACTCTCCAGTCGGGGCGGCGGGACAGTAGCAGGGTAGCTAAAAACTGCAGGCAACGTCCAGTAGATGAGACGGCATTTTACCCGACCAACTACGCCATGCGGTGATGGCTCGTTTCTCCCGTCGTGTGCTACAACACGGCGGGTGCGTCGGGTGGAGGCGTGAAACGTATCCGTCGACGTTCGAAAGCCTCTTGTTTGGAACAGCCAACACATCATTCACAAATAATAAATCCCCGCATCACTCAGCGGAGAAAATATTGTAGACAAAATCAATTTGCGTTCTGACAAATTGTTGTCAGTTTCACGTCTTTGGGCGTACTCCTCTTTTCCTGCATACAACAACCCCAAAGAGCCTCACCCTTTGCCGTGCGATGACTCCGCGCGGATGTTGCTGGTTTTCTGGTGAAGGTGGCGAACATGGGCCACCGGAAGGCCATGGCGCACATCCGGCAGGCGCCCTGGCCGCTGGTGCTGAGGTTCCGGCTCCCCTTGGAGGAGCGCGACGTATTCAGCCTGTCTAAGATCGCCGATATGAGGTACGTATTCATCTGTAGAGGGCTGCTGCTGCGTCATTGGCGCTTAGTGCCGCGTCATTCGGCATCCATATTATAGGGTATCCACTATGGATTGACGCGGAATTTTGACCTTTGAGGATTGACGCCAACATAAAGTGACGGTTGAGGGTTTTGACGGGAAAAAATTCGCACCGCGTGTGCCCGTTGACACGTGAGAGGTGAAAAAAAAAAAATGGTGGAGGTAGAGTTCAAGGTTGGTTCGGGCTGCCACCCAGGGTCGACATTCCGAAGCGAAGACTCACACCCCCAGGCTCCCAGGAGACTAGGTGTACCCCTTCGCCTCATCCCGCCGACCTTCCCTCCTTTGCCGCGGCGACTTTTCCCAGGCGTCAAACTGCGACTTCCCAGGCGTCAAACTGCCGTTCGTTGCTGATGAGTAAGGCAGCTGCTCGCTGCACTGCTGTGTATATACCGATGTCACTGCGGCAGCAGAGCACCGAACCCCGTGAGGGGGCGGGCGAAATGCACCTACTGACTGGCAAAGTCCGTGTACCCCTCCCTTACTCCTCTCCATGTGCTGCCTTCGTGGGCGAGACTCCCCCAATCACTCCCCTGCCTATGCCCCTTTTTGCTGCTGAAAGCCCGTGCGCAATCGCGACGGCGCATCTACCGAACGCGCGCGCCGAACACGCGCGTCTGGCCACTTGGCCGCCGTGAGAACTGCCGAGACGCGTGGGTGCAGGACCGCTAGGAGCAATCAGTATAGGCATGGCCAATGTGTTCGCTGCTGACCGCGCACAGCAGACCG
Organism: Ectocarpus siliculosus; assembly: GCA_000310025.1. Classification (NCBI taxonomy): domain Eukaryota; class Phaeophyceae; order Ectocarpales; family Ectocarpaceae; genus Ectocarpus; species Ectocarpus siliculosus. Next base: position 1,938,833 of record FN649729.1, on the reverse strand, counting down.
CAGCAGAGCAAGCGTGTGTGAGCCACAGTCTGGCGATGTTTGAAGCGTCAATCTTTTCGCGTCGTTTTATCTTTGGGTGAAATTTAATTTTGACATTTTGACGCTTCCTCACAAAAATTTCGCCGTCAGAGTTTGCCCCCAAAAAAGCGGCGCAACCTCTTCACGTCAAAACTTCCTGAAATGTCAATCTTTCACGTCATTTCAACAACACGTGGATTCCCTCTATTGTGACCTTACTTTGCACCGCGTTATAATTCCGTCGCTACGTCTGGAATGGCTGCCGGGAGTCCTGGGTGTAACCCGCTATGCAGATAAACTCCCAAAGAGTTTCCATAAGATTATTGGAGTTTGCCCTCGTGGTACCCAAACAGTGAAACTAGGGAGATGCCTTGCCTGCTCTTCAACGTGACATGGCTTCCCCGTCGCCCCAAATCACCCTTTCCTTATTCCACGGAACCCAATATTTCATTCTTGTTTTACCGCCCAAATCAAATGGCGGCTTTCTTCAACATACTACCAGCTTTTCATGTACCGAAAGCTTCGTCGACGAGCCACACGCATAACGCCCCCGCACGCACACCAAATAGTGCTGGCCTCTGCAAGCACCCACTCCCTACTATGCCCTGGTGTTCGTACCTCTCCGTCCGATGCACTGGCCGGTATGCGGAAATGGCCTCACCAGGGCGGATGGACGTTTCAGCGAAGACATCGTGCTCGAGCATCTCAAGCGCAAGCTCCTGCGGGGACAGGTGATCATGCCTGCCCACGCATACAATAGTGATGGCAATAATGGTGGAAACATGAAACAGATAAGCGCAGAGGGTGGATGCCAGCACGACGCTCAATTCTACGATTTTTTTCATGTCAATTCCTTGAAGGAAGACGGGTGTGTGTGAGAGAGAGGTAGGGGGGTAAAAGCAGCACGATCTGCTATTCATAGCATCGACGAAGGAAGCGATACCAGGAGAGGGATCGCGAGGAGGGCGAAAATGGCAGATGATGTTGCGCTTTGTCCTTCGACGTTTGAGGCGGGAACCTCGGATTTGAGACGAATCCAGATTTCGGAACGAAATCGGGAAGAGTCAGATATCCCATGCAGCATGTTGGAAAATGACTCTACCTTGTTCAGTCCCCTCTTAGTCTCCCGACATACGCCGGAGTAGAGGAGAAAGAACATTTTAAGACCATCCCACCCGCTCTACAAATACAAATTCTATTCATGAACGTGCTAATCACTCAACGCTTCGGGTCTGGGCATATTGCGGCCTGTATTTCCAGCCCGAAGAGTTACTTCACGGCGAGGCCCTCCTGTCGGTGCAGGAGGCCTCACCCAACCAAATCCAATAGTTGAATACAACAGGAACCTCCAACGAAAATCATTCGCTCACTACACGCAAGGCGCACCGTGTTTTTCAAACGACCAGTTTCTGTGTTGCAACCGTTGTTGCTGTCGCTGCTGATTCACTGCCTTTTCGTCCACCGCAAGCACTCTACCCGTTTGAAATCAACCCAACACGCGTGCTCGCAGAAACTGCTGAGGTTCCCGCCCAGAAAGGCGCTGATCGGGAGCAAGCCGTACCTGACGCTCCTTTCCATCGATGATCACAACCTCTACTACCAGGGGAAGGACCGTGTCAGCCTTCCCGAAGGCTCCCGGCGCGGCATCATGCTCTACAACCTCAAGTGAGAGGCGGGTCGGGGTTGGGCGGGGACGGGGGGATACAGTGCATGTCAGGGGCATGCCAAGAGTGTTTAGAAATTTTGCCTGCAAAGACTCTCACGGTTCAACATAGCGCCGGGGGATATTCGTGGGGGATGCTATCCCATTGGACGGTATCATGAGCGGCAAAGGCGATGTATTACCTGAGGCTCACTCGCATCCCGGTAAAGACGCGACTGGACGTCCGTGCTTCTTGTTGCAGCAGTCAGGAATTGGTACGACTAAGCACGTATTCGACGGAGTAGGGTGACTTCGGTGAGGCGCGCATGCGATGAGTTCCTTCCTACCCCGTCCCTCGCTTTAGCGATCGAAAAAGTCCTCGTGAACCAGACTAGCCTTCACGAATGAATGCGACCTCCAGCGGGCTGGTTCGCTTTCAGTGAATCGGTATAACAAGGCCTTGATCACAACCGTTTCTGTAATCACACCCCTTTCCTGTTCACAACAACATTTTCAATTTTCACAAACTTTGGAAAACTCGCATCCCTAAGCCACTGTGGGGTGGTCCGAGTCGGACAATAGTGTTCGTGACAACGGGCGGGGAATCGTTCATTCGGAGTGAACCTGCCGCCGAAGCATCATGCGGAACACCGGACACCCGTTCTTCGAATGAAACTTGATCGTCGCCTCCAGGGAAAGGTTCTTCCTCATGGCTGAGGTCGCTCTACGGGTCTGTCGTTCCCTTTGAGGTGCTGCCTCGCGCGAAGTAAGGCTTCAGGCGCGCGTTCACGAGTTTAGCCCGATGACAGGTTTCCTAAACAGGATGAGATTCGGGAAAAGACAGCATGAAAACAATCAATGACATTATTTTCAAGAACTGGAAGAGCAAAAACGTGCACGTCATAGACACCCTGTGAGTGAACCACTGCCGCCAGGACACTCCCACTACTGTTACCGACATTCTGTTTAACTTCAAATACGCAGCAATCTCAAAAAGCTGCGAACGTTTGTTCACTGTCGCTGTGCGGAAAACAAATGTGGTGTATGGCGCGTGTGAAAAAGGTTCGTGGTGAAGGGTAAGTCAACCGCGACCCTCAAGAAAAGCGCCCGCCGGCTGAGCGACGACGCCTGCTTCAGCCTCGCGGCCGAGGGCAAGGTACTCAACTTTGCCGTCCCCTCCACCGTCCCCGATGATGGCAAGAGCGGCCAGGTATGTACCTATTGCGGCAGATCTTGGTGGTTAGATGTAGGGGTAGGGGTAGGGATAGGGATAGGAAGCCCACCTCTTTATTTCATAGAAAAAAAAATATCCTCGAGAAGGCGGTCCATGTACAGGGGAAACACGCTTGCACCATAGCGGTAGATACCTTTTTGTTTCATTACATGCCCGTACCTTTACGGCCATGCTTTACCGCCCCCTTCGCTGAGCTCAGATTTTAAATCCACGCCTCATACTGCGCTGTGGGTGAAGAGGAGATTGCATGGTGCGTGGTGATGCCGGACAAGGTAGTTACATAAGGGTCCAAACATTTTCAAGCATGTGAGCTTGAACCCAACCCTGTACAACAACGTGGTATGCAGTCTCCATTGGTTCCCCCATGGAGGAAACAGTGAGCGAGTCTCTCGGGATTCTTAGAGGTGCTCCAAGTGGTGACTCATTCTGAGCTGCCCAGGAGAAACGAAGCACGCTCCTCTTTGTGGCTCCGCCCTGAGGGAGTGATGCCGTATTTTGGCGATTGGTCGCCGAGGTTAGATGCGACAAAGGCTGATGTCTGGGGAACGCCACTTTGGCACAACACCCCCCCCCCCCCTCGCCTCCTTCGGGCCATCCATCCCTCTTCGCTCTGCGAGTACCGAGTACCCACTTAGCTGGAAACCACTACTGTATTTATTCAGCTCCTCCACCCCCGTCTTCCTCTCTTCTCGTGCTCGAACGTGGTCTTCGAAATAAACAGCGCTGTGATCTCTTGGTCTGGGGCCTGCAGAGCTTGATCCGCGAGATGCAAGGCTCCCAGGTGTACGTGGACAAGGACGGAGCCGTGAAGCGCCGCGTCAAGCCGAAGGACATGCTCACAACCATACGCGGTCAGCAGCGGCAGCAGCAGCAACCTCCGCGGCAACAACAACAACCACAGCAACAACATTGGCACTCCAAAACATCGGTGTCTTGAAGGGCGATGGCTGGTTGGAACGGGGACGAAGACTGACTGTACAATGAGCGCTGGGTGCCTCGACGTCGTTGTTGCTGTTTCCATGTGGGCAAGGAAGGGTTTGGGACGAGAGAGTTGAAGGAGAAGCGCCCCGTCCACCAATACCGGCTTCTTTAGCTGCCAGCGGTATTCTGATTGGTCTACCGATAAGGAAGGTCAAAAGTGATGTGTCTTCTATTGAGGGTTCGTAATGTGAGCCCTGACACATCGAAAGGTACTGTGAACAGAGACCATGATAAGTGTCGTGCTGCACTGCTCGAAAATCTCGCCCATGTAGACCATCTCTCTCTTCACGGCGACAGATGAGTTTCATCTTGTTGCTAGGGCCGGAAGTGACATGATATTGACTCGTTTTCCCTCGGCTGTGCTCCCATGACGTACCCCGCGGAGACATCAAAACCGAGCTAAGAGAGAGAAAGGGATGGGAGATATGTCTCGTCCTCCACAATTAGACACTCGACTATCAGCTCTGACTGCAGGTTACCCTCCTTTCACGATGAACGCTTCTGATGAGATATTTTTGTCCGGCGTGGTAAGACCTCTAGAGACCGCAACGATCGGTCCCCTAGAGGGTAGGCAACTAGATCTGAGGATCTGAGGGACACGATATGAACATGTAGAGATTTTTTGCCGAAGCCCCCCAAGATTTCAGTAGACACAAGAAGAGTTGGCGGGGGGGGGGGGGGGGGGGGGGGGGGGGGGAAAAAGGAAACCACAAAAAAAGGGGGGGGGGGTCCCCCCATTAAGAAAAAAAAAAAAAATTTCCCCCCCCCCCAAAAAAATTTGGAGGTTGAAAAAATTGGGCCCAAAAAACCCAAAATTTTGGGCCCCGTTTTTTGGGGGGGGGGGGAAACCCCGGGGAAAAGGTTTCGAGGCCCCCCCGGGGGGGAGAGGGAAAACCTTGGCCCCGGGCCAAAAAAAGGAATTTAACCCCCCGGGGGGGACCCCCCCCGGGGGGAAAAAAAAAAGGGGTTTCCCGCCTCCCATTCCAAACCCTTTTTGGGCCCAAGGCAAAAAAAATTGAGGTTTTTTTTTTTTTTTTTCTTAAACCACCCCCCCGAAAGAAAACCCAAACCCCTTCCTAAAAAAAATCCATAAAAAAAGGGGGGAAAAGGGAGGTTATTT
>FN649729.1:1922611-1933738 GCA_000310025.1 Ectocarpus siliculosus | reverse complement strand
GGGGGGGGGGGGGGGGGGGGGGCGGGGGCAGTGAACATGGAATCTACAGTAAAGTGTGTTGGTAGTCGCCCGATTATGAGAATAACATACAGTTACCGCCCGCTCAGAAGAACTTGACAGTTGAGAAAATTGAGCCAACAATACTCAAAATCTTGAGCACCGTTTATTGTGGGGCGGTGAGAACCACAGGGAAGAGGTATCGAGAGCGCAGCAGGGAGGATGAGGAAGACCTTGAGCACGGCGCAAGAGAAGGAATTGAACCACGCGGGCGGCAGCGCAGCCGGGCTGAGAAACAACATGTCGTTCACGTCTACCATTCCGACGCCTTCGTTGGTCCAAGGCCAACGACATTGATGTCTTTTTTTTTCATTTTCTTAGACTACGCATCGTATGAAACAGCGAACCCATCTCTATACAATATCCATAGAGAAAGGGTGTAATAGGTAGGTTAGTTAGCAAATGGTTCGTAGCTTCAGCGCTACAACATGCTCCTACAATAGTAGCATATCATACATACCTACAGATATTTCTTTTTTTATTTTTCAAGAAAAATCAAAGACCCGGAAATCAAAACCCCTAAAAACGCGAAGATAGCATGTGGTTGGTACAGGCAAAGAGAACACGAACCACCACACAAACCCCAATATGTACTCAATTTGTGATGATGGCCGATCGCGTTCCACATGAGACAATCGGGATTTCGCCTACCTCTACACGCTGCGATGTACTATATCTAGATAGACTATACATGCTGAAACCGTGACGCCACACCACAACCACGCGCCGCCAGCCAGGGGGGGGGTGGATATGAACACGCGGCAGGGAGAAAATAATCGTTTACGCATGCTTCTGTGTGCATAATGCATGTACATACGTCACGTACGTAGCGTACTAGACAGGTCACACAGATCACACAAATGCTGTGTTTGGTGCCGCTCGGGAAACCGCAGAAATACAGGTAGTTTCTGACGCTAATAATAATAAATACAAGATTAATTCATTGCTAATCTCCCATTTACTCTTTTCTTACATTTTTTTTTTTTTTGTCTTCACTTCAAATCATCTCAGCGCTCACAGCACTAGTGCCGTTTACTCCAAAACCCGTGGTCACACAGAAGAGCCCCTCTCTTCCTCCCCTCCTGCGGAACTTTGCCTTCGATTTTTAATGCGAGAAGAGTTCAACACTCTCTTCCCTCTGTGTACACACGAACTATGTAGCGCTATATTCACTAGGCCAGGAGCGGAAGCGAGGGAAAAACTCACTTTGCAAGAAAAGCTTACACATTGTGATACAAACAATACCACGTACGCCTTTGCGTCGGATGGAGATGGAACTGTTGTTTAAATAAAAAAAAAAATGAAATGTGAACCATCACAGGCAAGGTTGCAACCCCCGCCCACGAGCCATCCCCGAAAAGTATTCCGTGATGGTCCGAACGCGGCGTTCCCATGGATCATGGGATGGCGGAAACTGACGGAATACACTACTTTTCTGTAAGGGACAAGATTCATCGGACGATCGGGCGAATGTTCTGACGTTATTTTCGCAAGTTGTGGTCGGACACACGAAGGGATGGATGTGGTTGTTGAAAGAGCAACTTCTGAGTTGTAGTCCAAAAAAATAAAAAACTTGTTCGACGTGAACGTGGAGGGGAGTCGGTGCTTTGGCATGAGGCGTACGTGTGCTTGTTAAACGCAACCTTTTCAGTGGGTTAGACACAAGTGCATCTCCCTCGCTCTGTAACGTACAGAAGTAACGTACAGAAGTATATCCCCAGCTGTTCAATGTACCCCTTGCCCGTCGAGCCTTTTTTCTCTGCCGGAGAGCCAGTGTGAACGGAAAAAATGTCTGCATGAAGTGCACATAGCACGTACACGTTGTATTTGCATCGGCGTCGTCATTAGCTGTACTTTGAAAGAGTTTTCGCCGCTGATGCACCTACCTGGGATCCCATGGCCTGCCGTAAAAGCGCGCACGCACCGGTGGTTGTTGGGTAACTGCGCTTACATTCTGTACCCAGCGCTGCTGGTGCGTTGGTTCGGCAAACAGCTCTATCCCCTTGAAGATCCAAATTGTTCATCTGCTCGTTAGGTGACGGTTACGTTTTCACACACATACGCGAGCGCGCGGCAGATTTATTCCATCACGTGTGGAGCGATAGCGGAGTGCTACCCAGAGCAGCTTGGGGGTGGGGAGGCACGTCACCGCAAACGGGTTGGTAGAGACAGACGGCTTGCCGCACCCTCTTTAGATGACAAGATTGGCGTCGCGAATATTCTGTCGGCGTGTGCGGAACCGCAGGGAGAAAGCTGGCGGTCGTGGAAGAGGAACAGCGGCGGCGGAGGCGTGAGCAGGCAAGGCAGCAGCAACAAGCGCAGCAACAAGTTGCGTTTTCGTTGTTTCCTCGCCACGCTGAGGAAAAGGTGGCGGCGAGACGATGGAAAGCCCCGCGTTGCGCTGTGCCTCGGACGCACGGCCCGGGGTCCATGGTGGTCGCAAGGGGTCGTGCCAGGCGATGGAGAACGGCTACGTGAACAACAACAACCTGCTGTTTACTGGATCATCTCTACCTCAGCAGCAGCCGCAGCAGCAGCATGACGGCGGTGACAGCAGCAGTGCACAGCACCACCAACAGCAGCGGGCTGGCGACCCCGACGCGAAGAAGGTGAGCACTCTCCTCGCCGCCGCCGCACAGCAGCAGCAGCCGCAGGATCGTAGGGTGGCGTCGTGCGTGTCGGTCGGGGAACAGCAGTAAACAAAACACGGTTGATGTTGTGCAAGTCTCGCCGCGTCCGCCTCCTCGCTGCGTGCTGTGTGGTGCCGGGTACCGCGATGCGTTTCTTACGGCAGAGAATGAAGCAGCGCGAGGTGCAGGACGCTTGTAGCCCCTGGCTTATCCATCCTTCAATTGTCAACGCCAGCAGCCTCTAGACGGAAGGTCGAGATCAACGTCGCTCTGTGTATGATGTACTGAGAAGACTTTGCGCCTGCACATACACATACATACCCCATGAAGAGCCCGCGAAAACACTACTTGTCAACCGCTGCAGCAGCAGCACTGACTCCTCTGCGTCATGTCCGACACGATGGGTGAAGCTGCTGTCTTTCTTCCTGTTTTGTTTAACGCGTTATCCTCCTGTCAAATCATCGCTGCGTGGTACTGCGACCACTCGACACGCCTACCGTGTGTTTGTTCAGCTTTCGCTGCGGCTGCTGCAAAGAATATCACTGGATCTGGTCCCTAATGCTGCGGTGGCAATTTTCTCTTTGAGTGGCTTGTTGAACAAGCCGGCACCGCTGGCGTGTGCATTCATGCTGTCAAAAGGAAAATTCGAAAATTCGAAAATGGCGACAACCCAGCTTCTTAGGAACGTCCCGATGCGATCTCAGATACTATGTATTTCAGGGATCAGGAGCACCGACATGCGCGTTGGCGTGCTCAGATTCGGCTGCTGGGGCTGTCATATCGAATGCTACTCGGACCTGCCGTGTCGCCTGTGTTTGTCTTGGATTTAGATATGATGGTATGTTGTCTTGATTTGAGACTGCGCACGGAGGTGTACAGTAGTAGACTACCGGACGCTGATACTGGTATGTACCTGCGTTGGTGGAAGCAGTTCTCGACAGCTTCTCTGTTCGACAACCAACAATGTACCTAGACTATATTTTTGTTCTCTTTGCGCGGAACACCTCCTCCGATGAACGCGGGTCTTACATATTTTTCGGGTACATAAATTGTACGTACACGTCAGCAGCAGTGCTGATCTCTGTCCACGGTGTGCGAGAGCGTGTGCTCTTTGGTCGTGTTCGAACTCAGTCAACACCTACATCTCAAGATAAAACACAACCCCGCACCCTTGAACCTCTAGGAAGACGATGACGTTGACCACCGGGCATGCCTTCAGTAGTGCCGGCTCGCCCATGAGAAACGTCCTCAAAACAATCGAGGCTCAATATTCTAGAAAAATTGGCTCACTGCTGTACGTGCAACACCTTCTTTCTCTGTGGGTATAGGTTCTTGCTGGGTATAGCTGTTTTTACGCACCGACCACGAGCGTACAACAAGCACCCGTTTGTCATGGCCTCCCACCCGGCGTTGATGATAGAATTTGTTGCATTCAAGGCCCGCCTCCGGAGGGGGCTCATCAAAGCAAGCAGTAGTAACTATTGAATCATCGAGCCGTAATGTAAAAGTAGTATTTTTTTGTAGAAAAATTTGCGAAGCGGGAGTAGTAAACAAAGGCCAGGCGAGTCTCAAGAAGGCTCACACGGCACGGGTGTTGCGAATGAAGGCAATCTGGCCCCCATGGTTTTCAGCTGCATACGCAAACAACTATACTGTAGGCCTGACTCTAGAAAGCTTGGCGGCTTCCGTGGAACAGGTGCGCACGGCTGGGACGGTGACGTAAACCGCGGGTCTCACGGAGGTCGGCTGACCAATGAAAATTCGCCAGTCTTGTACCGAGACTTGTAACATATCGCGAACAATTTGTGGAATTTCGTTCCCGTCTTTACAGTAGCTATGTACACTGACGTGGATGATTTCGGAGATTTTCCTGTCTGTGCTGTGACCATCGATTTACCGAAAACAGCGAAAGGTGCTGAAGGCGGCGAAGCGTGTCATATTCCTGTGTGCCGCGAGGTGCTCTCTCTCGGTCAATTGTGCTAACCCTGGGCCATCTACTGTACACACGAGACGGGAAGGGTTTTGATGAAATGGCATTGTCGCCCTGGCTGTTGCTGGGCTTGCCGGGCCCATCTATTTGTAGCCACAAGTTTTTTCTGTGCGAATGTGCCGCAGGCAGAGCGGAGCGCCATTTTGGTTCATCCGATTGTTTCACGATGGTTTTTTCGGGGATTTATTGAGGTATTGGGGCTTGCTCTTAAGGCTCTGTCATACAACCCTATCGTGTCCTCTCACTCGTTACAGGCTTCGTCCCACACACACCCTGTCCTCAGCCCTCCTCTCCCCTCGCATTCCGCCCTGATGCTTGGTGTATTTCTCGGTTGGGGGCTCCGCTCTATGCGAAACTTGTCTCGGTGCATCCACGAAACAGTCTGCGGATTCTGACCTCGCGGCCTTGCTGTCGGCGGCACATGAGAGCTACAACCTCGGCAGGTGCGTGTGTGTGTCAGTGTTTGTAGCGCGGTGCGATGCCGTGCTGATGGTATTTTTTTCATGGTGCATGTTACGACTTCGAGATCGTGATGATTGGACGTGGCATGTAGTTCATTTTTTCGCGAAACGTGATTGTGACTCGTCTCCCTGATAGGTAGGTGTACTGCTGTATCTTCAGAACGGTCTCTATTTTGTTGTGATGAGACGATGTGGTATTGTTGAAATATCGCAGAACCATAGTGCTACTTCCAAGTACATGAGTTGGTGGTAAGCTGAAGGATGGCGTGAAAGTGTAGCAAATGACTCACTAACAGGCAGGTAATCCGATGCTATGGCCCCTCCTACAATTGGCTGACCTGGTCCTTCGTGCTCGTACGCACCTTCGTATTGGTAGACACGTGTGTCTGTGGCGGTCATGCTTGCCCTTCCCTCTTGTCCTTCCCTCTTGTCGTACACCCATGTTGGCCGCCGTTCACAAGAATGGACGGGCATGGCGATATCAGTCCCACTCGCTGCTCGCAAAACCTTAGTCTTTCTACCACAGCACCCCTAGCAAGGTTATGCACCACTGTCGTGTGCCCTGCCTAACCTATCTGGGTATGCTTGATCCCCCCCCCCCCCACCGTATCCCGCCCTTCATCTCTTCCATGGTGTTCAATATCTTGCGCAACACTCGAATCACGCCGTTTTCGTGACCCACGATCACATCGCTTGTTTAGTGTACGGTCAGACGCGTGCGATCAACAAACCTTTCGTGCGTCGCGCGACCAAACTACTGCGCAACCGCCCACCTTTGATCGCTTCGCAGATACAAAGATGCCCAGGCTTTGTGCGAGTCCGTGTACCGGCAGGGGGCGTGTCGGACCGATAACCTTCTTCTCCTTGGAGCCGTCCACTTTCAGCTCAGGAACTTTAGCGAGTGTGTTCTCTACAACCAGGTTTGTGGGCATGGGAGGGAGTAGATTTGCTGCTGTTGTTGTAAGGTGGTTTCAGTTTAACCCGGCGTTCGGGGCAGGGGGCAGGGGGTAGTAGCGTCGGACGAGCGGGTTGTTGAGAAGGCTGTGTTCTGTCGTGGTTGGTTGGTGGTGGTAATGGTATCACAGTCAGTTGTCCTCGTCTGCGCTGGTGCCGTCATTCTGTTTGCTGGCCTTGTCTCCTGCCTGTCGAAACGCGCCCCCTAACACCGGAGCTGCGGACTGTTCTTCATGTTGGGTTGGAAGGGGGGGAGGACAGGTTGTTATGCTGTAGATTGCCTGAAACGAGCACCGCCACCAACCCGTTCGATCACCAACAGAAACGACAAAAGACAACAACAACCGCAGCGATAGCACAACAGCAGCCGTACACCTCGCAATCCCTTCAAAAACCCGGAAGTATGCCATTCCACAGAATATCCCGGATTTCCCTCGTTTTTTTCTTCTCCATGTTGTGGGTCGCTTCTCTCACCGTCGTTCCGTACGTTTCCTCTTCAACCCCATCCACTCGCACGTGGTACGCAGCAATGTATCCGGATCGACCCAAACTTTGCCGAGGCGTATTCCAACCTCGGGAACGCCCTCAAGGAGCTGGGAGACGTGGGCGGCGCCATCCAGTTCTACCTCAAGGTATTTTTTATGTATTATTTTTCCGAGGTGCGTTTTTGTTTTTTTTCAAGGCGAAACCGCCTCTGCGATGATGACGCGTTTCTGATTTCGGCAATGAGGCCTCCGTTGTCCTGAATCTTCTTGTATTGTGCTCCTTCTTGTTGAAACCTGCCCTCTCAAGGTATCGACCGGTGTAGTAGACGAAGGCACGAGCGTTTTTTTTTTTCTGCTCAACCTCCGTGTATTCATTCGATGTTCACATGCTCTTTTTTTTTTTTTGCGCGCGATCTTGTGCGTTTTTGTTTTATTTATCTTGTAACTCTCTCCCCCGGCGGCGGTGGCAGGCGGTGAAGCTGAAGCCGCGTTTCTGCGACGCGTACAACAACCTGGCGTCGGCGTACATGCAGCTAGGGCACACCAAGGAGGCCATTGAGACGTACCAGGTGCGGCAGCGGCGACGTCCGTAACCTTTGCTAACTTTCTGTTATAGGGTGTCTGGAGTTTACCATGAGATGGTGCGTCACCATGGTTGTTTGGCGCTATCAGATGTTTTGTTGTGACGTCATTCAAAATTGCGGCTTTTTGCCGAGTCTTGTGCCCGTCTGTTGAGTGTGGGACGGGCTGCGATTCGTGCCGGCCTTTTTGCTGACCTTTGATCAGCACAGACCGGAGCGTCGCTGTTTTTTGTGTTGGCCGTGCCCTAAGCGTTAGGTGCAGCTGCATAACCTCCCTTTGTACCAGCACTCCGACAACCGACACTAAATAGGGTGCACGTGCCCTAAAGAGACTGAATATGGTATCGGGGCCAGTGCTCTTGGTGTCGCCGGGATACATACCCAGCGGGGGGAAAGGGGTCTTCTAGACGCGTAAATAGCAGGCTAACTCAAACGCATGCGTTGAAAAACACGATCTACCGTGCGCGGCGTATGGTGATACGTCCGGAACACGCACTACGGGGTGTTACTTCGTTTTCCTTTGCCAGTTTTCCGTACTCTCATTATTGTATTGCTTCGTTTTGTGTTTATTTTTTCTTGGGTGTCGTTATCGCTTTTCCACGCTCAAGTGAGGTTTTTGTTCTGCATCCCTTTGTTTCCTGGGTGTTCTCCCTTTTGTTCTCCTTGCGCGGTTCTCGCCATTCACGCCACGCAACGCAGATGGCCTTGGTGCTCAACCGAGGACTCGTGGATGCGCACAGCAACCTCGGCAACCTTTACAAGGCAAGCTCTTCTTCGCCCCATCGCCACAAGCCCGTCGCAATGCCAACCCCAATCAACCTACGCACTGCTGTGCACTCGGGAAACAAAATATTGTGGTTCGGGTTCCGCTATATGATTTCATTTCTTTGTAAAAAGGAAACGACCCATCGTTGTAAACTTAGAAAAGGTAGCTTGGGTGTGGGGTCCTTGCTGTTCGTTGTGCGCCCTCGAGCGTAATTTTTGCTGGCATGACTTCCGAGTTTTGCGTTCACCGTGGATCCTTGTGATGGCGTGTAACTGTATCGCGCGCCTATGGTTTTTATGCAGGCCCAGGGCATGCTGGCGGAGGCGAAGCGGTGCTACCTGGAGGCCATCCGGATCCAGCCGTCCTTCGCCATCGCCTGGAGCAACCTCGCGGGGATCTTTAAGGAGGAGGTCGGTTTTGTTGTTTTTGCTTTTCTCGCCGCGTTGGTCTTGTGTCCCTCGTAGCCTGTGTTGAAGCATTTTTTTTTTTTTTGCATCGACCGCGCTGTGTGGCCCCGGTTGGCCAATGAAAAGATGCAACGTTGGCAGAAGTTTAAGAAAGTCAAAGCTCCCGGACGGGGGCCAAAATTCGAAAGGCGGCTGTGTGTGTTGTGTGCGGGTCGCTTCAGAACCCCTGCCGTCGACAATGGTGCTGGTACATGTATTGCTGCCCCTCCTCTTGGCGTCTCTACCGAGGGGACTTTTGCAGTATCCCAGCGCTCTGCTTTCGGTTGAAGTACGCACGGTGCTGCTGCTTGTAATAGTGCTACTGGTGGTGCTTCTTCGGCCGTAGTCACTTTTGTCTACGAGGAACATTATGCTCCGGGGGGGGGGGCGTCGAGAACTGCCGCTGCTGCCCATACCCCCCTCCTCTTGCCTTGCTAATAGTTCACACTTCTGTTTGTGTTTCCAGGGTAACCTTACCACGGCGGTTGCCTACTACCGCGAGGCAATACGGCTGTGCCCGGAGTTCGCCGACGCCCACAGCAATCTCGGGAACGTCCTCAAGGTATCTACGATATCTACGGTATCTACGAAACAACGTTTCTGCGAACACTTCAGCGTTTTTGCCGCCACTTGTAGCAGTACTCCGTTCGGTGCTTCACCCTTGTGGGCGGATAGTGTTTGCCGTCCAGTCAGTAAGTGGACCAGATAGCGGGCGATCAGCTAGCAACAACACGAGAATGCAAAATGTGTGCGGTGATTCTCCTCTCGCACACATTTCATGCAGAAGTAGCCACTCTTGAGGACGCGAACGGCGGGCAGTCGTCATCTGTCTGGGAAGGACAACAAATACGCGATCTGTTCTAATACTAGCTCATCAGATTGCTGCTTGAAAATTAATTGGTACAGGTGTATGCGGCGTCCCGAGACCACTTGTTTTGATGCCCTCAACCAGAGCATCGACGTATACCCTGTTCAGGTATCTTTGGCCGCTGCACGTGAAAGTTGCCTTCCTTTCTGTGTCTTGCCTAGATATACATCGTGGCTACGATACGGTTCAAGAGAGGACTGGGACAATCCAGCAGCACTCTGTGATATCCGATTTTCTCTTTAATTCCCTCTCTTAAACCGTGTTCGCTACTGCGGTAGAAGTCTCAGCTTCTCAAATATGTTCTTGCTCTGCTCATTACAATTATTGTGTCCCTTGTTTCCGTTTTGTTTTTTTTTCCTGCAGGAGAGGGGACTTGTTCACGACGCGATGCAGTGCTACCAGACGGCCATCAAGCTCCGGCCCGACTTCGCCATCGCGTACGGCAACCTGGCCAGCTGCTACTACGACTGCGGGTGAGTGGCGTTGCTGCTTGCTTGTGGTGTCTTGGGACTCATTGTTGTTGTTCTTGTTACTTATCGTAGTCGATGGGGTCGCCCCGCCATACCCTCGGAGCAGGACTAATACAAAGTCCTCTATCTGCAGGCGCCTCGTGTGGATGTTTTGATCCGAGGGCCGAGAGCGAGACTGGCAGAACGCCTCGATTTTTGGGTTCGTGACGTTGTTTTGTTCGATTCGCCTGGTTGAAGGGTGCAGCTGGTACGCGTGGCGTGTCTGCGAATGACTCAAAGCTCTTCTTGGGTCGGTAAGATGCGTTCCGTCTCCCTCGTTTTTCGTACAAAAACACTAACGCCCAAGGTCAGACTTTCACAACCGCAGCGTGCCGGCTTTCCTGTTCGTTATTGGCGTCTCGATAAACTCTGCACCTAGCGGGAATCAACTCCAGGTGCCTCTGTGGACCATCAAGCCAATCTATCCTTCGTTATCGTCTATCTTGTCGTTGTTGTGCCGTGCGGGTTACTTGCCTGACCTGCAGGTGTCAGGACCTGGCCATCAAGACGTTCCGGTACGCGATCCAGCTGGAGCCAAACTTCCCGGACGCGTACAACAACCTCGGCAACGCCCTCAGAGAGTCCGGACAGTTGGAGGTGCGGGGACACGGGGTGTCCTTTCCGCATGCGTCTCTGGCAAACCACAGGGAAAACATCTTTGATTTGAATATGTTTTGTTTGGGCTAGCGTGTGTTCTGTTCGTGTGGATTTATATCGTGGCTGCTGCCGTCACGGTACAGGAGGCGAAACGAACGATCCCCCCGTGTATCGTCGCTAGCGTCGGGGCTGTGCTCCGGCCGCATGTGCGCGTTCGTGAGTGCATGCGGGTGGGCGGACGTTTGTTGGGGTAGGTGTTGTTTTCACCCCCACTGGTGCCAAGCACGAGGAAGTGAACGAATGAACGCACATCTGTGCCTATTATAGCGTTAGGTAGCGTTTGGTAGCGCTTGGTAGCTGGCGATTGCAACTGCGTGAAAGCAACGCATTACTGTCTCGCCTGTTTTTTGGCCGCCACGACGCGATGCTGTGCGTATTCGATGGGATGCCGTACGAAACACGCAGGAGGCGATCAACTGCTACCGGACTACCTTGCGCCTCAAGCCGGACCACCCCCACGCCTACAACAACCTGGGGAACGCTATGAAAGACAAGGTAACCCTAGGCCTTCGCCTTGCTTTTTGTTGGTGGTGGTGATGTTTCTGAAAGTATCTTCACCTCTACCGTTGACCTTTTCGGGTGACGTTATGCTAGAGTTTAGCCGGCTACATCTTCATTTGTGTACACATGCGTTAGTTGTTCCAAGGCTTGAACACCAAGAAGTCGACGCTGGGCAAAGTCAGCGGCCGGCCGTTGCGTCCCTGACCCCCCCCCCCCCCAACA
>FN649729.1:1900435-1922527 GCA_000310025.1 Ectocarpus siliculosus | reverse complement strand
CCCCCCCCCCCCCCCCCCCCCCCCCCCCGGGTCCGTTCTTTTCACTCGGACCAGAGCCATAAGAGATCGAGCAGTCAATCCGCATTTTGTTTCTGTGGTTGCGCACGCCGACGGGCTGCGAACGGCAAGAAGGGGGTGCTTTTTTTCATGTTTGGTGGAAATGAAGCAGATGAGAAGCAGCATGCGTCTTTGAGATTCACTGCAATACCCTCCTCCCCGATGCAAACATGGACACGTTCACGGGTGTATCTTTCTCAGGGTCTGATCAAGGAGGCGATACACTGCTACGTGACGGCGGTGCAGCTGATGCCCAAGTTCGCGGCCGTTCACAGCAACCTCGGCAGCGTGCTGAAGGAGCAGGGCAAGCTGGTGAGAGAGAGCAAGCAAGTCGCTGTTTTTAGTTGTGACGGCACCGGTGATAGAGAGAGAGAGAGTGAAATGGGAGAGGTGGCGTTAGTCCACAAGATGGATTGGGAGAGGGATGAGATGGGGCGAGAGGCCAGGGAGGGCGGCTGCCGAGTGCGGCAGTATGGTGTTTATGATGACTATGCTCATGATGCTTATCTTCCGGTGGGGGGGGCGGCGTTACGCGCGGAGTGAATATGGGAGACAGACCTCGGAGACAGAGAGGGACCTCGGAGACAGAGAGGAAGGAGGAGGAGTGCCGCTGCAGCGCATTGGTTTGGCTCTTGATGCTCACATTTCTGGTGTAGAACAATACCGGTCCTATTGGGCTCTAGGGAGAGGAACCCTTCTGTGCGACCACGGGTTGGAGTGAACTGCACCAGTGCTGTGAGCGCTGATTTGAAGTGAAGATGAGCGGATGCAAGTTTCGAGCAGCTCATGGAACCTCGAGAGCGTTTACAAAAAACGTATTTCAGCATTCTCTTCGTGATGTAATATTACGACGCATGTTGACGTATTATTTCGGTCCAGGGGGTTGTTGTGTGTCTTTGTCAGCCTGCGATATGTGCTTGCCTGTGGTGCCGTGGTCGCCGCCGCCCCCGCCAACGCTCTCGATCTCGGGCGCGGCGTCTTCTTCTCCTCGGGCAAGAGCTGCAAGGAGATCGTAGGTGATAGATGCCACGGCTCGAGCTTTTACCACGAGCTTGGGTGGGTTGGCGACCATGGCCAGCAACCAGATCCTTGGCCCGCCGTCATCGAGGCGTCAGACAAAAAGACCCACACCGCACGTAAGCTATGCGTAGCTTAGCGTAAGCTTACGTGCAGAGTCTCGGTGTTCTTCGTTTCCGACGCCTCGATGACGGAGGGCCAAAAATCTGCGCCCCCCCCTGACGAGGGCTAGCCTTGGTTGCTAACGACCCAAGCTCGTGGTAATAGCTCGAGCCGTGGCGCCTATCATCTCCTTGCAGCTCTTGCCCGAGGAGAAAGAAGAGACCGCCCACGAGAGATCGCTGGGCGCGGCGGTACCCACGGGACCAGGCATGTGTGTAGCACGGCAAGGTGCACGGGTCAATAGTACCCCATAGCTGAGCGGCGGCGTGTTAATGAAGATTGGGCGAGTCTGCAACGGGCCGTTTGTGGGTCGAACACTCGTAACTTTCGAGGGATGCAACGAAGTATGGGCAGGACAACAGGCCGGCGCGAGGGGGCCTCACCCAAATCCAACCCTTTTTCCATGTGATGCATGTCCAATGCTTTCACTGAACGATCCATATGCGATACTTTCATTGAGTTTTCCATATCCAGTACTTTCATTAAGTGATCCAAATGCAATACAACTTCAATGCTTGCATTATGTGATCCTCGTTATGGAGACAAACACTACACGTTTCTTGCCATCCCAGCCTTAATTCCGATATTATGACGTTTTTTTTGTGAAAATGAACAACGAAGGCACACGCGCTGGCGCACTACCACGAAGCCATCGCGATCGACCCCGGGTTCGCCGACGCCTACAGCAACATGGGCAACGCCTACAAGGACATGGGCCGGCTCCCTGAGGCCATCAAGTGCTACAGGTACTATTTACAGTAGATGGATGGCACTTTTCGGGAACGTTTTACTGTGAGAAAGACGCGTCCGTGCTGCAACGTTAGAACACAGCCTACCGGAGGCGGAGGTATTATCTGTTGTTGTGACCTTTCAAACTCAAGAAGCGTCTCGGGCTTGTGCTTTCGCGCACAGCCCGTCGGGGAGCTGGTCCCGTGTACATTGTGGCGTGTGCGTGTTTACATGTGTTCGTTTTTGCCTCGGTGTCAATAGCGACACGACACGAGACGACCTGTTCGTTTCGTAGAGCAATCAATCTCATCTATTTGTATATACTATCACCGCACAACCCATGGCAACACCCCGTCTGTTGTGCTTCCACCTTCCCCGGCTGCCGCCTTATTCCCGTGTTGCTTCTCTCGAATGCCTGCGTCTTCGCGGTCTATCTTCCCTGTTGATTTCGTCTTCTCTGCCCCTAACGCTTGCGTCTTGTCTATCTGTCTGTCTTGTCTATTTCTTTCTCTCTCTCTCTTTCTGCCTCTCGCTCTCTCTCATCAGCGCGGCCATCAATATCAAGCCGACGTTCGCCGACGCCTTTAGCAACCTCGCTAGCGCTTACAAGGTGAAACAACTTCCCTGTCCTGCCCCCCCGCCCGACACGGCTCCCTCAATCCACAGTTCATTGTGATGGACTTGTTTGGACTCTTTTGTGTTGTCACTCGTCTAGGTTGTGGCATGTCATTTCATGTGAAGTGATGATGTGGGAATGTAATGTGAAGTGATGATGTGGAAATGTAGTGTAACGTTGTGGTGACGCTGGTCGTTACTACGCGGCTGCGCTTGGTAGGCAAGGTATTCTCTCAGGCGAAGCAAGAAGTGAAACGTATGAAGCAACCGTAGCCTTTTCCCACCATTTTTCGGTTGTCCCTTTCACGCCTCTTCATGCTTGTGAGACCGACCGCTCCCTCGTTCTCCCGCGCGCGTTGTTTCCAATCCAACTGACGGTTCCTACCTTGTCGTCACCTTCTCGAGGGGACATGAAAACCTTATTCCGATCCCAGCAGAATGACTCTCTTCTTTTGCGGAGAATGACATCACGAACCCCCTCGGGATATGCCATGTTGTTCATCCGACCCCCCCCCCCCCCTCCAATTCGTGTCCTCTTTGCCGCGCGTTTCCTACCGTTAGGAGGGCAACGACGTCCTCCAGGCGATCGCGTGCTACCGGAAGGCCCTGTCGCTGAGGCCCGACTTCCCGGACGCGTTCGCCAACCTCGTGCACTCGCTCGTTTTCGTGTGCGACTGGTCCAACCGAGACGACGACTTCGCCGCCCTCAAGAAGATGCTGGCCACGCAGGTGCGGTGACGACAGACGGTGCGATTGGCATGGTGGGTGCCATTTCGCTGCTACTGCTGCGAGAGCGACATGTGTCGGTGATTGTTGGTTTTTGTGGTCGGGAGGCTCTTCGTTTTTGTGCCCCCTCGTATATATTGTTTGTGAGGTTGTTGTTGTTGTTGCTATGGTGATGGTGGTGGTGGTGGTGGGTGGGTAGTCTCCAGCTCGATGTGTGGGAACCACACCTTCTGTCCTTGTGGACGGATCCAAGCTTTCGACATTTTCTGTACTGCGCGGCATCTCTGTGCTGTTCGGTCGTGCTGTTTTTTGTATCGCTCTCTGCTTTGCTCAAGGACAGCGGTCCCAGGAGTTGAACTGACGCGCACCTTCCTCCTGCCATTTTGCGATTGGTGCTTTGTTCCTTTCCACCGCTGTCTGCGCTGTTGGTGTATCTTGCCTCCCTCTTCCTATTGTTCTGCGTTCCCTGACACGGCGGTTTCTTGGATGGGTTTGGATGTGATTGAATGTCGCCACGACTTGTTGTGTAACCATCCCTGTTGCCCGGCCCATCCCTTGATCTGCATCGGTGGGTGTCGATCTTGTCGATGTTTCTCAGATGGCGACGGAGAACATGCTCCCGTCGGTGCAGCCCTTCCACGCCATGGCCTACCCGCTCTCCCTGGCGGAAATGCAGCAGGTGCAGTACATGCGTACATTCATACATACATTCGTTCTACATGCCTCCAAGTAGCATGTTCTTGTTGCGTTTGACGGCCGCTGCTCTGTCGTGAGCCCGGTTTTTTCCGGGTCTACGTTCATTATTCTGCTTCCTGTCGTTCTTTCGGCTCCCCGGCGGGAATAATGTAGCCGGCAGGACCCGAGAGTCTTGCGCCACGCGATGCGCTGTGTCAGTAGCGGCGGGCGATGTTGCGGCGGGCTGTGACCTCCCTCCGTTTGCGCGAAAAAAGGGTCGGCTGATGATGAAGTATACAGTATAGAAGAACAACAACAAAAGCATGAACCGACGCGGAACCACTAAGAGAATAAAATCCTTGATTTCAAGCGATTTTCCAACACCCGCAGCTCCTGACACAGCGCGGCGCGTGGCGTCCTGCCGGCTACATTGTAACCGACCGTTGTACATACACACAAAATGTGCATGGTACCTGTTTTAGCGGTAGTAGCGGGGCGGGGGTTACGCGAGATCACTTCTTGTTCACCCCGGATGCTTTTTTTGAGTCCTTTCCTTTTCACAACAGACGTCAGTTCGTTCCGTCTACGGCACCAAGCTTAGCTCTTAGCACAGTCACACACACCCCTCTGCGCGGTGAAAGTAAAGGTCTTGCGTGTGGCGCGTCTGTTGGTCCTACACAGAGCCCGTTCCTGTGCGTTGTGTGCAGGACTGTATTTGTGTACTTTCGTGAGGGCGGAGTGGTGCTGGCAACAGCTCTGGGGCTGCCGTGACTTGACTGCGCGGAAACGTTCTCCCTCGACTCGATCCCTCGCCCTCGTTCCTCCACACCCTGCCCCGCTATTTTTGCAAATATATACATGGCACCGTGACACAGCTCTGGGGCTGCCGTGACTTGACTGCGCGGAAACGTTCTCCCTCGACTCGATCCCTCGCCCTCGTTCCTCCACACCCTGCCCCGCTATTTTTGCAAATATATACATGGCACCGTGACACAATTTCGAATGAAATCAGCTCACCAACAAAACCAAACTGAGATGGCGTACGACAACCCACACAGAAACACCCGCTTTACGACGGACGCTTTCTCTTTTCATGGGTCAGCCGGTTAGCGCGGTCGACGCATATTCGAAAAAAAAAACACACACGTCCAAACAGAAAAAACAAGAAAGGAACACAGGTCTGCTTCGGGGTTGCTTTTGCCCCGCCCCTCCTATGCAATTATTTTGTTTTCCAACCGCGTGTTTGTTTTGTCGTCTTGCCTTGTCGCGCATGCCTCGTGGGCTGGCGGCGACAGATCAGCTGCAAGTACGCGGAGCGCGTGAAGATGAACGTTGCCCTCCTCGAGATGCCCGCCTTCCGATTCCACCGCAAAGCCAAGGAAGCTAGAATCAGGTGGGTGCTTTCCGCCTGAATTATCGTTTTGTTTTTGGGTGAGGGATTGGTGTAGGCGGTATATTATCTTTTTTCGGAGAACTTGAAAAGCCGCCGGTATGTAGGTCACGTACACCAACTATGAATAATTCGTCGCTGCATTTACCTGTGGATAGAAATGAAATTTGTGTTGTTGTTTTTCTAACGAAAATTGTTTTTCGAAACCACGTAAAGGAGGGCCTATCGTCTAATACCCATCCCTGAGGAATTGGTCCAGGCGTTCCCCCCGATGTGTTGGGAGTCTTGGCCATGGCATTCGGCCATGTCCGTGGAAAAATGGACATGGTGGTTAGCGTGGAAAGCCCTTGCATCGGACATTGAAAACCGTTACGTTGAACGTTTCCCAAGTAGCGCTCGAGTAGAGGTGATCGCAAGAGATTGTAGGGTTTGGGGGGCTGTGATGTGTTGCCGTTCCCGTCAGTACTGCTGCCGGATGTAGTGAATGCCTTGACCAGAGTGTTGATCTTGATGGCATTTTGTTTGTTGTTATGGAGTTCCACAAGCACTCGACAGGAAACTATCTGCTGTAAATGTTGACTACTTTTGTGTCTATGTGCTGGTATGTTTTTCCTGTTAGGGTTGGGTACGTTAGCAGCGACCTGGGCAACCACCCTTTGAGCCACCTGATGCAGAGCGTCTTCGGCATGCACGACAGGACGCGTTTCGAGGTGAGGTTAGAGGTTGGTTTGTAGCGACGAAAGGGGAAGGGTTTCTTGTTGAACTCCGTTTGAGATTTCTATCACCTGCTAGGATGAAATATGTCGGTATCTTCTGCTACGGTATGTTGCTGATGTGATGTTGTTGCCGTTGTCGTCGTTAGTATTTTCATTCAACTCCGGGCGAGGTTCCGGTGCAAATCACCTGTTAGGGTGTATTTTGGTTCATACCTGCTGCTGTTCTTGTTGTTGCCGTTGTTGTTGTTGTTGTTGTTATCGGTAATATCTTCTTTGCGTGCAGTTGGCACACGTTGTCTGGAGGGTACGTTTTGCGGCCCCTGTCGCCTTGGATGCCTTACCGCCGCACGCCCCGATTTTCGATATTGTTCTCTTGAAAACTTTCTCCATCCCCTTGATCTCCTATCGTCTGCTGTCTAAAACGCTTCAGCTTTTATGTCGCCAACTTCTGTAGGCACAAAATTTCCCTTGGATCACTTCATCCTTGTTCCGCACGTGATCTACAACTCTTTAGCTTTGTGCCTTCAGTAGACACAAGCTACGTCACTACATGTCTTCCGGCAAGACAAATCCTTCCCCGTACAAACCGTCTCCCCCACTTTTTTTGTTTGTTTTGTTTTTCTTAGGTGAAGTGCTACGCTCTCTCGGCGAACGACGACAGCGTATGGCGGCGAAAGATCGAGGGCGAGTCGGAGCACTTCTGCGACGTGTCCGGGCTGCAGGTGACATGATTGGACGCTAGGCATTGTTTCATTGTGCGATTTATTGGCTCATTGGCTTCACCGTACGTAGCCTCCGTATTTATTCATGGTATGCGGATGCATACACCTGTCTCTCTCTAACCAACGGCAGTGTTTTTTCGGATTCCGTGACTGGTTGGTTTTGTATAGAAATGCATGCATATGTATGCGTAGCTCACTCACCACCTGGTGACGTGCGATGATATTCAATCGTGCACCACATCACGGCCGCCTTTGACTTTCTCTTTTTCGCAGACATCGACTGTTTCTCATGTTCCGGTTTTTTGTCCTTTAATTTTGTATGTCGCTGAAACATAGACGCGCTGAACGCGCACATCATTTTGTTTTTTGCATTTCGCCGGCGCTTTTTTTACATCTCGCCGGCGTCAGGCCTGTTGGATCCATGATTTGTTTCGTTTGACGGATGTACGTATGCTTGTCGCTGTAGCATCGCCGATAATTATGCTTGGCGTCGCGCTCCACCTGCTCGCACTCGCTCGCTCTGGTACTCTTTTTGTTTTGCTTCTTAACGGTCGTTTTTTCTTGTCTTGACTTGACTTAAAAAATCAGCGTTCACAGCACGGTCGGTAAAATGCTTGAATCTATCTGAATCCGGAACACTGGTTCTTTGTGGTGATGCTTGCTGCAGAATGGCGATGTTGCCAGGCTGATACACGCGGACGGGATCGACATTCTCATCAACCTCAACGGGTACACGAAGGGCGCTAGAAACGAGATATTTGCCCTTCAGCCGGCACCGGTACAGGTGGGCGTGTTTGTCTTGTTCAATACATGGGTGTTGCTTGTTTGTGTGTGTGTTTTTTGTTTCATCTATTGCGCGCACAGGCTGGCCAATGAAAAGGCGTCAGATCTCAGCGCGGCTGAAAGTAGAAAATGCTTCCGAAGGCCATGATCTGGAACCCCGTGAGGGGGCGTCGTCGGGGAGGCTAAGTTACTGTCCGGATTAGACACCCGAACGGTTGCAACAAAAGAAGACCGCACGTGTGTGTGCTGTGCTGTGCACTCGTGTTTGTTTCGGGCCCCTTGGCATGTTGCTGCTGCTTTCAGCATCCTCCTTCTACCCAGCCCTCTCTTGGCTGATATTCCCCTCTCTAATTGTTGGCAATTCTCTATTTCCTGCAGCGTTCGGTGTGCGGTAGGTCACCTACGCTATCTTGTCCTCCTCCGTGATTGTTTCCTTCCTTTTTCGTCTTTCCCTGTTCTACTCCTCTGTCGCCACAAAATAAATGTCTTGTAGTGACGAAGGGGTAGGACAAGCAGACGAAGAAGGATGGATCAGATGATAGAGAGGAGACAAAATGGCGTGGAAGAATAGCAAGAATATGTATGTGTAATTCGGAAATTAGAACTGACCGCCCTATCAGCTGGCCAACAACAAGAAGCTCTCTCGTCCTATTGTAAACTGTGCTTCTTTTCACCTTTCTCTTGCACAGTTCCTTCTTTTTTTGCGTGTGATGGCGAGGTTGATGTTTCAACTCCGTCGTTACCGTACGTACGGTACAAAGTAGTGTTTTTTTTTTTGGTGTTGTACCCGAGGTTCTACATGTATTACACGGTTGAACTTTTTTTTGTTTTTCATAATGGCAAGTCTGTTTCTCCATCGACAACATAACGGTTTGTTCATTCGGGTGCCCTACATTGCCTACACAGGGTTCTACGGCTCGCTTGTGTTTTACCCAGCCGGTTTCCCTCCACTCACTGAAAAGACTCCACCACATCCCGTTCGACTGTGGGTATATCTCGAATGGGTAGTCTTTCTGTGTGTGTTTTTATTATTCCTTAATTTTTTTTTGTTGGTCCTTTTTTTTTTTTTGGACAGCGGCAAGATAATTCATCCTCCGTCTACTGTACAACGCAACGTTTCGTTTTTGTAGGTGTCCTACCTGGGGTTCTGCGGCACGCTCGGTGCGGACTACATGCAGTACATGATCGCCGACGAGACCATCGTGCCGCGGGAGAGCCGTCGGTTCTACACCGAGAACATCCTGTACATGCCTCACTCCTACTTCGTCAACGACCACAAGCAGGTGAGATGGGAGGGGGGGGGCAAGAGTTCTCTGGTCGCGAGAGGGAAGGGGAGCGGAAGGTGGAAGAGGGCGAGAGAGAGGGGGGGTGGAGGGGGGGTTGGGGCAGAAGTGATGGTGGGACTGGTGACACTCGCCGAGTTGTTTTGCGTACAGGCCGCAGTTGGTAGTTGGCAGCACTCCCGCCTTCCCAAATGACTGGCACTACGATTTCCGGACTGATCTGCCGCAACTTTCCGCTTGAGTGACAACCTCAAACTTGAAGTATCTCCCCGAAAAAAACATCCGTCATGTGCCTATCCGTTGTTCATTTAAAACCAAATGCACGGACCGATTACGCTGCGAGCAGTCGACTAGGTTGCGTAACCACCCCCCATACCCCCCATATCCCATGTGTGCTCGTCGGTTCTGAAGAAAACAAAAGAAAAACGGACGGGCGGAAAAACATAGAAAACAATTGGCTGGGTAGTGGCGGCCTTTTACGTTTTTTGCGTAACAATCCCCAGAACAATTTCCACCCCTCATGTGTGCTCATCCATCCTGCAGAAGAAACAGATGACGGGCGGACGGTTACTTTGCGTACCCCCCCCCCTCCAAACCCGATTTCCGCCGGGAAAACAACCCATCGCTCATGTGTGCCGATCCGTTCTTTAATATATAACAAAAATTGCACGGGTGCTTTCCTGCCAACAGTCGGCTAGGTACGTCCTGGATCGGACGCTCCTCCCTACCCGAGCCACGTACGGCGTGCCGGAGGACCGTTTCGTGCTGTGCAACTTCAACCAGCTCTACAAGATGGACCCGGCTATCTTCTCCACCTGGATGTCGGTGCTCAAGAGGGTGCCAAACGCGGTGCTGTGGCTGCTGAGGTTTCCTCCGGCGGGGGAGGCGAACATCAGGATGGAGGCCAGGAAGAGGGGCGTCAGAGAGGAGCAGGTGTGTTTGTGTGTTTGTGTGTGTTGGTGTGTGTGTGTGTGTTTTTCCATCGACCGCGCAAACCGGCTTACCAATGAAAATACGTCAGTCTCAGTGCGGTTGGAAACAGTGTGCGTGTGTTTTTTGTCGTCCCATCTACTCTGGACGCCGGTCCTTACACCCATTGATAGAATTTCTGGACGCACCAGGGCAGGAGGAAGGTCACACAGGGTGTATGGGTGAAGGCTTTCATTTCAAGTATTGCTGCTGTTGCTTTCGTTAATATCGTCGCCCCGACGTTTACCGGCCAATTTTTGGACTCTCCCATGTTACTGCACCTGGAGGTTACGATGTCACGTCTGGCTGATGATGATGATGTGTGGGGCACCTTCCTTGTGTTGGGCCAGCTCTGTACCTGTCATATTTGATCCGCCTGTCCTATGTTCGTATGATTTCTGACAATAACGTCGCTCTGCTTGCGATCCACCTCTTTTCTAGACCCGCAGGTCCAACAATGCATCACCAGTATCACCAGCAATCGCAAAGCGTCTTGCGATTGCGATTTTCGATCTCCTCTCTCTGCCTCCCACTCTCTATTTCTCACTCCCCCTCGATTCCCGTCTTTTCCTAATGTTTTGTATGGTACAGCTGCACTTCACAGACGTGGCTACGAAGGAGGAGCACATCAAGCGGGGTTACCTGGCCGACCTCTTTCTCGACACCCCGAGCTGCAACGCGCACACCACGGGCTGCGACATCCTGTGGAGCGGGTGAGACGGACAGACAGATCCTTTGAATTGCTATGGTAGTAGTGCGGAACACTCTTTGAGCAGGGTGTCCATCCGCACACAATTTATCTTCATGCCGTCGTTTGGAGTTGAAGCCTGACAAAGACCTGCTGGGGCCCGCAACAATCGGCGAAACAAACACGTCATCCTGTAAAATGTTGTTCATATCTGTGCTCACTTTGTCACGCGTAATGTTCGTGTTGTGCGAACCCTGGGCACGTTCGATCGATTCATGCTTTGTGACCAAGGAGAAGGATTTTATTTTCCAGGCGTTTCGTTTCACAGAACCTTTGTGCTTTTTTCATGTTTTCCCTCCCCAATTCCAGGTAACTGTTTTTCGGCACACGCACACACATCGGCCAGCTGGATGGCGCGGTCGATCCTAGTTCAGAAACACACACGCAAGCCCCGCCTGTTTTGAATATTCAAGCTGTTGGAGAAGAAATGCCTTGGAGGCATCTCCTCAAATAAAAAAACGAATCCCCCCGCGCGGCGCCCCCCCCATTGTCTTGTTGGTCGAAACAACATAACAAACGCCTTCCAGGACGCCAATGCTGACCATGGCCGGGTCGAAGATGGCGACGAGGGTAGCGCCGTCCCTGCTCAAGGCGGCGGGCGCGGAGGGCACGGGTCTGATCGTGGAGAGCCTAGAGGAGTACGAGGAGAGGGCCGTGTCGCTGGCCACGGACCCTGAGAAGCTTTTCGAGGTGTGTGTGTGTGTGTGTGTGTGTGTGTGTGTTTGTGTATTTTTTACTAGCATGGACCGCTCTACATGTAACTGGCTGACCAATGATAGTACGTTAGTCTCCGTGCGGCGGAAAACATGTGCGTGTGTTATGTATTTTTCATTTTAGTTCGAAGCCTCGGTCGGTAGCTTTCATGTGATTTGCATTTCGCATGGCGTGGGTACAGGTACCCAGGTTCCCGAAAGAGAGAAGTTTAGCACAAATGTTGCTTCTTGAAGTACTTCGTTTAGCACTATCGTATTTTTACACATCCACGTGCCGGCAGGTCAGGCATCAGTAGGTCAACACATGCGAACATTGCATGCAATCTTGCGTCGAAGGTTGCAACCGCGTGGATTCACCAACTTTTTCGCATATCGATGTGGGTGTAAAATCTTGTCCTCTTGGCGCGCTTGGTATTTTTATGTAGTGGGTCGATTGCCTTCGGCTATGTTGGGCGAGATCTTCTTCTGCTGTGTTGTTAACAGGCTGTTGCAGAGCGACGAACGGGCTGCGTGGAGAGACTACTGCTGTATTTATGCGCGTGTTCTCTGTCTCTCAAGCATGTTACTCCTGTATTCGTCTCCCGGTCTTTCTTTCTCACAGCGAATGCAAAAATATAATAGCGTTTCTCCGTCTCTTGTGTCGGCTCTCGAGTTAATATTTTCGGTGTGTGTGAGCGGGTTTAAGGATAGACGCGTTGTTGATCGATAGATCAATGTCGAGGTGGGCGTGATCGGGGTGATGGGATGGTGACCACGGTGGCTAAGAGCGGTCGGCCTGGTGGATTTCCATGTAGACGTTGACCGGCTGGGTGACACCCCGCTTGCGTAGAGTTATTTGGCCACCACATTCGCTCTCGTCCAATCTGCGGCATGCACGGTGACTACTGAGATTCACCGGTGTTTGTTCCCCCGGAACACAACCGCACTGGCATGCTACATATCCCCGCCATCCCTGTTCTTCACCCGCGTGCCCCCCACGCCATACCCGTCCCGCCCCTCTGTTGCCTCGCGGCTACCGCTCGGTGCGGTTCGTTCGATACGGCATGGTGTGGTACGGTAGATCCGCAGCCGTCTGGAGGAGTCGAGACATTCGTGCCCGCTGTTTGACACGCAGCGGTGGGTCCGAAACATGGAGGTAAGCGTGGCATGCCGTCTTGCGTGTGACGGTACAGGGTCTATTGTGCCACAAGCTTTTAGAAGGAGGGAAGAGAGAGAAGAAAGGGCCGCTTTCGGTGTGCCCTTGATGGTTTGTTGTCTTGTGCCATTCCGCAGGGCTCTTGAGCCCGCCTTCTCTGCCCCGATCGCTCTTGGTCTTCCGATCTTCCTTTTTCCCGTATGTCGTTGCTATTTCCGCCTCCACCTTCCCCTTCCCTCGATGAAACCCTTTAGGAGAGTTGTGCAGCAATGACCGTCTTTCTAGGGGGACGCCACCAGCGGCCATCGGTTGTAGCATGAACGCGTGCGTGCTTCTTTTTTGTACGCCTAGCGAGTCCCTAAGCCCCCCGCCGACCACGGTCGCTGTTCTCTCCGTCGTGTTTGTTGTCGCCCTTCTCACCTACTCCGATGGCTCCACACACATGGGACCGCGGCGGCTTTCAACCAACCCACCGCACGGCAACACGTGGCCCGGACGGAGCAGGCTGGTCTGGCGATGGCACACGAGCGATTCCAGGCAGGACTTGACCCCGAAGACCTCAAGGTGGACGACACCGTCGGCGCCACGCCGGTGCCCCCCCAGCCCCCGGCGGCGGAGCCCCCTTCCTCCGCCGGCGGCGATGTGGACGCCAACCACAACGGTGGAGTGCCGTCCCCCTCCTCTTCCCCGTCCCTAGAAGTCCCCTCTGCAACGCCAGCAGCAGCTGCTCCTGCTGCTACCGCCGACAGCGGCAGCGGCAGCGGCGATGTCAAGGGGAGCGACGGCTGCCAGCCGTCTCCGCAGCAGGAAACAGCGGCGGCACCGGTAGACGACGGCGAGGCGGTGGCGGCGGCGGCGGCGGGGACAGCGGCGGCGGCGGCGGCGGCGGCAGCAGTGTCCGCCGAAGGATCGCCCACGAGCAGCAGCCCTGCGGTTGGGGCGGCGCGGGAGGAGAGTTTGACCGCCCCTGGGACGGTACAGGGCGAAGCGGTAAAGGAGGAGGAGCAGCAGGAGGAAGAGGAGGGGGTGAGGAACAGACGAAAGAGAAGGGCAAGCGACGAAGCGACTGCCAGCGACGAAGGCTAAAGGGACAGGCCAGGCCAGACCTGATGCACTCTATTTGGCCTTGACCAAACTCATGGCGACGCCGCAGGAACGCACGATATGATTGTGCGAGGAAGGGTACAGTGCTACTCGATTGATATCTGTGTGGTTGGCGCGGAGCAATGCGTTCGTTTCTACAGGCCCACATATGGCGTGGGATGGAATGAAACAGGGCGGGAGTTTTTCATTGAACGCAGCGAGTGGAGGGCAAAGACGACCTGCCTGGTTAGAGTAGACTTGCCAGGGGGTCTTGCGTCTTGTGCGCGCACGTTCGCGCGTTTTGTGTGTGTGTGTGTTTCTGTGCATCGCCGCCTGCGGCACGTGAAGTAGGGGTTGGGGGCTGGCTGGAAGGCTGGCTGGAGCGGGCGACACGTGTAACGGTTTCGTTCCGTTCCGTGAAAGTTACGGGATACGAGACGGGCCGTTTTGATGAAGTTGCCCGTGCACCGTCTGCTGTCAACTTGCGGTAGACATCGTTGTTGTTAACAACCTCCGGGTGAACATTGCACGTTGCTCCGGGATGTTGTTTTTTGGTTTTTTCGCCGGCCACGTATGTCGCATTGCAAGAATAGCGAGGTTGGGGGGGGGGGGATGAAAGTCAGTGCTGTTGGTTTGTTCTTGTTTGTTGTCTTGTAGTTATTTGTCGGGGATTGGGACCGGCTGTAGCGGCATTCGCCTTGAGCGGTGTGTGAGAGCCGCCCCTTTGGCGTAGCGTTGTCAGTAATCTATGTATTTGATGTTCTTGGGAAGTCATGGGAAATATGCGATAGAAGTTATTGGTAAGTTGTGTTGTAAAGGTTTTATGTCCCCGTGGCTTGTACGTCTGACAGGAATGTCATTATAGAATATTGTACGCAGGGAATTTTGTTGCGGAGAAATGAGAAAATTTCTCAACTGACAGATTTCTGGACGGGGAGGGGGCAAGAGAAAGTGCGGGAATTGATGGGGCGTTCAATGTCCCGTTTCCGCGGAGCCTCACAAGAACGGGTCGGGTTTGCTCGTGGTAGCGGGCTATAAACTGTAGGGTCCGCCGAGCTCTGGAAGCACCGGGGAGGGAAGGCACGTCTCTGAAGGATAGCTACAGTTCGAGCGGGAATGTAAGGCGTATGTTCGTATGTTCGTCAGCCTCCAGAGTACTCCTACTTCGAGAGACAAACCGAGCGGCCCTTCCAGGAGTCGCGCCGCTTTTGACGCGCTGCGTGTCCTGCTATTCGCGTCGGAAGCCTTATGTCGTGGGGATACTGATGTGTTCTACCGACGGCAAGCAAAGAGACAGAGCGCGAGAAATCTGCTACTGTAGCTCGCTGTTCTGCTTGCGCGTCCCCAACTGTGCTGGTGTTGGTTGCTGCAAATACGCAGCAAACGTACTCTACAAGTAGCGCCGGTAGGTAGGTCTTTGACCCCCCTAGTCGTGCAATTGCATATAACGTAGTCAAGGCTATTTTATATTCAGCGTTATTATTTCCCCACGAGGCAACTGGGCTGTGAGGTTACGGAAGAGGAGGCACGGAGAGAGGGGGCCGCGCGGTTCGCGTGCGCTGGGCGTTACATTCATTCAGGGCTGTGAACCGTGTTCCAGAGATTCATTGTATTGTTGGAGGTAGGTGTTGTTTTTGTCAAGGGGGCGTTGGGGCGTAATGTCGCATGTATGTGAGCCTACCGCGGGCAGGCGTATATTCGAGACAGACAGGCCGGATAGCAGCCTTGCGCATACCAAGCGTTCGCATGGATGCCCGTGCTGAAAATTTCAGCACCGAGCAGCAGCTTGAGGGAGCCGATGCTGCTCCTCTGCCCGGTGTACGTTGCGACGGTAGCGAGCGCACTAGAATGTCTCCTCGGGGGGGGCTGCGTGCTATGTGAACGGCATCATCATAATGTTACCAGACGTGTTTTGTTTGGAGGAACATCAGAAGACGTACATATATTCTACGGGTGTCATGCGCGAGCGCGGAAGAGAGGACTGTTGGTTCTCTCGGAGGACGTTTTCTTCGTCGGAGACCCCTCGGTGCGGACGCCGGACAAAGAAGCGTCTGCGTTGCCGTCGCTGGTGGGGCGGCCTGTCGCTTCTTCAGGAAATCGTGGCATGTGGGTTATCGCACCCGCAGCAAGGGTTGACATGATGACCCTTGTATGTATGGGTGACGTCCCCTTGTTTCAGAGTGACGACATCCATGCAATAGCCTGATGCTGAACCTTCGCCCCAAACGACAACGAAAGTCGGGCACACACAACGCGGTCAGACCGAACCTGATTCAGGTTTAGCTTCTGAGGATGGCTCTCTGCTTCACGCGTTGCTTTGATTTAGATGATCATGTGTTGTTTTTCAAAGTGGCCGGGACTTGCCACGTCTTCTTTTATCTGTGGACCTTCATCTGTGTACTCTCTTCATTTCACAACTTTTCACACAGCGAGCAACCGCTGGAACCACTCCTAATCCCCACCACTTCATTCCTACATGTGGTGCAGCAGAGATGCCCTTGCCCATTCATCGGGTAAGTGAATACACGTGTACAAAGGCGCGAAAAGTACAGAAGAAGTGCCGTCACACGTTTTTGGGGCAGTTGGCTTGAGACCACGGAAGGTGTCCGCGTCCCGTGGACCAGCACCAAATATTGACGGTACTGAGCGGAGATCTGCGTCGAGCGCCGCGGTGTAGTCGATGCTGCTACAAATACATGTATCGAGGTCTACATGGAAGGGGTACTGCACAACAACAAGGAATCAGGTAAAGGGTGTGGGCTACGGTTGTACCACATGGTGAGGGAAACGTTGACGTCGTGGCGAGAACCGGAGACGGGAGACGGTGGTGGGAAGGCGTGACTGTGAGGTGCCGCATACGTGTGCTCCATCATAGAGAGTTGGGGGGCACCGCCGTGTGGCAGACCCTCTGCATCGTTTTGGGGCCGGATTTGTACCACGTTCGGCGTCAGGCCGCCATGGTAGTGAGCAGGAATGTCACAGAAACATCGTAAATATAGTCTAGTCTAAAGGGGTTTCAGAGGGTTTTGTTTTCCGCCATCAGGCGTTGAGTAACTTGGATGGACGAATAATTCGGTACCATCTTGTGTCCGGACCCACCGATACTCCGTGAGATATCACAGCAATAGTCCTACCCACGTTCATCACATCAACTGTCCCGTCGAACGCAGCTAGAGTGACGAGCGAATTATCCGAGATTTTGAGAAAGGCGAGAACTGAAATGTTGGCGCTTTCATCGAAGGGTTGCAGCAGAGCCTCCTCACTAGTCTAACAACATGTCTAGTTGTCTCTGAACCAACAGGTGGACGCGCGACGCGTAGAATATTCGACGAGATATTCTCTGAGCGGTCATATACCAAACGCCGCAACACGCAACTCGACTGCTCCCACAACGGCACAAGAGCTCCTCCCCTACCTCAGCAAAGTGAAAATCCCAAAGCCCTCTGCCCTTCCCAACACGTTACGTAGCCCTTGTTCGGACAAGGACGGGGTCTACACAGCACTCGCAGCTTCCACCCTTGGTTTGCAGCACAAAAGCTTGTGCTCTCTGGCAATCAAAACGAACTCTGCGCCAATCAACAACATGCCAACGCCGAGGAACACCCCCCACAGACGAGGGTCGTCATCTTCCTTGGCAGCGAATACCCCGAAGACAGTGAGACACGCCACGCTGGCTGCGCCTACCAACGTCTTCACGTCCTGATACCATGGCGTCCCCGAAACCTGTACATCATACCAGTAACGGAATGGAGTTTAAGTTTGTGATGGCTCGTGCACGCAAAAGAGGCGTATGATGTTGTTTGTCGCTACCGTTCGATTTTCTATCGGCGGGAAGGTCAACCGACGTGAGGTACGGAAGCGCAACACGAATTCCGGGAGCGTAGCCCAGGAGACACGACTCAATGCTCCAGATTCAAGGAGAAACTCGCGAGCGAAGCCCATGCAATCTGGAAACCGTGGAACGCGGACTATCAAGGCGGCTTTTGGGTAAAGTGACTGAAATTCACACAATTTCGGCCATGTTTAGAAATTCTACATACTTGCCAATTCAGATCTTTACAAGTCGAATCAACTGGGCAGCCACTCAGATTTCGGGTCATTGATCGCCACTTGCTTATACCCTAGCTAATGTTGTTACAACTTTGAACCTGGCTGGGCGGACTGCCTTCTGTAGATGCTTGGCTGCTCGAACCACTCTGCACAGGTGCTTGGTTGCTCGATCTGATCTGGGCAGGTGCTTGGATGCCCGGACTGATGCCGGAAGAGGCCGGACCAGAAACCTCAACCTGTATGAAAACAACAACGGTTGCGAGACGAGCAAAACAACATTCCCGGAGGCCTGAGCAGTCCGACACTTTCAATGCGTACAGGTCAAGCCACATCATGGCCTAGACGAAGGCCTTCGTACGACCCTGGAAGGCCTGTGTCTATAGAATGTATCGCCTGTACATTGTGCCAACTGCCTGTGGTGAAAGAAACCCCACCTCGTAGTTCATCCCAGGCCATAACGCACAGCCCTGACGAGCCACCTTCTCGGCATTCTCGGCAAACTGCTCCCGGAGCGGTTCATCGAGGAACTTCTCGTCTGAGAATTCCACAACCTGAAGAGCAGCTGCCAAAAGGTCAATACCCGCCTCACGATCCTGGCAGAGTTGACAAAAGTAGCTCTCCTCCACCAGGCAGGATCCCGGTCGTCCCTGTCAACATGAAAGCGCGCACTGGTGAGTTATATGAATGCGCAATTTGGTAGTGGGTATTCTTGCATCTGTGGTGCCGAAGCACTCGTCTGCAATCTGCATAATGAGCTGAAACATTGCAGCGATGAGCGGCGGCTACCGTGTTGATTGGCCAGCACAAGATTGGCCATGGCAGAGCAATTTTTGAACTGTTGGCACTCAGTTCCACCGTCGCCATGTTGAGGATGGAGCTACAGTAGGATCATCGCTCGAACAAGGCAAAAACACGTACAGCAACGAGATGGAGAGCTTACATCTGTCGTCCTGATCGGCATGCCCTTGGTCTTGTGCTGTGGGCAGAAGAACATCAGCTCGCATGGTAAACCAGGGAACTCCGAGAGCATCTTGATCATGACGGAGAGGACTTTCGACAGAGCCGCCCACGCATGCACCTCCTCACATCCTCCGAACACCTCCAATGCCAGGATCTTGTCCTCCTCAGAGTACTCTACACTCAGTGAGAACAACCCTTTTTCCGCACCATTCCCCACTATCAGAGCCCCGTATCGCCAGAAGGGGAAAGGATAGCCCATGTGGCAGCACCGCGCTAGGAGACGCTCGACAAAGCCAGGGGGCAAACCTAGACTGAACGAGCATGCCACAGTAAGCCTCAGGTCGGCCTCGCTAGCTTTGTGCACTTGCTCGAGCTTGATACCATACTCAGGTGGGCGCGTTGTGTCCATGCGCAAAAGGATCACCAAGCCCCCATTGGGGTCGTTCGGTAAGGGAAACGTCAGCCCTGCGCTCTTCAACGCCAGGAGAAGGTGTGGTGCGAGCTCTGGAGTCCACAGCTCCTCAGCGAGTTGCGGCTCGAAAACATGTTCGTTGTCCAGCCGGCGCAAGCTTGCAAGGTTGGTCACCCGAATACCACCCAGATCAATGTCGCCGTATGAATCTCGCCTGTGACTAAACAAAGGGTCCAGAACTGTGGCAAACCACTCGACGTCGAGGAAGACGTAGTTGCCGTATTCCACCAGCCCTCCCTCCCACTTCCTGCACACAGAGAGGTTGTACGATACAAAAACCGGGCCCGACAGCAAGTGGGACGCAGAGCAGAGCATAAATGTGCACTAGCTCTACTGGCTGAAAACGGTTCTACTCTATTCAACGTGAACGTTTTTCCTGGTGTGTGCACCTGATGTTAAGCCACACAAACATCACAAACATAAAATATATTTCCGATCCATGCAAACCAGGACGTTGAACAGCTGGTACTCGTAGGCAACCAAGCACAAAGTCAACCCAAAACCGCACCGCCGATTGAACTTACCTGATCAAGATCGCACCAGGCATTGCCGCTTCTGGGGCGGCTACCGGCGTGCCGGCTCCGTTCAGCTCAGCCACCTTGGCGTGCCACTTTTCCTCCAAATCCGCTCTTGTGATGCCCCGGGTTCGTTGTTCGGCCTTGCGCCTAAAATTGCACGGGTCCGATCGAGAGGAGGTGAACTTTCCATGAATGCATCCCCGACCGCAAGATGATAACACACACACACACACACACAATCGTGGTGCAATGCTTGAAACGCTTGAGCGGGCACAGCAACGCTATTGCTCCATGTGGAAAAAACACACATCGCTTAAGCCGTTGACGTGCATATCGATGTACTGGGACTGCATGACTTGGCGACAAATACATAACATCTTTGGCCTTACCTACTGGAAGAGGCCAGCTCCTCAAGCATCTCAAGGGCGAGTCGGTAGCTCGGCGGAAGATGCATGGTAACAGTCCTCTTGTCATCGACAGGATCGTATATCATGCGATGAAAAAGCCCCGGGGTGCTCTTGTCGCAGGGCCAGCCTGTTCCCCCACCGAACGCTGGTGCCGAGACGCCTAGGCCAGACTGCGCGCAGCTCACAAGGCTGACGCCATCTTCCAACGAAAGTCCGTGGGGTTGATGTCCATGTGCTTTCTCCATCCAGGACTTCAGCCATCGGCGGCTCTCGCATTCTACGTCATCCGCTACTGTACCCCTGGTCCTTACCACGCGGTCCCACTTGTTCCCCACAAGGATCACGTTTGCATCCGGCACACGGAAAGTCAAGTAACGTAGCCAGGGGGCAATGGCAAGGTCTTCAAGGTTCAAGCCATCCATCTCGCTGGCTTTCGCCGCATCCCATACCAACAGGTACACGGCACGAGGGGTGAGAAATAGCTGGAGCAGTCCGTAGTAGACAACCTGTCCGGTGGTCAAGGTGGGGGATCACAGACACGTCGAGGGGCGCACATGACGGATACATGGTGTCGAAGGAAGTGAATTGGGTAACAGGGTGCAGGAGAATACGATACGTGTTAGTTCACTGCCGGGGTCCAGGACAGTGTGAAGTCCTTATCGCAATGATACTGACCGAGGAATGATGCGACTAAGGACGGACGATGTCACCCGCCGGCTGCATGTTTCTGAAAACGATGAAGAAAACTAGACAACCCCACCCCGCAATAAGATCATGTCAGCTGACGGATATCAATGGCAGTGCGCCCGCGCGGACTGGGATTTGAAAGCCATGTAAACCCCGTCCTGTACTCGCACCAAACGTCCATGCGAATAGCTTGAAACTCCGGTTGGAAGCTGCTCACGACAAAATGAAACGATCTCGACCTCCAACCTCGGCCTCGATGATTGCCACAGAACGTCCAATCAAAAGTACACCGACCCACCACGCAAGCTGACTGGGTCAACGCACGCGTGTGCAAGGAACACAATGGGTCTCACCTGACCGGCACAATCAAATATCCGAATTGGATGACCATCGACTTTGTGGTCTTCGACATCCACGTGGACAGTGCTTTCCACACCACCGTTTTGTGTCATACACGGCCCCCCGGTCGTGATGCTGCGCCGCAAACTGCGGCAGTGCATTGAGTGAACAAGGTGAGTCAAACCAACCATTCATGTGATAATGGACGCCCGCACGGCACTTATGCCGCTCAAGTTTTATCTTTCGCGCCGGAGCAGCCCGCAGTGTGACTACAACACGTGAGGGGATGTCAATCGGAGGAGAAGAGCAGCGCACGACAATGACCCACGAATGAGCCACGTAGATTCGTACCGAAACAGTCGGAAAGATGGCACTGCGTGCGATCGATTTGTTAAATGCGTTTTCCTTGGGCTATTCATCGCACCCCGGTGCCATCTCTCCGACCTCGGTGCCATCTCTCCGACCTCGGTGCGGAAATATCAATTCAATCATTTCGTTTAGGATTTTCAAGGCACCGGTGCGGTCTCTCCGACCGGTGCGATTCCCGATGAAATACACACAGGTGTTGTATGCACGCACCCCGGTGCCATCTCCCCGACCGGCACCATACAGTGTAGGCATACCCACGCTCACGCACGGTCTTCTTGCATACACGTGTAGTACCGTTGTTGCTGGTGGGAAGCACACCGGTAATGGCAACGTAGGCTGGTACCAGTTTTCCATGCAGCGAGGGGTCTTGTGTTTGAAGGCGAGTTTGGCTATGGCGACAAGGACAACAAACGATGTGGTTTCCCTCTGAGGTACCGGTATATACGATATCAGATTATCTTCTGCTTTCGTTTCGGTCTTCCTCTACGGATACCAGTACGTGCGCAGCAGTACAATAGTTTCGTGTTGTGTAGGGTGGGGTAGGGTGCGGCTTGTACGTTGTGTGTTTGGTTGAGTGTACGGCTGGCAACTTCCATACCAATAAAAGAATGAAAACAACTGGCATCCCGCGCGAACGGCGACCATGCATACGTACATACAGGACAGGGGTGGTGCTCCGAGGACACCGTCCCCACGTGCAAAAGGTACGCACATGTGCGTCATTCCGTCAGCTGCAAAGGAGCTCAATCTTGGATTTGGGGGTCGGT
>FN649729.1:1875228-1892112 GCA_000310025.1 Ectocarpus siliculosus | reverse complement strand
TCCCCAAGGAGCTGGGAGCACTTAGTAGGCTGGAGATGCTTTGGCTCAACGACAACAGCCTCACAGGTGAGAGAATCGAACAAGAGTTTAAAGTTTTCTTGTTCACGAAATAAGAATCCTGCCGACGCGTTGGCGTCCACGAAACTTCAGAACTCGCGGGATAACTTTTTCTGTACCCTGCCAAACTGCTCTGCGTTGAATCGTTCATCTGCAGGCCATATCCCGCCTCAGCTCGGACAGCTTGGCGCCCTCAAGTACCTCTTCCTCTCCGGCAACAAGTTAGATGGTGAGTTGAAAAGATCGAAAAGAGTTCTGTTTTCTTGCGAGTTCTGCCTGCATGAATCCCGCGTGCTGCGTCAATAGACGCCAACGCAGTTGGCGTCCACGAAACCTTTGTACGGAAAGCGCGGAGATTTTTCTTTTGTCTCCTCCGAATTTGCCAATATCATGCAAAAATCATGTTGCGCTCCATAACTCACCGCTTAGCTCGTTATATCCAAGGCTGAAGTATTGTAGCGCTGCGAGGTTCCCGAGCTCCCGCGGGATGGGGCCTGCGGGCAGGAGGGCGAATTCAAATCAAGCGCGACCAAAAAGCAAGAAATATTATCCCGCCTCTCGATTTTCAAGAGGACGCCTACGCATCGGCGGGATTCATCTTGGAAACTGGAACAAAATTACTTACCAGTTAGCTCGTTCCCCCCAAGGCTGAGGTACTCCAGTACGGCGAGCCGTCCAAGCTCCACAGGGATGGGACCTGCAATCGAAGGAGAAAAAACGAGAACACAGTACCCATAATGTAGCGGGAAGAATCAAAGCTAAATGCCCCGGCTTCTAGAAACACCTACTCAAATAACGCAACTCGTAGCAAAAGATGTCCCGCGAGTTCCGAGATTGCGAAATTTCGTACTCACCCACGCGTGGGTGAGTAGGTGTTAAGGAAGCCATCGGCTGAACATTTCTCTAGAAGGCGGGACATTTTTCGTGCTTTCCCCCGCTGAATAAATTAGTCTCGTCTTTTCGCTGCAGGTGCCATCCCACTGGAGCTGGGGAACCTGGCAGCACTGCAAGCGCTTAACCTCGGGTGGAACCAGTTGAGCGGTGAGTATCTAAAATTTTGTGATCGAATTTTAGTATGAATCCCGTGTATGCATCGGCGAGATTCATCCATGGATCAATGCTAGAAAAAAACCAAGCCGACCATCAATATAAAATAGGTACCTGTCAGGCGGTTGCTGTTGAGATATAGCGTCTGCAGCTGTCGGAGATCTCCTAGCTCTGGAGGGATGTTGCCTGCCAGACGAAGGGAAAGTAAGAAGTTGGCGGAAGAAAACAAAATAAATCCCCCGGCGTCTAGAAAAACGGTCCTGCCAACGCGTAGGCGAGATCCATGCATTTTGCTTCTCCAGAAGTTGAAATAAAATTCACGCTCGACTGTCCTGGGGTCACTATCTAACTCGTTGTAGCCAAGGCTGAGGCTCTCCAAGGCGCTGATACCTGGTGGGATGGGTCCTGTAGAATTGGAGTTTGCTAGGGCTGTTGCTGCTGGAATTCTCAACAACACATGAGTTGTTTCTAAACGTATCCACGCGTGCAGGGAGTAAGTAGTCTACACGTGTCCGCGTGTTCTAGAAGCTGCAAGCGTTAATCAGGCATCTACTACACGAATTCGTAGGGATGGTCAAGCACATTTATCTTCACACGAAGCACGTGCAAGCAGTAGACTAAATGCTGAAGAACTCCTTGTACACCTCGGAGGCTTTTCAATTTCAGGGAAAGCTTGACCACCCGGCCCTGGTCGTTGACTTCGACTCCATTCCATATCGCTATGGCAGCATCTGTGTCCCAGTTGCCTCTCTGCCTCCATCCAGCCCCGCCGGTCGAACGAAACAGGGCAACCAGTGCTTCACGGTCCGTGGAAGCCATTGCTCAGGGGACCTGCACGGAGTTGATTTGGCGACACGGCAACCGTAGTTTCAATCCCGAAAACACCCAATCAACCTGCCTGCGATTTAGAGTCACGTCACCTCCGATCACCAATTAGACTATCGCAGGGAGCTTGCGGGAGAATAGAACTCAAAATACGCCGTGCTGCTGAAAGCTGTGCACTGAAGCTGTGCGCTGCTGTGCACACAGTGCAATAGACAAAGCTGCTGGGATTTCGATGAACTAACTGCGTGAGAG
The DNA here is from genome assembly GCA_000310025.1 of Ectocarpus siliculosus. Taxonomy (NCBI): domain Eukaryota; class Phaeophyceae; order Ectocarpales; family Ectocarpaceae; genus Ectocarpus; species Ectocarpus siliculosus. The sequence goes on along the minus strand of FN649729.1, from coordinate 1,889,931 downwards.
AAGCTCTCGTTCGGAAAAGTAGACCGTCTTGTTGTAGCATGCGCTTCCCGCGTTCCCGCAAACGCGAACGCACGTGGATGGTGGGATAGCTTCTTTTCTTTTCTTTCTACTCGCAGATTGGAAACAACAGCGGGAATACCGACAGCGTGCATAAACGCTAATACAGAGCACACTGGTCGATAATTGGAAGGGAAAGACAAATGGTACAGCTGGTCGCGGCATTCTTTCCAGATAGAATGAGCACCTGAGCACGCCTCGACCAAAAGCAAGTGGTTACCCAAGGCAAGCCAAGGTGCAAAGGAACAAATCGGGAACTCACCGACGAATAAAACGGGTCGCAGGGGCGAGTGTGGTATCTCGCTTGCAGCAACACGCTCCTCTCGTTTTCTGCCACCACCCAAAGACTTTGAACCAAGAGCTCCGGTAACTCCTCCCCTTGTTTGTTGCTTGATCCCGTCCCCAATCTACCTCCTTGGATCAGAAGCGTGAAGGTGTGGTGCGGAGTGCGGAGGAATCAAAACAACTGCATATGGGATGCAGTGCCATCTGCGAGCCCCCCTATAAACCCTCAGTCCCGCCCTCTCCTCCTCGCTGCAAGTGTGCGTGCGCGTGTGACGGCAGGTAAAATGGACTGGTTGCTCATGCCGCGTGGCTGAGGTTGTACAGAATTGTGTGGAGTTTACTTCATCGTCAGCAGCAGCACATGACGACTCTCTTGGTGCTGAATCCCGCCGCATCTCTCGGGGCGACCAGTCACCTGTCACTGCTGTTGTATTTGGCGTTCTTGCTGTGCACGATCGCAGTGCATCCGAAGCACACAGAGCTTCGGGAACCTCGGTGGTTTCTGTGGCATGCATGGTGGGTCGAATGGTATAGCTGGGGAAGGTGTCGATTTTAGTGCCACGAATCTCCTGTGGTGGTCCAGGGATGAGCGACAGCAGGGCGATAGAGGTGAGTCGCGAGGTGCACGATGATTCGATGCTTCAAACCGTCGATATTCCGCTTCACTATGTACTTCCACGTACATCTGCTGGGGATGATACACTGATAATCGATGGATGATACCCCCACAGCCACTGTAGCTACCGCCAGGAGAGAGGAGGGACCTGGGACAGCGTTGTCGCAATCCAACGGACTGCTGTGCAGGGCTGTACAGCAGTAGGTCACGTTGCCGTACAGCAGTGTGAGGGAGACAGATCTGAGCGTTGTGAGTACACACACCAATGCGAAGGTGTACCGATTCTGGTAAAAGTCAATCGACGGATACCCTGCGAATCGGGTCCTCCTTAACACCAAAGGGTTCGACAAAAAGCTAAAAACACTGCTGCTGGACGTAGGTCTTCTGCAAGGTTCCACCCCAAAAAGCGTATGCATACATTAGCCTATACGTGTAGCGCCGTTCGGTGGAAAAACTCCCCCAATCCACCCTTGTGCAGGGTTTGCAAATTGGAATTAGACTAGACTACATGTGCGTAGCCGAACAACCGGCGAGATTTCACCACAAGGCGGCTCTTTCCGTGGGACTGGAGCCGTCTGAGGACCCTGCGATCTCAGGCTTCAGATTATATTACGATGTTGACAGTACTGTGTAAGATTGCGATAGACAGGTCACGGAATTGGGGCACCGTGCCTGATTTCAGGTCTGGAGAGGTACTTACTCTACAGTAGCCCTCCGACGAACTGTGAGGCCCCTCTCTTCAGAGTTCAGAGTATTCTCTATTCTCCTACATGTACGTCGTCTTGTCCGCGGGCCAAGATGTGCCCGTAGGAAACCACACCGCTGGGTGACCATGCCATGCGCAACTGGATTCGATTGCGTCTGAGATGGAGCGGCAGAGAGATCACTGGTTCCTGGTTTACACACCCCAGGCTACGTTATCGTGCGGGGGTGCAGATCTTTGCTATTTTCTGTCCAACCAAAGGCAACGTAGTATGCCTTGGTAACGTAACACCTTCGAAGCCAACAGGAGTGGGTGGGCGGGAAATGACACCACGCCTCTATCCTGCTGCGTGCCCACGTATGCCGTAGTCCTCGTACAGAAGAAACGCCCAAGGACCATCAGAGCCGTCAAGCGAGGGCGCGGTGGTGGAATCGGTGACAGTCCGACACGGAAGAGGACCAAGCCTAACACGAACAAGCCGAACGAAGCGATGCAAGGAAATGTGTGGCACGTGTTGCGGTGTGTTTGTGTTGGGGGTTGACTGCATGGGGAGGGGGCACCAGTCGACGAGTTTTCATCTTAATTTGGTCCACCAAGCTTATATCTCGCTGTTCGCCCTGCCTCTCTCGTTCTTGTTTTCTTGCTGTGTTGAATCCCATTGGGGGTCAAGCAGCCCGCCGGTGCGGCGGCAGCGGCCGCCGAAGCGAGACAGGCACGGGAGGGTGTGGAGCCGGAAGACCTCTACGACAGGCCAGAACGTCGCTCCAAGGTCGATGCGGCATCCGACTACAGCAGTTTCGGACGTACAGGTGGGCCCTGGGACACAAACAAGAACAACGTTGTGACCGGTTTGTGGTTTTCGCGGTGCGCTGAGAGCTCTATTTGCGGTTGCGTTGGGCGTTGACATGAAGAGGAGGCACGAGATGATGCGATGGGGTGTTCACTGTCTAGGGTCGATCTTATTTTGGCCGTCAAGGATCTCTTTTTGATACCAACGACATTCTTTTGGCACTGTCAACAGGTTGCACGTGGGTGGGGTAATTTCCCTTGCAGTCGGGTACTTCTTCTGGAAGTCGAAGTGACTCACCTTCAAGATCTCCTTGCGCCTTCATCGTGGCTGTGGGAAATGGAAACCAAACAACGACGGCCGGAATGTGTCGTCTCTTTGTAGAGAAAACCTGATTTTCATTCGGTTGGGTTGTGACCTTAGTATTTATGCTCAAGGAAGCAAAACGAAGGGAGAGCTCCTCGAAATAGAACGAGCAATGAGACGCTGTATCGAAGAGGCGTGCCGTCCGTTGCATTTGTGAACGCTCCTGTGTACCACACCTTCAGGAGGGTGTGGCAGAGGGTTGGCTTGGTGGGCGGAATGAGAACTCGCCAGCTCCGTGGAGATTAAAATATTGCTTGTTCAGGGGTGTGCTTGTGTGTAGTAGCAGTCCCACCGTGCGTCCGATGGGCTCTGATGTTCTTGTTGCCGTTGCTCCAACTTTTAATCACTCGTCAGGGGGTGTTCTTTTCTCTCACGCGGTGTACATACCTTCCGGGGGTTAAAGGTCAAACGTGGCTGTTGACGATCTGTAAAAGGACGACCACACAAGCATTAGTGTTGTCACACACGTACCGCTTTGGACAAGCCAGAGCGTCCGGCGATCGTCGAGATGTATTCTCTGGTGCAGCCGAAGGGAATTTGATGCTTAGCCTCAACAGTACAATGCTACCCAGTTCCCAGTCGATGTGCGTACCCGGCACCGAAGACATTTTTCCGAATCAAAACTCACCCAGTCTACCTCCTGTTCATCCCTCTACGCATGCAGTGTAAGGCACGACGCTATTACCGCCGTCCATTGTTCCAACAACTTGGGTTATTTCGCCCGTCACGTCCCCCGCAGCAGGGGACAAGACAGTCGCCGGTGTTGGCAGGATCGTCAAGTGTCAGTTCCAGCGCCAGCGGGTACGGCGCCGATAAATGTCGGGGCGGAGCCACGGGGCCCGACGGCGCAGCGAAGCCGCCTGCTGTGAGCGCCAGCGGGGCAGCAATGTCGAAGCCCCGGGGCGCGGAGGCCTCGCAGCAGCAGCAGCAGCAGCAGCAGCAACAGCAACAACAACAGCAACAGCAGGGTCTGCCGAAGATTAATGATTTTTTCTGCCCCAAGTCTTGCCCCTACGCTTAGGCGCAGCACAAGGAAGCGCGCCCATGTTCAGTACTCGGAGACTGATACAAAGGGGAAGCTCAGGGCTCCCGACGAGTCTACCACTGCCGAGCTGTCCTCGGACGAGGAAGAAGACTAGCCGCCAGCGCCTCCCTCGATGCCGGCAAGGCCCACATGGGGTTGAAGCGGGTCTACTTGGCACGGCTGCTGCCCGAGAGGACGGCATAGCCTCACCGTGCGCGTTCCTCTAGTCCCCTTCCTTGCCGATGAGGGTTGTCCGCCTGAGTGAGGGCCCGGCCCAGGAACTGGTCCACAGAGACAAACGGACGAGGGTGGGCGACCGTCACGGTGGACAACCCTCATCGACCAGGAAGGGGACTAGAGGATCGCGCACGGTGAGTCAGTTGACCCATAGCTCTCGTGCGCAAAACACACTCTCTAATCGTCCCCTTCACGCCAGACCGCCCCGATCGTGAAGCCCGCAGCAAGACGATACCTACTAACGATTCGCACGCTACACCAGCCAGGGCTACCGCGTCGTCGAGGACTGCTGTGGAGCGTGAGGGCCCGGCCCAGGAACTGGTCCACAGAGACAAACGGACGAGGGTGGGCGACCGTCATGGTGGACAACCCTCATCGACCAGGAAGGGGACTAGAGGAACGCGCACGGTGAGTCAGTTGACCCATAGCTCTCGTGCGCAAAACACACTCTCTAATCGTCCCCTTCACGCCAGACCGCCCCGATCGTGAAGCCCGCAGCAAGACGATACCTACTAACGATTCGCACGCTACACCAGCCAGGGCTACCGCGTCGTCGAGGACTGCTGTGGAGCGTGAGGGCCCGGCCCAGGAACTGGTCCACAGAGACAAACGGACGAGGGTGGGCGACCGTCATGGTGGACAACCCCCATCGACCAGGAAGGGGACTAGAGGAACGCGCACGGTGAGTCAGTTGACCCATTATGTAGCTCTGCATGCAAACAGAACGCATCAAATGCCCGGTACGCTGTGCTGCTGTCGTTCTCTGCAAGTACTGATTCATGTGTTTGGCGTTTTTTTATCACATATGCATCACCTCCACGCTCCTGAATCTGGAGTTTTTATTATTTTTGAGTCGTGGACCCCCACGACTTCATCTCGTCACCCGGGCGTACCCCACGCCAAATCTTGCCCGGGTTCCTCATACATACACCACACACAGACGTAAACCTAGGCAGGCTGTCACAACTCATCTCGCTACCCCTGGTCCTCTTCACGAAAACCCGGGAGGGAGGGCGGGAGGGTTTTCCGGCCAATGACCTAGCGGAAGCCCACTCCTGACCTTTACCTAACACACACGCGATGACCTCTACGGCAGATCGCCCCTTGGTCTCACAGGAGCAGCTGCAGTGTGCACTCTTATTATTGGTTCTTGCTGCAGCTGCTCAAGTTGTACTCCAATATGTACGTCATCACCACCGTGCTCATCCAATCTCCCGATGAAACTTCCCCGCAATTTCTTGCCTACCTTGCCACTGTACGATTCAGTCCCGCGCCACAAACCCCAGATTTCCTTCGTTCAATCTTACACTTTGTTAGGCTCATGAATCTGGACAAGGGCGCACAAAAAAAAAATTCCGACAGCTAACCACATGTGTTCGCGCCTATAGGAATTGAGAAAAAAGTACAGACAAGAAATCACGCCGCCGGTTTCAGCGGGGTCAATTTTGTTTCATCCCCTCCCCATATTGGACATGGCCGAGCCCAGTTCTTTCACCACCGCGTGCCCCTTACACAGACCTTGTCGTTTCACCAAAACAGGCGGGCGCCTCAAGCAAGTCATACCCTCTATCGGAAAGCTGGTTTCACCCTTTGATTTTGCTTTGAGCCGGAGAAATGTCTCGCGATCACATCTGAGTTGAAGCTGCCTGCCTGCTGCTGCACGCAACCTTTTCAGCTCTGGGAAGCAACTATCATCCAAGTTGGTTACCCGCTTCAGAGTCCCAATTCGGCCAAAACTCCGCGCCATAGTAGAGATGAAAGACCATAGAATGAATGTATGATGTGCATGGTTTGGGATCTGAACTACAGCGATGGCAGTGGGCCTGCAAAAGTCGGCCTAAATTCAACTCTAACTCCAGTAGTCAGCAGAGAGGCCCCAGAACAATCATGATCCTACCTCCAAAAATATCATGGTAATCCAAGCCATGGAAGCACGCACCGCACCTAGATGCCTTTTGGTTACCCACGTAGGGTGGACCAAATCTCACGAAAATTGGTGTGTGTGTGTCTTTACATGTGGGCAATCCATAGATGATGTGCACGAATTGGGATCAGCACTACAGCGCGAGTTGTGGCAGAATAACCGAAAACACTGCGCGGAGAGACTGCTTCCCGATGTGATTCCAGGATTTGTAACTCCCTTCTTCCCCTCGCTGCCTCGGCAAGGTTTTGCTTAGGCATGACCCAAAGCGAGGGGGGGGGCCTTTCTAGCGAGCAGGGCTAGACTCACCCTCAAGGGACCGATACCTTCTTGCTACGGCGCACCCGCCGCGAGGCGTGCGTAGTGGTGGAGTTGGGTCGGCACTGGTGCGTCAGGTACAAAGGTGCAGATGCGCGGGCCTCGAGGCCGTCGGTGCAGGCAGCAATGCCCATCTCATCTTTGTGCGCGGAGGCAGACGCCACCAGAAAGGTGGACGGGCACTATGTACACGGCCCTATGTTTGCTAGAGGGAGCTGTACTGTCTCAGTAACCTGGTTTTGCCATCAAATGAGGAGTGGACAGGTGGTGACGAGCTGACTGGGCTGGTTGACCCTTCGGCGCGAGAATTTTCAGACCAAGAACCCTAAGTGCAACGAGGGAGAAAGCGAGGAACCGACTGGGAAGGACAGCAACGAGAGCGTGTACGAAGCGGAGCGGGTCGAGTTTGGTCGTGCTAGGACTGGCCACAGCGGCACCGGAGAAGCGGCACCGGAGCAGCGGCACCGGAGCAGCAGCGGAACCGGAGCAGCCGGACGGCATCGAACCGTGTCGCACGGACAAACATCTCTTGTGTTATCAATTATTCTCTGTTTTTTTCCTGAATATAGGTGTTAGGTATGTGTGATGACGTCACTGGTTTTGTAGAGAGACGCGGCAGAGATGGCGCGGATAACCCGGGTGCCTTAATTGTGTACCTGCATCGTGGAAGACCCCTTCAATGTGGAACGATTCCTAGTCAGTGTCGATGTTTACACTGCTGTGTCTAACACAGATGATCTGGATAGATTCGGGCGATTGTCAAGTGCAATGATGATGGCTTTGGTTGGTTGTTCTTCTTCATTGTATGTCCACGGACCCATTCTGACAGCACTTCAGACAGCAGCTGCATGCCCCGAGCTTGTTGTGCACCATACACCATGGTGTTATTTTTGTGCAGACAGCACTTCAGACAGCAGTACGCTGTAGTCGACAAACATTCATTTTGGTGAAGTGCGGGACAAGGGGGGCGATGCCGCCTGCTGTAGTCGAATTGCAGTGTGTGGGCGTGTAGGTCAGTTGTGAGCACGTAAACGTGCTGCAGGGATTGTAGGTGTACCTCCTTGGGCTTGTGTACCCTTTTCTTGCTAATAGTGTGCGTGTTCTTTAGATCTTCTGATGGCTTTAGCATTTTTGTGACCACGGGCCGAGTCTTTGCTAGATTTTGGGATTAGCAACTGACACGAGTTTAATGTGAAGAAAAACAAACAAACAAAACAACAACAAATGTCTGCATAACAAAAAAATATGGATTTTTTTCCGTAGGCGCGAACACGTGTGTAACCCCCAAAACTTTTTTTGGGGCCCTCCGGGGGGAGGGTACCAAGATCTCATCCCCCCCCCCCAAACGCCACATAGTTTCCTACATAAACAAGTCTCTAGTGAATCCTGTATGTAAAGTGGGCATATTTCATGCAAGGGGGTAGTACAATTCACGTAGCCCCTGCTCCAGAGTACCGCAGCCCGCAGCCGCGTTACCGCCCGTAGCAGAGGAGCGAGAGAGAGCGCGAGCTTGGGGAGAGTGGTCACGATGAGCACAGTCTCCGTGGGGAGGGGATTCCCATCAACAACCCCTTTCGACAAGACGGCTTGGCTAAACCGCGTCTGCCGAGAGCGAGCGGATGGCATGGGAGTTTGTTTGCCGCTGCGGACACAACTTCGGCGACGGTTCAGGAGTCGACGAGGGCACCGCCTTGCAGCATGAGGCTTCGCACAAGCACGAAGAGTGAGTGTAGAGGAATGAGGACCATTTTGTGAGATTGCCTTGGTTGCATCATAGTATAATCTGCCTCGCCGCCGCCGCCGCAGCAGCAGCAGCAGCAGCAACAATAGCAAGAACACACACAACAACACACACCAAGGTTGGACGGCACCAAGAGTGCGCGAATGCGGAGCCCTCGCGATGCAACTGCCGTCGTGTTGTACACCTTCCTAGTAACAAGGTCCTGCTTGCACGTCGTGCCGTAAACACCACCACACGCAAGCACACGCAATGGAGAAGGAGAAAGCCAAAAGAAAGCCTGTACGAAAATATTCCAAAAAACGTTTTTTCACACCCCTCCCGGGGGGGAGGGGGGGGGGTTAGGGTTAGGTGTCGGAAATTATTTGTTTTGTGCGCCCTTGATCTGGAGTTATTAGTATTTTTGAGTCGTGGACCCCCACGGCTTCATCACGTCACCCAGGCGTACCCCACGCCAAATCTTGCCCGGGTTCCTCATACATACACCACACACAAACGTAAACCTAGGCAGGCTGTCACACCTCATCTCGCTACCCCACTTTAGCAGCCTGCTTTTTCCCTTTCCCATGCGTCTGCGCCCTACCCCCGATTGCTTCCATCCCTTCACCATACATACCCCCCCCCCTCCCCCTACCTCCACCTTCAGACTCCTTCTCGCTCCCCCCATCCCGACCTTATCATCCACCGTGACCATAAGTTGTTGCCTCCCATATCAAGGGCGACTAATAGCACGCCGCTTAGACTCCGAAAAAGAAAATTAGACCACGTACAGTACAACCTCCTAACAGACCAAATGACATGAGCACGAAAATAAATACCGAGACGCTACTTTGGCTTAGGTCGTGCATCCTTCCACCGCGTCATTTGCCCGGGCTGGATCCCCTTCCCTACAGCGTCCGACGCTAGCGCAAATGACGCCTTCTGAACATAATCCAAATTGGCCCGCAAGTACGATTGAAACGCGTCCGATTTCCACCTCCCTTGTTGTTGAATTGCCCACGAAGACAATGCCATCGCCCCCAACCTAGTCGCGCCCCCTATCCTGCCGGAATGCGGCGCATACTCTTCCGGTTTCAATCCTTGGCCAGCCACGAGAGCGCGCAACGCTGTCGACGATTGAGCACACGTCCAAACCTTCCAAACCTTACCAGAAGGGTAAGCAGCAATGGGTGCCATCTCATCGAGCTGCGGATAGCAGCACATCAATTCCAGCAAAACTTCGAACCCGCCTATGCCCACCATCCCCGCCGGTACATCACCGGTCCCGTCCCACTCCCAATCGAACTTAGCGAACCCCGGGCATGTCTTAACACGCGACACCACTGCCTCGTCATGATTTCCTTTTGACGCCTCGAACAGCACCTCTACTCGACCCGCACACCGCCACAATGCCGGAGTAAGGAGCTGCACCTCCCCTTTCCAAAAAGCCACATTGCCGCGCGTAATCCCGAACTCCTTGTGAATCTTACCGTTGCTATACGCGAAGATTTCCGATGGGCGGCACATAAAAAAATATGACACCGCTAGGGCTAGCCACATCACCCGGCCCCCCTCGCCCCATTCCGCCGCCGTGCAAATGCCGCTGCGAAGAATGGTCCACGAAATGGGGCGTCGCGTCCTACCATCGATATGCAGCTTGCTTTCTCTCGCTAAACCGGCTTTGACAGCCCGAAAAAATTATGTTTCATTGGGAAGTCCACCCCGATGCGTTTGTGGAAGTACTTCACCGCGACTAGCTTCCCCGCGATCGTGGACATTTTATTGCCCCGACAGAAAAACAGGTACGCCATGTACTTCGCCAACTCGTTAGCCGACTCTTCTTCCCCCCCTGCCGCATCCAAATAGACACTCTTACGCACCGCGACCGTTCTCCATTCTACCCACATTTTCCACGCCGCTGCATGAGTGGCGTGAGTCGACGGAGCAACTCCTACCGTCGAGAGTAAGACCGCAAGATCTCCGAACATGCCATCCCACCGGCCATCCCCAACCTGACCTCCTGCCAACGCGCACGAGAGGGAGAAGACAGCTCAGTTAGTCGGCGAGGAATATCCGCGCGTGCCCACCGTGAAATTCCGTCCGCTAAACGTTCTCAACGCCAGGGATATGTGCCGCTTCGAAACACCACCCCCCTGTCAGCTGAAGAAGATGACAGAGTGTACGAAAAGCGCGGTCATGCTAGACGGAGAACTGTCTAAATTCTTCGACATTGAGCAAGGGGTCCCACAAGGTTGCACGCTGTCCCCAACATTGTTCCAGGTGTTCATCAACGATCTGTTGGAAGTCGTAGAGGCAGTCCGGAAGGGAGTAAAAGTAGGGGACACGGAAACTTCGGTGTCAGGAATGCTGTTTGCGGATGACTTTGTTGGTATGTCGGACACCCCTGAGGGACTGCAACTGCAAATTGACGCGGCGAAGAAGTTTACTGATAAGTGGAGATTGTCTGCCAACGTTACGAAGAGTGCCGTCATGGTATGCAACGAGGGCAGGGAGGAACCAGTAGAACATAGATGGAAGTGGGGGATCGAGGAGATTGCAGTAGTGGACCAGTACACATACCTCGGAGTAGAGATCGCAAAAGATTGCTCGTGGAATGCACACATGTCCAAGGTAGCGGAAAAGGGCAAAGCACGAGCAGGGAAGCTGCACCCAATACTCGCAAACCGGCACCTTGATACACGCATCAAACTGACGGTCTTGAAGAGCGTAATCGTACCGCCGCTGGAGTACGCCGGAGAAGTATGGGAAGGAAATAAGAAGGTAGTGAAAGAACTCGAGGCGGCGCAGATGAAAGCAGCGAAAATCATCCTAGGATGCTCCAAGCGCACAAGTAATGCAGCAGTCAGGGCAGAATTGGGGATCCAATCCCTACGGTCGGGAAGAGACGTAAGGAAGCTGACATGGCAGTACCGCATGTGCGGGATGGGAGAGGAGAGGTTGCCGAGAATAGTATGGGAGGCGAAGTGGGCAAACAAAAAGAGGGGTAGACAACCCACGGAATGGGTCAAGGTTGTAGAGGACGTATGAAAGGGATTGGACATCGACGAAGATGAAACGCTGGAAACGGAGGGTCTACAGGGGTTCAAGAAGAAGATATCTGTTGCTTGTGCCGACAGAGAAGAACAGAATCTAAGGAAAGAAACCAAGGATAAGGAGGGTCTAGAAGTGTACGGAATGTTGAAAGAAGGAATAGGGTTCAAGGATTACCTACATGGACCAATGGATGCAGGGACAAAGCTTAAGGTCAAATTCAGGACCGGGGACATAGGCCTTCGCGAACGTCGACGAAGACATAGGACGGTAGACGACGAAGACGACAAGTTCAAATGCGATTGCGGCTTCGAATGCGAAGACAGTGTTCATGTAGTCGCGGAATGTCCGTGGTACGAAAAGGAGAGGGAAGTGTACATGACTGAGCTGGGAAGAATACAAGGGACGTACAGGGAGATGTTTGAGGCATGGAATAGAGAGGAGAGGACGGTAGCGGTACTGGGGAGTAGAAAGTGGTTTGAAAAAGCGGGAAGTGACATCGGTAGGATAGACAGACTAGGAAAGAAATTTTTGAGCCCCCTTTGGCAAAGTAGGAAGGAACGATTGCCCATCGGTGATCGGTCCTGGGGGAACAATGTTCCGTCCTTTGGGGGACGGGTGGTCAATGGTTTAACCGTTAAGGCATGCAAAGCATAAGAGTACGCCCCCCCCCCCCCTGTCATCTCCAACACGCCCATCCATCTCTTAATAAATGCGGCCCGTGGCCCCCGTGTACCCCCACACTTGTTTACCCATGTCACAGCAGAGGTATTATCACTACGAAAAAGAACAGGTTCCCCGGGGACGACTGGCTGATCATTGAGGACAACGATCGTCACGAAGGCGTTAACAACCATCGCCAATGCTTCCAACAAATTGATGGACATCCTGTTCGGCCGAGAGCAACTAGCGGAATCGGAAGATCGACTTTTCTCCTCTGGAGATAAATCGTACTGCCACCACACACGCCGTTCGCTACAATACCCCCCGATAGCTTCTAACGTAGCATCAGAAAACCAATGTCGCGCCGGCTCCCATTGCACATAATCGTAAAACGGGGAATACAGAGATTATAGAAGCCTAAATCAAACCAGCTTCTATAAGATACACCTTCCGCCAGCAGACGTTGCCGCACTGCCCACCTCCACCACTCCAAATCCGCATGAAACTCCTCTCCCAAACTCACGGTGGATTATTTCATGACCGTTGACGCGTGTTGGTCGTTATGGGCAAGTCCTGTTACAAACCCAAGCCGCCACACGAAGTACTTTCCTGCCCGCACTACCGTGGTGAAATGCCGTAACTTGCCAGTCAAGCTCCATACTTCTTTGGCCCTGGCCCAACGACGCGTTTTCGGCCATTCTGTTAGAAACGCCATTACCTCCTCGATCTTTTTCCCGGGAATCGCAATTGTCATCTTTTGCGTATCGACGGCATACCCCAGAATCTCTTGCTGAACCGACCAGTCTGTGAGTTTCTTTTGTGACATTACCGGCACGGGATTGTCTGCTATGCTTCCAAGCATTCGGAGGTGATCAGAAATAGCCGACCTAGTTGCCACGAGCAAAATGTCTTCCTTTCCGTACGAGCACGCCTCCAGGTTGATCATATCGTCGACATACATCTCGCCGAAAAAATTGCCAGGCGCATACTCGCTTGAAAACGGCGCCACAGAAACACCCGCTGGTGCACGAACGGCCGGCTCTCCCGGCGGTGACACCTTAACCTGCACATTACGCGCTATTTCGTCCGCTTCCGGCAACATTTTCGCGTTGAAACGGTTCATGTGCCTATGCGAGTGCACAATCGCCGATGCCATCAAGGGCCACCACCCAGGAGAGTTCCTCCAACCAAATGCCATCCGAAAGTCTACCACCAGAAATTCGTCCACAACGTACGAGAAAACTGGTGCCTTGTCCCACTCAAGATTAATTCGACGAAAGGCATCTGCCACGTCTATCTTTGCACAATAAATGCGAATATCACTGCCGTGCGCTTCCCGCAAAGCACAAGCCTGTCTCATAATGCTCGACAACACCCCGCCGATTTCGCTGACGGGTGCCGTTTCGAAGCAAGTGTCACCGTTCACTCCCTGCCAACCTTGGCCATCACCACCCGCACCAAATGGCAAGTCATGTATCACCCGATTTTTGTCTTTCGATTCGACCACCGCTAGCGGAGAAACGCGCAGATGCTTGATCGCTCGCGCCGCCGTTTTGTTCAGCACCACCCCCCGACCATGCACCAAGTCTGCAATGAGTCTTGTCCACAACGTCTGTTGATGAGGGTACGCGCTAGAGTGATTGCCGTATTGGAGTGCAGCATCCAAATCGCCGCCAGGAACCACACAAACCGGCACTCCTTCGTACACTGCCTTCATCAGCCTTTGCATGTCCGCCAATCCTTTAGATCCAAAACGACTTGCAATCACTAAAGGGTCTCTGTGCTTTGCCATGATTTCCCCTCCGAGCAAACGCGCGACGCGACCCATATGGCCGTCGAAACGCACCGCCAACTCGGTTGCCACCTCTACCAACCGATGCATCAGAATCGCGCCATCTGTTTCTTCCCTTGATCCGAGTAACACTTCATCGAGTTGTTGACGCAGCTGAAACCACAATCGGCGAAGGGTACCTTGCCACCCGTGAGTGCCTGGTAATTTTTGCGAAAAAAGCACACGTACTGAGTTTTATAATCGCTGTTCCAATCTCAAATGTGCCGTTCTGCCGTCGTAAGTGTCATGCTGTTTCGATACACGTCATATTTTTGGCGAACGCGTCGTCCGCCGAAACATACACCAACAACCCTGCCATTGACCTTTCTTGCCATCCAACCATGCCATATCATGTATCGTTCCATGTTTTTCGATTCATTGGGCGTGCCCGGGGAAATATAGGAACGTACTGCCATGCCCCTGCCGCCCTGCCACTTTCCGTGTGTGTTCGACGAACGTGAAGTTCCTCCACTATCACGATCGTGACTGCCTCAACCTGCCATTCATCCATTAAGCACCGATAGGGTGCGGCCGACGAAACTCCCGCTGTAACGATTTTACTACGCCTGCCGTGCCTCCCATGTGCCCCGTGCTGATGTTTCGGTGTACTTAACGTACCCAGAGAAACATACCAATGCGCCCTCCACCTTGTTACTCCCCGTGTGTTTCGGTAAACGCGAGGTCCCCGGAGACACAACGAACGTAACTGCCATACCATGCCACCCATGCCATATTAGCATAATATTCCTGCGAACGCCACATCCGCTGAAAAAATGCCATTGTACCATCCGTTCCTCCCACCAGCCGTCCCTCCAACCTATGCCCTTCCACCCACTGAACTTCTTCACATGCATGGCTATTTGATTCCATGTCGTCTCTGCTGTGTTCTTTCCTCTGTGTATTTATTCCTTATTGTGTTTACTTATTTTATTTTATTTTTATTTATTTATTTATTTCGTAACTTATTTTATTTTTGGTGTTTCTCCGGTTTGTAGTATCGCATGAATAACATTTTGTTTACACCCCGAAATCTACACCCATTCAAAGCATCCCGCCTTGACCGTAATTGCAAGCACATGAACAAGCACATTCGCAGACATGCCATTAGCCCGCCTTTGCCGCCACCA
>FN649729.1:1818530-1831489 GCA_000310025.1 Ectocarpus siliculosus | reverse complement strand
GGGGGGCCCTCCGGGGCCCAACCCAGGGACCCTCCCGGTTTCCCCCCCCCCGGGTCCCCCTTACCGGAAAAACTTCCCCTTTGCCCGGCCGGGGGGGGGGTTTTTTTTTTTTTGGCCCCTTTAACAAAACCCAATTTTAAAAAATCCCCCCCTTTTTTTTGGGGGGGGGGGGGGGCCCCCCCAAATTTTTGGGGATTTTGGGCGCAAAACCCGGGCAGAAATATAAATTTACAGGGACCCCCCCCCCCCCCCCCCCAGCTACTAGTTCCCAGCAGGTTCAGTTCCCTCACCCCATCGGGCACCAGGCCTTCTCGCCGCATGCTGTCCAGCAGCTCGACGGCCGGCTTCCACTTCTTTCCTCTGCCGCACGCTGACGGGAGAACAAGACAGCACCGGCGAGAGAGAGAGAGGCAAAAAACGAAAAAGCGCCGAGAGCACGGGCAAATCTCCGACGATGTTGAAAGACACAACCAAAACAACAAACAGCTCGGGCGCGGGGACGGAAGGTTAATCGATTTCTAAAAACACACCGGGAGTTTTGCGCACATGTAGGATGCACACATTATCACACGAGACATCGAATTGTGCACATAGGATACACACATTCACGCACGATGCACTGCAAAAAAAAACTCGTCATCCCGCCGCCGCCGCCGCCGCCACCGCCACCGCCGCCGGTACCATACCCACCGCTAATGGCGGCGTTGAAAGTAATGGTGTCAGGTTCCGGCAGCACCAGCATCGTCGAAGAAGACGCCTCCTCCCCCTCCACCCGGGGCTCCCGGAATCCCGTCCCCTGGTCCGCGCCGCCGCCGCCGCCGCCACCGCCGTCTACGTCGACCAGCAGCGCCCCCCTCCTCATCATGGAGAGCAGGTCCAGGGCCGCGTACCACCGGCCGCTTCTAGCCAGCACCGACATGGCCGCGTTGAGACAGATCACGTTCAGGGGAAGCCCCACGCGCCCGGCTTCGGCGATCAGCCCTGTGTCGTGTCGTTTCGTTTCCGGTTTGGGTGTGTGTGTGTGAGTGATCGCCCGCGGGGAGCGAGCGGCGGGGTCGGGCTGAAACAACGCTGGGATGCGTGGGGGAGTTGAGGAAAGACAGCACGGCAGGATAGGCTAGACTAGGGACAATGGAGGGTCGCAAACAGCAGCACCACTTCTTGAGCGAACACCGTGTGCTGGTCTTTCGTGGAGCGGACACGGGTTACACGGGTCGACCCTTCCGCACCGTACAAATGGCGCAATTATCTCCATGGACAAACGAGCAGACAGACAGACGGACCAACAGACATGACGTGGATAGCTTCCACCAATTTTTTGTTTCACAGATTCACAGAAACGAAACACCCTAATGAGACAGCGAAACCCTATCCATCGCCGCAACCTGACCGCAGAGAACTCAAACGAGGGCACTGTTCTTTTTTCTTTGTCGACAGGGCTACGCACCTCGCACGGCTTTCCACCCGCCGCGGTACCCCAGCTGTTTCATCCCTTTGGTGAACTTCCGCTGCCTGTGAGCGACGCAAAAGCAAGGCCGTGGGCGACGAAGACAACAACAACGGGTGCGTTATTGGCATACCACGTTCTCATGTGGCACTGTGCGCGCAGTGCACAAAACCTGCTGAGTTGGCATAAGCTCGCAGGGGAGGAAAAGACATCGCACGCTTACAGTGACACATGGCTACCAAGAGGTGGGAATCCGACACTGACAGGGGCAAGAAGAGGTCATCACTGCTCTTGACGACCGATTTCTAGAGAATGCAACAGAGAAAAAAAACACGACCTAGCACCATTTCGCAGCGTTTCGAGTCGGCCGACTGCATCCCTTGGTTGCAAGACAGTAGTGCGTGGCCCGTTGTCGGCATGGACAGCAGAAACATGGGCGGTGC
This sequence comes from Ectocarpus siliculosus, assembly GCA_000310025.1. Classification (NCBI taxonomy): domain Eukaryota; class Phaeophyceae; order Ectocarpales; family Ectocarpaceae; genus Ectocarpus; species Ectocarpus siliculosus. The sequence continues at coordinate 1,829,599 of FN649729.1, read as the reverse complement.
TTCATTGTATGCCTATGTACTTCTAAGAATAACCTTCAGTGTCGTGCGTCGGGCCCATGCAGGCGTGCCCCTATTTGTCGGCGGGTCAGCAAAGCTACGTACCCCAGTTGGTAGAGGTAATGCCACAAGGATACGGGCCGTGACGCCACACACAAAAACACCAACACCTCTCATATCCTACCCACCTCCACAACCATGGGTGAAACGGAGTTTCGCAGCAGCACGAAAGGGAATGTACGCTACAATTGGCCCGCAGAAAAAAAACGCTGTAGCAATGAGGCTGGGCGTTTCGCGAAAACTGAGAGAGAACGGCTAAACAATAAACACACCTTCCGCCGTGGATTCTACTCCAAACTGTGTACAATGACCTATGCATATGTGTGTTCAACGGTGGTGGTGAATCAAGAAATTGAACCTCGACCCCAAATTGATGATTCTCATTCGCGAGCCGCAACTAGAACAGTAGTGTACAGTCGTGGTCCCAGTTTAGCGGTTCCCTTTTGGTGGGATGCCCCGAATCACGGTCATATATAACATTTTCACGAGCGTGAATAGCGGTCATATACAACATTTTCACGGGCGTGTGTAGTAAAGTGTTAGTACTGAACACTGTACTCTGAGTATTTTCGAAATACTTACTCAAGGATATACTCGAGGTTGAGTAAAATACTCGAGTAGCTGAGTACGCATGAGTAGTTTTGAAATATTATAGTTACTCAACAACCTGAGTATCGATGAGTATTGTTGAAATACTTGCTCAAACTGTGAGTACACACGAGAATAATTGAAAGGCTTAACTCATGGTTGAGCATTTACTCAAAAATACTTGAGTATGAGTATACTTCACCAAAACACGCCCGTGAACATTTTGTGACACTACACGTGCTAATGGACCGCTAAACCGGGACCACGACTCTGTTGTGTAAAAGCGGCAAGAGATGATGAGCGTCCCGGCTGTGCATGATACCACCCTCTATTCAGACTGCAAAGACCCACCCAGCAAGCCTTTGCCATGATCGTTCACAGTGTGAGGGGAGGAGCTTGGGAGAGGAGCCTTGCACCTTCACACACCGGGCCTACGCACGTTCGATACGCACCAAAAACAACCATGGGTTTGGTTGCAGCTGAACCCCCCTACAACGCGGCGGTACTCTGTGCAGCAGTTGTTTGTACAAGCATACACCACAGCAGGAGCAGATAACTCTGTATGTAGGACTGCAACTTGGTGGCACTGAGTCTTCTCTTTGTGCTGCGAACTCGGAGGCTGAACCCTCTCTGTTTTCCAACCTCCTCACCGGGCCTTTTTGTCGGGAGAGCCCGATGGCTATAGACCTATAGACGAATTTCCTACGGGCTGCGGGCTCACGAGATCGCAGGAAATGCAATCCTGATGCTCTCGTGAGCCTAGAGCCCCCCTTTTGCGGATTTTCTCCGCCCATGCACCTCCGTTCGCCGCGGGAATCGCTTCTGCCGGCAGCCCCGGCCCGCGAGAGCCTTGGCAGCGCTGAGATCGCCGTCGGACTGCCCGTCCCCGAGCGCTACCGAGGGCGGAAAGTTGCGTCTCCGAGATCTACCATGCCTCCACCAATAGCACCTCAATTTATTGACAGTGCAGGCCACTCATACATACATTCGGCAAGCGGCTGACGTGGATTGTGCGTGTGCGCTGGCTACACACCACACACCCTGCCACACACGACAACCAAGCCACCAAGTCTCCGCATGAGACGAGACAAAGTACTCTACTGCTGTAGTGCGTCTCCCTTTTGATCCAGGCGAAAGGCGGGGGGGTTAGCGGCCAGTGTCGTCCGCACAGCTGTCTGCAAAACTACACCCGCCCGAGAAAAAAAAAAAATGAAATACGTTGTTTGTTCCTCCGTTTCATGGAAATACTTTCTTTTTTTTTCCGGAAATATCTTCTGGAAAAGAGAGAGAAAAACTGGTTGCTTGATGTTTCTTTCTCAGTTTTATTATTCGACACACTCCCCCCCCAGTAACCCCTCTCGTGTCTTATGAGTAGTAGAGCATTTTAGGGGTCGCTCCTCTGTTTTCTTACTGAGAAGTTTCTTCTATGGTGTGGGCCAGGTGGAGCTATTATGTTACGTAACCCTATTTTCCTACTTTTTTCGTGGAAAGTGAGCGTTTGTTTCTGAAAAACAAACTTCTTACTCCGAGCAATTAAATACTCTGTCCTCCGGCCGTCGCGTAACATATGAATATAGTCATTGTGCGTCTTTGCTCTTCGAACAAACAAACAAATGTTTCCCTCTTCGCAGCATTTTTTCTTCGTATCTCTCATTTCAAAACTCCACCCGCACACACTTGCCATCGCCATTGAACCTACGAGCGTAGCGGTGACCGCGAAGCGGTACGCCGCGAAGCTCTTTACTTATACTCTCTGCGGCTATTATAGATAGCTTGCCTGCGAGCGTTGAATATGTTGTGCCTCGGGTATAGGACCATTGCCCGAGGCTAGAGGCTAGAGTAGTCACACACCCTCGGGCATTAGAGCAGTACACGGTGGTCGCACCCTCGGGGTACAAAGCTGTCGTGTCATGGAGGTTGAAGAGTGCCGATTTAGCGTCTTCATTTTGTAAGTACATCGCCGTATGATTATAGACGCTGCGGCGTTTCCTATCGGATTTTGAGCAGTACCCGATTGCACCTCGGATGTACAAGAGTACCCGATTTCATAAAAGCATTTTTTGCCTACGCGTACCATATTGTAAGTACCGCGCCGTTTCATTATTAACGCTGCGGCGTTTGCTATCGGATGTTTTGCGTCGGGTATGTAGGACCATTGCCCGATGCTAGAGGAGTCACACCCTCGAGCTTCACAGCAGTACACGGTCGTCACACCCTGGGGCTACAAAGGATGTTGAGCGGTGCAAGAGTACCCGATTTCATCTTCTACTCGTACCACGTTCAAAGCACCTCACCGTTTCGTTATAAGCCCTGCGGCATTTGCTATCGAATGTATCTCGAATGTACCAAGAGAACCTGATTCCATATCCATCCTCTTGACAACAAATAACGCTATTTTGCCAATAATTTTTCCCCTCATCTCCAAACTCTCCACCCACACACTTGCCATCGCCATGCAACCTACGAGCGCAGCGGCGACCGCCAATAGCGGTCGTCCGCGAAGCGCCCTTGTACACATGTACAGAAAGCCGTGTGCGCATTGTCAGAATGACGGCCCTTATTTGCAGAGGCGTCTGCTGCCCATGCGGCATCAGTACAATACAGCGTGTCTCATCATCATGTGTACACACATACATTGCCTCACCTAAGGTCGCGCTCATCCAGCTTCCTCATCGCCTCCTCCTCCTTACCGTCGCCACCACGGCCTTGGGTAGGCCGGGACACACCGGTCGTAGGGCCATCAGCAGCCCCTGCCCCTCTTGCTAGCAGCCCGCCCTGCCGTTGAAGTACGCTGGCACGCCGACCGACCCACCCACTCCCCGCAGTGAACATTGGCCGTCCACCAACACCAGAGACTACGGCAGTTGGACTACCCAAAGGACGTCTCCCCGCGGCTGCTGCTGGGCACACGTGCCGGCTCGTTGGAGCCGTCGTGCATGGCGAGGGCGGCGGGATGAAGGACGACAAGCCATGGTCGGTCACGGTGCCACCGTTGTGCTGCTGCTGCCGCCGCTGAGGAGGGGCCGAAAACGCCCCCGTGGTTGCTGCTGCTGCTGTCGCTGCCGTCAATGCTGCTGCTGATACTGCCAGAGAATACACGACAAAGCTCGCTACTCGGCGCTGGTCTCCCTCCTTCATGGTTGGCCACTAGCGTGAAACTAGGCGGGGAGAGAGAGCAAGACTCATGCCCTTCCTCCGAGAAGTTGCTTGTTTGCAGGCTGCAGGAGGACAGAAGCGGCGTAAATGTACGCTCGTGGTTGGATGGGGTCCACAAGGGGGCCGATTCCGACAGTCCCCCCTTTGTCGTGCAGCACGCCAGCACGCCAGCACGCCAGCACGCCAGCACGCCAGCATGCGTTCGGCTAGCTGACAGACGAAACCAACTCTAATCCAACGGAAAGCATTTTGGTTTTGAAGACGCCCCTACCTCTTTCAATTGTGATGCTAAACGATTTCCGCATCACGAATACTGTTGCTATTTAGCTGTGTATAGTGTAGACAGCCGTGGAAAGATGAAAACTGCGGTGTATCGTTTGTTGGCTTTGATGCTACAATGGATTTATCTCATTAGACTATTAGACTCTTTGATAGAGATGGATTCATTGGGTCATATTGATGAAATACAAAAAAAACATGAGCCGGTCCAGCCGGTCGACTTGGTGGTGTGATGGTTCACCTCGAAATACGCCTATAATACAACTACCAACGTACGTTGGAATTTGATTCCCTTTAGAAAGCAAAGTAAAAAAAGGTAAAACTTGCAATCAATCGCCGTGAGGTCGACAGGGGGAAATAAATATGGACGGCTGTGAGAAAAACAAGACGTATTATTATTTTTTGGAGACTACACGCAGCAGCATATAGTCTACATAGACTACAGCCTGAGTGTTGTGTGGCTCCGTTTTAAACGACAGCTTCGCTCTTTGGTAGACTGATGACGAGCGCAGAGAGGAGGAGCAGACGAGTTCCTAGATCGGGAGGTGGAACATTTTTTTTTGTAGAAAGATGACGAGCGCAGAGAGGGAGCAGAGGAGGTATTTATTATGCCTTGTGCCCAGCTATATATATTCTATCCAACCTCCGACGGGGTTGTAGCTCCCGCCAACCCTAAGGTATCTTTCCAAGCACCGTTCAGATCCTCGTCGTGCTCAAGTCTCACAACAACAGCAGTCTACACAAAGTCTACATGTATGTGACTTTTCTTCTTTGTAGTACCGGATCGAATGCGGCTGACGTCTGCATTTTGTTCCTAGGCTAACAAGACCTACATCGTTGTTGTTGTTGTTGTCGTGACAAAAATCGTTCCGGTCTCCGTTCATACCTTCTTATGATATCCGTACTGGTCCGACCGACATCCAAGAAGAAGAATCTCAGCAGAGCAATCATCAAGCAAGGCGCTACAGACAAAGAGATGTAGACTAAACAAAGTCCACCGAACAACCAACAACACTGGAACGTGACATGCATGCCGCACAGGAGATAGATCGACAGAGAGAGGAGATCTATACGCAGGGAAGGCCCGTCGTTCCCACTGGCCATGAATAGATACGAGGCCAAACAGCAAAACAGAAACAGAAGCAAACTAAGGGTCACCAATCAAGAAAGAAAATAAACACATGATTATGATTCTATCCTTTCACGGAGTGTATTTACTGTTGGAAGTGCTTGTAGCTCTATTCTACTGCATGGGTTTATGCGGTATTGTGAAGGCGTCGCCAAGTCTGTAACCGTCAGGTGAAGACAGCTTGGGCGTCGGTGTGAAGATAATACAATCACTCTGTGTTTCTCTACCCAAGCCTCCGTCGCATACGGAGCCACAGCATACAAGAGCCGTTGTCGTGCTGTTAGGTTATGAGCCTCGCGCGGTAGGGGAACTGACACGAGTCACATGGTGTCCGCAGCTCCCACCACGAATCCAATGCAACGTGGGTTTGTGCCTTTTGATGGTGAGGATGCGAGCTTCCCTGGATGGGTCACTCTCACACGGGTCGACTACAGGCGTTGTTTTGTTTCTGGCAGGTGGACCGGTGGACTGGAGGTCAACGGTGGTGGCCCTCTCCTCGGTGGAAGCAGAATATGTCGCGATGTCCAAGGCATGTACGATGATCATCCACTACCGTCACCTTCTGAGCACCATCAACCAGACGCAAGAGGAGGCGACGAGGATGTTCGAGGACAACACTGGCGCGATCTCGACTAGTGTAAACAACAAGATCACGCCGCGTACGAAGCACATAGATATCAAGTATCATCATGTAAGGTCGCTTATCGAAGACAAGGTAGTCGCAGTGGAGTACCTTGAGTCTGACGCGCAGAAAGCTGACATTCTTACAAAGAGTTTGGGTGCGGTGAAGTTTCTAAGGAACCGCCTCTTGCTCCTAGGAGTGTAAACACCTCCCCTCTTCAAATCGGTGTATGTGTGTGTGCATGTGTTGAAATAAATTCGGGAGTTTGTGTTGTAGGAAGGAAACACATCGCTGTTACGTAGCAGCAGCTGAATGAAACAAGTAGATACGGATAATGAGTTAAGAAGTTCTTTAGACAGCATTGTTTCGAGAGGACACGGATGTATATCGTTTCGAGAGGTCTTATGCATCGGAACTGTAGAATGACGTAGTTCTTGAGAGGACATGTTGGAAGTGCTTGTAGTACAAGAACGGCTCTATTCTACTGCATGGGTTTATGCGGTATTGTGAAGGCGTCGCCAAGTCTGTAACCGTCAGGTGAAGACAGCTTGGGCGTCGGTGTGAAGATAATACAACCACTCTGTGTTTCTCTACCCAAGCCTCCGTCGCATACGGAGCCACAGCATACAACAGCCGTTGTCGTGCTGTTATTTACCTCGGGGTTTGCATAGACTTGGAACTGTCCTACTTTCCCACGACAAGTACACACAAAAACGAGTCGGTCACGATCAAGGCACAGGTGCCACATATACTTCAATGCGCCATTCGAAAAAAACACACAACGAAAACACAACCAAGATGACGCGTGTAGTCTATCCCCCACGCCCCAACGTCGTGCCGGAGTATTCCATGGTCTCGTCGGCAAGGCTCCCTCGCCTCTGCCGACACATGAAAAACGGTCCAGCCGCGTGTCAAACGTACCCCAAGCCCACCAGAAATTAGAAGCAAAGATATGTCAAGTGTCAGCGTCAAGCCCAACGTGTCGAGGAAAGTGGGGGTGCTTGCTACCTACGGAAGGAGAGGAACGGCAACGAAAGACAGGGACAAAATGGGGCGGATCCCTTATGTAACACATTCACGACATCAATCACCGCTGTACCTACGCCCCAATTTCAGGTGCTGACCTGACGGAAGTCGCTGCTAAATAGCCGAACGACTAAATAGGAGGTATCTATGCATAGATAGTCAGTTCACCATTTTGCCGAAGGCAGCGTAAACGTGAAAAAAAAAAAGCCGCGCCCGCCCGCCCCCCCCGGGTCTAACCCTCTGCGCCGGCGGGCGCCTTCTTTTATTTTGTCTGCCTCTCCACCAAACACCCCCCCACCAGCCAGCATGCGAAAGACGTGGCCGTGCCGAGCGTCCTCTCACTTGGCAGCAGGGGCAGCAGCAGCAGCAGCAGTCGCAGGCCCTTCTGGCTCCGCCGGCTGCGTTCCGGTCGTCGCGACTGCGGCGGCAGCAGCAGCAGCAGCAGCAGCAGCAGCAGCACCGCCGTCGGAACCTTGCTCGTCCTCGGCGTCCCCCAGCTTTCCTCGGCACCTCAGACACGCGGAGTAAACAATCCCACTGAAGCAGCAGAACGCAAGCATGGCCCCCGAAAACCCACCCACAACATGCCAAGTCGCGACAGATGAGGACGACGTCGACGTCGACGTCGACTCGGCATCCCTCGCTTCGGAGTCGAGCACGACCGGGCTCGGCGTGCCGGGGGAGTCGCTGCAAGGCGACGTCGGGTTCAGGCAGTCGTAGCCGACGACTCCGCAGCTGTAACTCGAGTCGACGCAGTCGCACTCGCAACAGTCACCTGGCAGGCAGGCAAGGTTGTGTAGCGGGCACGGGACGGACGCCAGGAGACGCCCGGCGGAGGAAGCAAAAAAAAAAAAAGTTGGCTCGGAAACAAATCTGGGCATTATAGTATGGTACAGCAGTGGTGGCTACGACCTCAGAAAATCGAAAATATCTATGGACACAAAACCGACACAGGAAAGTCAAAAACCGTCTTGTTTCACGGCCAGAATCGTACTACCATACATACTACGGTCAAAGTCGGTCATACGAGCACTGTTTCATCTCGTCCAACCCTCTCTCATGGCATGGCCGATAGCCGCCACTGCTGGTTTCGGCCGCGCTTTTCGTGGAGGGGGCCACGAAGTTTCGGCGTGGCGTGCGCAAAGTTGAAGGATCGCAAAGGGTGCGACGGCGCGGCAAAATTGCGGGGCGTAAGAAGAACATGGGGAACAACGCGTCTGGCGGTACCGAGGCACGGCGGCCGGGTAGACTGGGCAAAGTCTTGGCACCGGGCATACCGTGTCGTCTATAAGCGGTGGTAGTGTTTTATTTATTACATGCGGACACCAAGTCGCTGGCGGCGCCGGAACGCTCTGGCAAAGGAGTGCAGCAGCATAGACGGAGAGACCGACCACCTTGCACGATTACTGGCGCGCGGTTGGCGTCAAGTGGTGTGGAGATACGCACGCTCAGACCCCGATTTATGGGAACGAAATCTTGTAGATAAAATCTTGATCTTGGCCAAGATCTGCCAGTTTCACGATTTATGGGAGCGATATCTTCCGATATATCTTGGACAAGATTTCTCAAGGCCCGAAATCTGCCCTTTCGAACGAATCTTGACCCAAGATCTGTCAAAACGAGCCTTCCGACAAATCTTGAGGCGGCGTAACAAATCTTGCCTGGGTGCGGCGCGATCACCGAAGGTCAGTCAACCCAATCGTCCATAACGCCATGAAATCTGCACGTGGCACATTCGCAAGGGTCTCTAACGCACCCTGGCATCACTGTGTCGGCGCCACGGGCACCGACAGCGAACGAAAACGACCCAGGCGCGCGAAAAAAATGCGTATTTGCCCTGGCTCGTTCCACGTGCGTCATCACCAGTCTGTCGAGGGACCGTTCAAAGAGTACTTTATTTTCAAGTAGAAAAATAGAGGAGGATGAACGTTTTGCCAACACAGCTCTGTCGTGTGCGACGCTTCTATCTCTTCATCGAATCACCCCACACCCATTCCGTTTGCACCCGAGCCAGATCCGTGAGTGCAGATGACAGCGCCGGAGGTTTGACCTCCGTACGCCTGCTACATAGTGAGATACGTGCACGGGTGTCATCGGCTTCGGGGTGATGCACTTTCTTGTCAGTTGGACAGCAATGGAATAATTTTGTTCCTCCGCTTGACATGAGCTCGTGGGCAACGGCTTCTATTTTGCACCCCAGGTAGGCGCCCGTTGCTAGTATCCGCCCATAGTGTTGAGACAATACAGCTGGGGGGGGGACGCTCCTTCTACAACTGCGTCATGCTCACTTTTCGCCACACCTTGGCATTTTCTGTGGACCAAGTGGCCGTTGTACCTTTATCAACTTCAAGCAGAAGAGAGGAACAACACGCCGCTTTTTCAACATTCAACATATTTCCCCCATAAATCGCGATACTGCAAATCTTGGTGGAGATATATTGTGAGCAAATCTTGGGTCAAAACGCCAAGATATGTTTGCAAGATTCTGTTTCCATAAAGGTCTAACACACATAACCCTATTGCTGTCCTCCGCTCTTTGCATCAGTGGATGCCTAGGTTCGGGCGAGGGCATGTGTGCAGCTGTGAACAATATGTGTTGCTATTTTGTTTTGAGTCATGTAGCTGCTGAAACGATGACTGCTGAATCTTGGCAGTGTACGATTTCAAAGTGGGCGATGCAGCATACCACGATATCCTGGCTTCGGCTGGGCTCGAATTACCCACTTTGCTGCCCTCTGCTCTGTGCATCGGTGGCTCCCTAGGTTCGGGCGAGGGTATGCATGGTGCTGTGACGTGTGTCCTTCCGAAATAATGTATACTGAGGGTCCTACTAGCATTCGCATTTAGCGCATTGCGCGTTTTTCGAATTTTCGAATTTTGGCCCCCTTCCACCAGGGACCTTGACTATACCCGCTGACTTCTTTTCATTGGCCAGCCGGTTAGCACGGTCGATACCAACAAAAAAAAAATACACAAACACACGTGAGAAAAGTCGTCAAAGTCTTTTACACGACGGCCGATGTACACGCGGCATCGCAACCCCCCCCCCCGCCCGACCCCCGCGCGGGGGTGACCACCCAAGCAAGCAAGCACGCATTTGACAACCATGACTCACCCCCGTCCCATTCGCAATCGGCGTGGTTGTTGTATGTGTCGCACCAGCCATCACCGACGAAGGAGGATGTGCACGTCGTGCTGTCGTAGTAGTTGAAAAGGTCGTCGGTGCCATAGAAGTCGTCACTGCTGTCCCAGATGTCGTCGGTGTAATACCCATATCCGCCGTACCAGTCGTCGGAATCGAACGTGGATGTTGTCGAACAGTCCGTGGAAACGGACGGGTCCTCGCAGTTGAAGGTGTAGTACCCACACGTGTAGGAACCTGACCCATCGCACGTTCAGGCAAGGGCAGAAGGCAAACACCGGTGGGGGGGGCACGTTTCGCCGCCGGTGTTTCGGATGATGGATAGCGGTGGCGTTACAGAGTCTAGGGTTGGGGGTGTACTCATAGCCGTGCAGGCCGTAGTCGTTAGGTCATTGACCTCGACTCCCTACAAAGCCGGGGAGGAGCACGTCGGGTTTCCGCCGGACCAGGCTACCACATCACCAAGCGCGAAGCGCCGTGAGGTATTCGGCGAGCGTACAGAGGGTGCGCTGCATCTTCCTAAAGGGTTGGGGGGGGGGGGGAACAAACATGCGCTGACATTCTCTGACAAGAATGCATTGGTACAATTATTGAGCCGCGGTGGTGGTTCGTTGAATAAAGCAAAAAAAAAAAAAAAATCAACTCATGAAAATCGTAGCCCACACGCGGCGCACGAAAACATCCCAACGTTCCACATGTGTGTCTCGTCGACGACGTTCTAGCTAAACGCCAAATCACACGTAGAATACTACTCCACAGCAGTACCAGCATATCGTGGGCAAACAAGCCGCGAGGGCTCTTTCGGAGACATCCAAGGGCACCGCAGGTTCAAATCTGTCTTGTTCAATACCCTCGTGCGGCCGTGTACCCCGAGAGCACCGCTGGCTGCCACCCTTGAATACGATGCAATCAATCCCTGAATCTTGCTGTGTATCTACGAAGCACACACTGTACATATGAGCTCGTTCCCCTCTTTCAAGTTATTATAGTAGCTTGCTTGAAACAGCAAGAGCGGCGCATTCTTGCATTTTTCAGCGCCTTGGAAGTTTGTGTGTCGGGTGTGTGTGCTC
>FN649729.1:1766260-1799098 GCA_000310025.1 Ectocarpus siliculosus | reverse complement strand
AAACCCGGGGGGGGGGGGGGGGGGGGGGGGTTGGGAAGCCGCTCAGCAACCTTATTCACGCCAGGTCGAAGAGCAAGTGAAGGTCGTCTAGAACAACCAGCCCGTGTGTTTGAGAAGCCACGTGAGGGACTGACATTTTTCGCCCTGGGAACCTCGTGTAACTCTGCCCTTGCAACAAAAAGCGCTAGATGCTTGTGGCACCTTGGGGTATAGCTTTCATCTCCAATACAATAATACATGTACCCTTTTCTTGTTTGGAGAAGAGATGAGCGAACGGCGCGCGGAAGAGATAGTTGTTCGGTCAATCAGCGCGAGGCAGTTTTGCCACGCCAAGTCGACCAAAAACGCTGAAGCGCTCTTCAGATCTTTTGCATGCCATTGCAGAATGCGAGCGAAGCATCTGGGAAAAAACTCAAAGAAAGAACGAAACGGTGCTCCGAGTCGCCAAATGGCGGCACCAATGCGAAGACAGGAAAACAAACTTGACAGCAGTTTGGGAGGTGTGTTGGGAGTGAGTGTGGAACAATAGTTGTCCATCAGCGCTTCCGCGGCAGGCGAAGCAGCATATGCGCAGGTGTTGGAATTATCATGGTGATTTCTTCGGATGGCCATCACGACGTGGTACAACATGACTGGCGACCCTGAATAGCAACAAACGCAGCAGCAGACCGAAGCTTTGGCATGAGCAGGTTCAAAGACACATGGAGCCTCCAAGTTTTGCTGGATTCAAAACTGGTACAATAATTACTTTCAGGCGAGTTGGATTGCCTGGAAGGACTCGTTTACTGCTGTGTCTCTTCGTCATATTACGGACGGCAGTTGATGCACCAGACCGACCTTCTTGGAAGTCGGCGAAAAATTGGATCATCACAGCCGAAGCTCTTGCAATCCGAATATTAACAGGGAATGGGCTGGCTGCTCTCGCTGGATTTTTTTTTTTTCATGTGCTGCTCCCAGCCTTATGGCCCTTTTTTTAATGACATTGTCCGAGTTTGCCGTCATCGGCGCGTAGATGTACGGATGCCACCGCCGTGCAGGCGACGGCCACGACCTACGTCAACGGTCAAGGCGAGCAGCAAAACAAGATTTGTGTAAAACCAAAATGACTGTCTATGCTTGATGAAGCTAGAGCACATCAGTATAAAAAAGTACCCTTTCGTTGTGGTCTTAATTGTTTAGAGTAAATCATTCCTCACCCAGCACCGAAAATGCTTGTACAACTTTTTTTTTCAATGGCACACCCCCGTTTCGGCGTTCGCACACCCTCTCGAAAAACGTGGCCTTCGCAGGGAAGTGAGTTAAACCTCCGTGTGGCAGACAACTTTCTACGGGCGGGGCGCGCGCGGGTTACATACCCGCCTGTCACATTATATCATGGCTCGACAACGCCGCCCTCGCCCCGTGCGGTGGCTAGGCTTGGTTGTTGTCACCTGCTGCTGCATGCTCCTAGTCCGACAAAACGCGGGCGTGTTTGCAACAACTAGCGAGGACGACGACAACGCTGCGTTGAGTCCGACCGCGGCTCCGCAGACCGCGGCTCCGGCGACCGGAGATCTGGCGACCGAATCTCCGGAGACCGGAGAATCTGCGGAGATCCCGACTCCGGCACCCTCGGATGGCTCGCCCGAGTATCTTGGCTGCCTCGGCTACACCAATCACATAAAGGATGGGTACTGCGACACGGACCTCAACAACGCGGAGTGTGGATGGGATGGGGGTGAGTGGGGCTGGTTGCTGCTCCCTGCCACCCGATGGCGTGTTTTTCGCCGAATTGTTTTGTTTGCACCATGCCGACACGAATGCGGTCGCACCGTCTTGGAGAGAGGGAGTTGAGGGGTGGCGTGTCGCTCGTCCTACATATCGGCTGACTGTGCGGCGTACCCGCATCTCACTGTTCGCGAAAGCATGCCAGCTGGTGGGCGCGTTCTTACCGTCGGTTCAATGCGCATGTAGGTATTGCCGTGGCACAGTCGTTAATAGGGAAATCACGGGGGAGGGGGGGCAAACACTCGCTCCTCGTACGCGGAGTATGTCCGTTTTTTGTTGTATCCGACGTATTGACAATACACCGGTAGTAGACAGTTAATATATTACGTGCTTCGCACACGTTGTCTCCCTGCGTGCTCAAACTCCATATGGGTGGGTTTTTGTTTGCCACCGTGTGAAAGGTAGAGTGCCGTGTTTTACAGCGTGGCTGGTGATATAGCATCCTTTCATCGATGGGAGGATGATACGACGATCCGCCTCCTCGCATGGTTGGTTCGATTTTTTCTAGCGGCACTGTTGGATGTGACCCAGCTGCTGCTTCAAACACACACCGAAGAGCAGACTGGCGCCCGATCGAGACAAAGAAACAACCAAATGCTCCGTGTGCTTCAATTTTTTAACCGGTCGTTTTGTCACTCCATCGCAGGCGATTGCTGCGCCTGTACCTGTGGCTCGGACAGCGACGAGGAACTTGCGCACCCTTGCGGACAGCTGGGGGACGGCTACGACTGCCTCGACCCGGACGTGCCCGACGACTGCGGCGTTACACCCAGCCCGGCCGCTGCAATCGGCTATCCGGACTGCGAGGAGTACTTGTACGAGTGGCAGGACGGAGTTTGCGACGACAATCTCAACACCGCCGAGTGTGGCTACGACGGGGGTGAGTGCCGCGGTGCAGCAGTGACCTGAGCTTGGGGCACGGAAAAATCTGGCAGTCTGGTGTGTGGGGTTATCCTTTGGCGGGGGGTGCGAGGCCTTTGCCGAGCCCTTTGGCTGCCTTTCGAGTCGCCATGCGTTCCATGACGGTGTCGAAACACCCGGCGGGTTTCGTCATCTTATTGTGTGCTTGTGTCGTTGCGCGTCTCGCTTTGCCGTCGTGGTCGCAGGCGACTGCTGCCGCTGCACGTGTCGAGACTACAATTCGTGGGGGTACTACACCAACTGCGGCTACTACGGGTACGACTGCATGGACCCCGACGCCCCCAGCAGTTGCAGCACGGACAGCCCGACGCCTAGCCCTGCCGCGGGGACCGACTGGCCGGAATGCGAGGGTTACATCTACATGATTGGAGACGGGTGCGTGAGGAGGTTATCAAAGGGTACGACGAATGTGTACCATGTTAGCCGGACATGCCACCCGTTCAGGCTGTTGGTGCCTTGTCTTGCTACGAGACACAAAGCCTTACAGTATAGGGGCGAGACTAGACCAATGATTTGTCACCGTCGCGTTCGAAAGCTCGCCCACTTCCACCAGACCCCTTGCGTGGGTGGCACCCGATATTGGTGTCTTCAAGGTTTAGGTTGTGTATTATGCAGGAGAGCTTTTTCGCACCGAGACGCGTCCTGAGAGGAATCTGCATGCGATGTTTCCCCGCGGCAGGTCCTGCGACTACTACAACAACAACGAGGAATGCGATTGGGACGGGGGTGACTGCTGTTCCTGCACGTGCGAAGGTGTGGCGTTGCCTCTGCTGTTGCTGTTGTTGTTGTTGTTGATGGCATTCGTTGCTACTCTCGCCCTGTGCCTGTACTCTGTCGCTTTGTCTGTACGCGCGGATCGTTGGTGAACGTTGCTACCCTACGTGATGTCTTCTCGTCACAACCGTCGTATTTAGCGCACGGGTAGCACGGAAGACTGAACAATGTCACTTTTCGGCTTGCTTGGCGAAAGGGATGTCCGTGTCTCCCGCGTGCGTCGGAGGCAAAGGCCTTCCCTTTGTGACGGGATCCATGGTCTGGGCCCTGTTGTCGCATGTTTGATTGACCAATCCGATTTGTATGCTTGCACGGGTTTCGGCTTCAGCCCGTAGATGTGCTGTACTTCATTCAGATTGCGATAGGTCCCTCAGGGTGCTCGCGCGTGTTGGCCGCCTGTGGCGTTGTCAAAAAACTTCCGGAAGTTGAACGACATCACGCACCCAGCGAGGTGCAATGTCCAGGGCGGTGGTGACTCGTTTGCGCATGGCCATCAACGCTAGTGTTGTTTGACTTTGATTTTGACCGTATTATTCGTTTTTGGGAGGGACATTTTGTTCCCGACCGGCCAAGCCAATTCCGGCTATTTTGTGACATCAGACCAATGCCTCCGTCCGCCAATAAACACCTGCCGCTGCTCGCCCGTTGCATGCTATCCATCCCAGGGTCCTCCTACTACTCGTGTAGCTCCTACAGCATGGACTGCCAGGATCCGAACGCCAACTGCACCACACCAAGTCCCACTCCCTACTGCCCTTGGGCATCGGACGGCTATTGTGATTCTTACTACAATACCGAGGACTGTGACTGGGATGGAGGTGGGTTGTTTTCCAAACAAATTTATGTGTGAAAGCGAGAGTCGGCTACATATATACGACGGCTACTTGTTGTTTTGTTTTCCAATGGCGGAGAGGCGCCGTTTGTGCGGCGGTCGTTAGTTTTCGCATGCACAGCACCAGCATTGCCTAGTTTGATTTTTTCGCCCGCCTCCTTCAGAGCTTTCACCAACGGCGTTCATCCCATCTGCCAGCAACATCCATGAGCGCATGTTTCGATCTCTGGCTGTTGCACAAGTTCTCATGCCCATGCTTGCCGACCAACATCATGTGGCGCCTAGTAGGAAGTGCTGTAGATCATGTTTGACCACCTTCGACCAACGTTCCGAGTTCTGTGTTTGGTGATTTTTGCTTGCCCACCACGCAAACACCAATCGTGCAGCAACCTGTACTCTCAAATACCCGACTCTTTTCCCAGCTATTCTTTCCCCCATTTTCTCCCACCATCCGGAGATGCGCAAGCTTGTCTGCACAGTCAACCCGTTCCCTTCACCGCTGAGTGTCGCGTTCGCCACACCACGCCGAACGAAACAACGCCACAGGTGACTGTTGCGCTTATGGCTGCTCGAGCACTACCTGCCTTGATCCGATCTACGGCTGCGACTCCATCACCACCTACTATGGTGACAACGACGTCTCCACCTCGACCTTCAGCACATACCTTACAAGCTCCGACGCTGATAGCGTGTCTTCGGGGTGTTTCGATGGCGACTGGGCCGTGTCAGACGGAAAGTGCGATTCCGGGAATAACAACGCAGCCTGTGACTACGACGGCGGTGAGTACGAGTCACCGCTCTTTCTGTTTTGCCGATTGGCCGAAGTAACCGAACACGACGGACATGATCCAGTTTGATCGTTGTTGGCTTGGGCCCGAGTCTAGCGACGCTTGGTCTCTCCGGGATTTCTGCATGCATCACCATTCCATCAACTCGCTGAGAACTTCAACGCGTTACCTGATGAACGGGAGTGATAAATAGATATATACCTTCTCTTGAACTTTTGCTTGGCGGCGTTTTCTGGTCACGAATGAATACGGCAGGTGATTGTTGCGAGTGCGACTGCTACGATTACGGCGAGGTTTACGAGTGCGGGGTGGTTGGCTACTATTGCCTTGACCAGACCTCTCTCTGCTACGGGAGCACAAGCGGCGAAAGTTCCGACAGCGACGACTCCTACGGCGACGACGACTACGACGAGCGTGGTGCCTTCTCATTCACGCCGACCCCGGTCGTTGTCACGGAGGAGCTGTCCCTGCCAAGCTACTCGGAAATGAGCGTCTCGAAAACCGAGTTGGGAGGAATACTTGCGTTGTCCTTCTGGGGCTTCTGCATGCTCGGGTGCGGCGCTTGGGCCGTCTGTGGCGTGTTCCGCAAGAAGGTATTCGGGGAAGAGGAAGAGACGGGAGGAGGCTCCCCAGCTGCCGCCGCCACGCTCAACAGGACTTCTCTCAATGCTCACCAGCAGCGCCGCCCACGACCCTCGACCGAGCGCGGACGGTATTCCGTCAAGTCGCGGGGGGGCCGGCGGAGTTCACCGTCCCGCCCCCCGTTGGATGCGACCGTGGCTGCCGCGTTGGCTCTTCCGGGGGATAACCGGCATGCAACTCCGACCTACAACACGTACGACGACCCCGCCGTGGTCAGCAGGAGTGCTAACACCGGGGTAGAGGAGACCAAAGGCGACGGTGAGGTGGAGCTTGGCCGCACGTTTGGCGGAGGGCGTAGCGGCGGTTGGGACGAGACCAAGACCGAAGAAGCGCACGGCATGTTTGCCAGCAGCAACGGCGGTGCTACAGAACCTGGCGATGGGGTTACAGAACTCAGCGGTGGGGCTGCAAGCGTCGATGGTGATGCAAGCGTCGATGGTGCGCTAGACGCTGGTGCTGCGGCAGCTGCCGGGGCTGCCGCCATTCCAGGAGATGACCGGCAAGCCTCCCCAGCCGTTGCTGTTGCTGTTGCTGTTGGCCAAGAGAGTGAGGACGTCGGCGTAGCTGCGAGCGTCGATGGTGCTGCAAACGTCGATGATGCGCCAGGTGCTGGTGTTTCGACAGCTGCGGAGGCTGCCGCCATTCCAGGAGATGACCGGCAGGCCTCCCCGGCGAACAACGCGCATCAGGACCCCGCCGCTGTCGGCCAAGAGAGTGCCGACGCCGGCGTAGAAGAGACCGAAGGGCAAGGAAAGGCGGAGCCTGGCGGCGTGTTTCACAGCGGTCGTGGTGAGGGTGGCGGCGAGACAAAGAGCGGAGAAGAGCATGAGAACGTGGCAGCGGACGTGAGCGATGTTGGCAGCAACGGCGGTGCTGAAGATGTTGGCGATGGTGCTGGGAGCGTCGGTGCTGGGAGCGTCGATGGCGCGCCGAGCGCTGATGTTGCCGAGGCTGCCGCTGTTCCGGGGGATGATGCGCCAAACGTCGATGCTGCTGGAGGAGACGACAATGTTGCCGGCGACGACGTTTCGGCGACGAGTGACGAACGGTCGGGAGATGAGGTTGACACGGGGGTACGGGAAGTAAATGAAGTAGCGGTCAAAGGCCCTAAGTTGTCACCTTTGTACCGGCCCTCTGAAGGCGAACGCTGACGACGCACGGAGACCTGAGCTTGTATTCCTTAGTTTTCTCTCTACTCTCTTTGTCCCTCGAGCTGATGTCTAGAGATCGGGTCTTGGCTTGATTTGAGCGCAGAGTATGGACAAGCCGTCACGGTACGCTCGAATAGCACATTGGCACGTGAACCGAACGATAGGTGAACAGGAATACGAGTGGTACGTTCACAGCAGTGGACAGGCGTCTCAGGGTCCTCTTTCTTGCTTTTTTCAGGTGTTTTGTTTTTAGTGCAAACCGGGGATAGCCGGTCTCAGGCACGAGACCGCCACCTTGAAGAGTCGTACCAGTTCCCTGTTCGTCGAAGGTGCGGCTTAGACACACGAGGGAGCAACCGACAGCTCTGTGTCTCCGTCTCTATGTCCCTTGATGTAACCGTAGTATCGCAGCCAGTACAGAATGGCATGTACTACATAGGATTCAGCCACGGAACACGATCGTATTTGAATGCATCCACACACACAAGCCGCCAGTTGGAGTCGCGACGTTGTTAGATTTCATTGGGGAGACCGACGGCGTACTAGTCTAGTGAGTGACGAGAAATCTCCAGGCGAGATGGGGGCTGCAGGTGCCGGAGATAGAAGGAGATGAAAGTACAAGGGAAATGCCTGTGGTCCTTTGATAGGGATAAACACAACGCACCTATTTGTAGATATAGTGTATTTTGTTTTCTTCGGAGCAGGGCCTTGGGGACTGGAGGAAGAACGGTCGCAGAACCACATCTTCAGTATCGTAGCATCAGTTGATTCATTGCTCCTGTATTCACGCGGTCTTTTGTACGCAACCTTTGTGTTTTTCAGCGGCGCTTTGGAGCGTCCGGGTGTTATCTTCCGCTTTGGCCTGGAAGGGCAAACGCCGGTGTCACGGGCAATAGAGTTTATGATGCCCCGTTCATGGTTTTGGGTGCGGGCTGGGCGGTTCAGTGTGATTTCGTGTTGACCCAGTATTTTAGTCTGATCTCCATACTTGAATCCGATTTATTGGTATGTATGCCTGTGTTGCTCAAAACGCGGAGACATGGTATGTGTTTTTCGTTTGACATCGAATCGGCTGGGCAGTTCGGTGTAATTTCGTGTTGACCCAGTATTTTAGTCTTATCTCTATACTTGAATCCAATTTATTTTTATGTATGCCTGTGTTGCTCAAAACGCGGAGACATGGTATGTGTTTTTCGTTTGACATCGAATCCTGTAAAGCTGGCAGCATGGCTGAATACTGAAAATTAGATGACATGATGTGTAGGAGGGTCCGCGAGCCTACAACCTACATAATATCGATGGAAGCATGTTGTGATGTGTTGATACCGTGCAGAGGTCGGAAAACAGCGAATTTCATTTGTTTCTGGTCGGGAAAACTCTCGACAACCCGTTGTCGTCGGGTGTGCGGGGGGAGAGCAAACATCCTTTAAAACGAATAAAGAAGCAGTGGCGAAGCTTCGCTGTTCCCAAATTGAAAATCGGAGTTTCACTCAACAATCACCGAAAACCGGCACTATGAGTTCTGTAGCAATTTCTCTCAGCTCGCGAAACGAGCCCGCCGCCTCCTCCCGCGGCTGAGCCTTCTTGCCGAGGGTCTGCCTTCGAGTGTTTTGGCCCACAGAACGTCCAACCCATCCAATCGTTATTCCCAAAGCGAGCCCGAGGCCATATGAATTCACCCAGTTGTTGGAGTGTGAATTCTCACTCTTACGGCCCGCGAATCACTGCATTCATCTGTGAACTCCGCCAAAAAGCCCCTCGATTTAGGCTATTTCGTGCACTCGGTGGTGACACCGATCTACGGGGTCTACACTATCAGTGTCTAAATGGTACGTGCACAGGTGGAGGTCGACCCCCCTTCCCCAAAATGTCGGATGCTTTCGCCCCGTTATGGAGACCTTGATCTTGACAAGGTCGAACACCTTGCTTGGAGAAGACAACCAAGGCCTCAAAAATACCTCGAATTCTCCCCTTTCGAGGCCTTGCTTGTCTTCTCCAAGGTGTTCGACCTTGTCAAGGTCTGCACAAGGGGGCGAGGGCATCCGACATTTTGGGGAAGGGGCGTCGACCTCCATCTGTGTGGCAGGAGAAAGTATGATATGTCGGAGCCCCCCCGCTCCGCATGCCATTCTCACCCTCTCTACGCTTTCTGAGACTACCTTAATTCCGCGGAGGTTGGGTCCACAACCAATATTTTCTCTTCGACCCGGGTCAGAACGATGTACGATGTACCTCTTCTCACGACAAGCCATGGTATTCAGTATGACGATAGGCCTCAAATCACCACACAATAGTCACTGCTGTCTGCTGTCCGTGATCCTGACCTTTCGCCGAAGAAGATGAAATCGCCATGTTCAACAAAGGATGACACACGCTTGCACTGAAATCAACAACGCCTACTACCAACCTGGGTAAGGCATTCACAGGGAGAACATAGGTCCCAATGAGGTGAGTTTGATGCCCAACGCGAAAACATGGAATCGCTTCGATATGTAATTTCTTCGACCCAACGAGTGCTATTGAGTGACGGAGCCCCTTATGCCAGGCCCACCTTGACCGCTGCAAAATGTAACCCTGTCGGTCATCGTGATTATTGTATGAACGAGCTCGATACTTTTCCCTTTCGAGCCTGATATCCTTCTCCGAAAATGCAGTTGGGAAGGCCTGAGTTCACCGTTTGGTCGCCAAAACTTGTTGGCACAGTAGGTATATAGCAGGCCGTCGTTCACTCTCCTACATGTAGGCCGTCCATCTTCACATATATATTTGCCTATTCTCGCATACAGAACCCCCCCATCATGGCTGCACCTCTGCTTGTTCGGCAATGGGAGGGAGGTCCTGGCGTGAATCGGTCATAAATGAATGTGGACGCGAATTCCTGGGTACGCAAAATACCACATCAGCAGCAGGAAGTTGAGATCAGACTTGTTCAGTGAACACACGAGACATAAACCGACAATCACTATCACCTAGCTCTGCTCAAGTTCTTATATAATGACTTCAACAGAAACACGCGTAGTATGAGGCTCGTGAGCGTGAGGGGCTTGGTGCTAAAATTACATTGTGAACTACACAAGACGAAGTGCAAACCGCCTGTACATGTAGGTTTTCTGAGGCAACATTTGGATGGCGCAAATGAAATCCCTTGGGGCCAAATGTTGGATTGGGTGCATCCGCTGGTCCCCGCCCTCTGCTACAGTATGCCACCTGCTGTTGATCGTCGCTCACTGTCAAGCATGCATTTTTTTTCGGCGGACAGGCGCATGACGTAACGTTGTTTGTGGCGGACACACAACACGGGCGATGGCGGACGTCCCTCCGTTGACGACTCCACCCGATTTCGGACTTTGTAGAGACACACCATATATTCTTTCGAAAAAAAACTACCTGGTGTGCTACAATATGTGCGGTCATGATCGCACGTCGATGGCCAGCTTTGAATAAGTGCGCTTGAGATTTGAAACGTACAGACCCCTCGAGTTTTGAACCTCATGTACGATCTACGCGAACATTGTGAGTGAACGCCGTGATCTCTTGTCGAACAATCATGTCTTTCACTCCGTCAAAGCGACCAGGGTTTCAGCCGAAAAACTGTAGCACTCACGTCGGCCCGGCATTCATGCACGTTGCTGACGATCAAAATCCCTGTGGGGGGCGAAATACCTGTTGGAGAATATACCGTCAACACGTGTCTAGATCTTTGGAAACGCGCACATCGAATGGACAGAAATCACTCATGACGTTGCCCCTCCGGGCATCATTGCGTTTGTTACAGGCTCAAAACAAGGAAAAGCTGAATTCTTCGTGGAAACCTTTCAGAATGAACAACATTTACGTGTACCTGCCGGTCTTTTCGACTCTGCTGCAGGGTGTCTTGCACTTCGTGTTTCCGCCTGTGGCTTGGGGCTCAGATATGAATAACCTTTTCAACAGCTGGTTTCGAACCCAACAACTTCTTTCAACCGAGAAATGTGCCAACACGACGATACTGAAAAAAAATGAACATATTTATTGGTAGGTGCTGGCGCCGCTCTTCAACACAGCAGGTTCTCACCAGACTCGTACCCTGCACGGCCGAACAGCCCAGCGGATATCCCTAGCCACAATTTGGAATACTGCAATCCGAAATGGCAAGTTCTTTTAGCCACAGTCCTGCACCCAAACGCAGCAAGAATGGGATACGTATGCATACAACGCAATGAAAAATATTCATACTTCGGTACCACGACATCACTACTTCTATGAACTATTACACCCCCATGACTCCTACCCCAAACAATCAAACCTGCCCATTCGCTGCCACACATAAAAAACATAAGACCGAAAGCTTCATATGACTTGAAACAGAGCGCAACACTACCGCAACCCATCGAGATCACAAGCCGCCGCCCTTCTGCTTGAGAGACTCTCTGTCGTCCACTATCTCCAGCCCCATCGACAGGGCCGTCGCCCTCACGGACTTGCAAACGCTCTCCAGGGGAAGCAGCACGCTGTGGTCCTCTGCGTTCTTCACCTTTGCGATCTCGTACAGGGCCTTGAGACCGACCTGGACTCGCAGTCAGTCATTCGTCGGGCGAGAGGGTTAAACGAAAAGCGCCAGACGTGAAGATAGAAACAATTGACCGCTACAGGTAATGGGACTATTCCGGGGGGGGGGATCCAGAAAACACGACGGGTCTGGCCTTAGATTTACGTGTTGCTCCTGGTCGGAAGTCCCATGAGAAACAAATGCGGAAGACTCGTTTTCGAGAGTCGACACGAACGGGATTTCCACGGGACAAAACAAGGCAATGTCTTTCGTTGTCCGCGCGTCTTCTACTGCCCTCGGCGGACTGACTTGCGCTCGGTAAGCATCAGGGCTACCATTCGGGTAGGGCGAATTTCACCCTGAGAAGTTCGCGCAGAAAAATCCATCTGTCCATCCTGGGAAAACCTTGCATGCAAACGAAGCGTGTCCAACACGTCTAGGGGTGAAATCACCCCGAGAACTTTGGGTAAAATCGAACACCAAGAATATCTGACGCCTCAAATAGACGAGCAGAGCACCTCGGTTCGTCCAGCAACCGCTTTTACTCGCTCCACCAGGAAATTGAAACAAGGAGGCGTGGCGACATGAGCATGCCAGCGTACCCTGAAACTATCCTGCCAGGCATCCACCAAAAAATACGGCTGACTCGCGGCTGATCCAGAAGTCTGTGGCTCCGCAAGAACAACATCTATCCTCGTCCCTTGCGCACCAAACCGACCAACAAGTGCCCCTCGGATTGAAGGCGCGAGTGAAACTAGGTGTACGTCGCTTGAGTATTCTGCACGAGATAGGGCGTGTAAGAGCAGAGCAGCAAAAAAACAAGCAAGCGGGCCCGGTACACCGTCCCGGGTATGTCAACGAAGCGAGTAAATACCTGTCGCAGACCAACTCACACAAAACACCAGCTAGGAAGGAGCCGAATACCGTGCCCACGGCACGATTTGCTCGTGTCCAATAATAACCCCATGAACACGCGGAGCAATCCGTGGCACAGTAATGGCACAGTAAGACATGCCCCCGCTCCCTCACCTTTCCGCAATACTCGTGACCGGCTCTGGACCCGCCCTGAAAGACAACAGAAGAAAAACGGCAACCAGAAGGAGAAAGGACGGTCAGTATTTTCCCTTAACTCTGAAACACCAGCACACGGAACGATTCAACGTGCACAACGGGCACCATATTGTTTGATCCTGTCTGTCAAAGGCTAGGCTCCCGTTTCCGCGCGAAGTCGGGAAGAGGGGGCACGGTATCCGCACTCCAATATAAAGCCACCGTTGACTTAAGGCTCAACAAGAGAAAGGCAAAACAGGGAGAGACAACTGCGTACATGCATGTGACATTTCAAACCCTTGCGACCCCAATCTTGTATCGAAACGCAGCTCGGCTAGCGAACAAGGTGGGCACGGGTACTCCAGCAGCTGAAAACTGCTCTCTCACCTGATGCACTTCGAAACAGAACCAGGCGCAACGCTTGCTGTATTGGTTCCTTTGTTTGGAATGTCACCCATGGCTGCTTACAGCACCATGTGTATCGTGGAGTCAGCCGAAAAAACTCCTGTGTGGATGCGACACTGACCTTCTCTACACCCGCGCACCGCTTGAGCATCCACGTCGTCTGCGGCGTGCTCAGTTTGAACGTAAAGCTTCTGTCGGTGTAGGCCGTCAGTTCCTGAAACGGACAGGCAATCACATGACATCGTGACGAGGGAGCGGGGGGTTAGAAAGGGGCAGTCGACGCCTGCAGGGGCAGATAGACGCGCACCAGGCTATTTAGCATGTTGAGGGAGATGAGGGCGGGTACAACAGGACGGCCAGTAATGTATCGGGCTCCTTTGAAAGACTGAAGGCCTGCCAATGCGTTTGGGGGGGCAGGGGTACGGGCGTGATGCAAGAGTAACCACGTTCTCAATTTCCTACACCCGTGGCGTTCTTCTCATGGATTCATGCGTACAACGAGCGTCCCATCATGAACATAAAAACTTGCTGCCGACCGGCAATCTCGCTCGCATGGTGGAACAAAACCTCTCTCTCTCTCGATCATCTCCCTTCCTCTGTCTCTCCGTCTCTCTAAGTGCTGATCTGTCTCCGTCTCTGGCCTCTTTCTTTCAATAAATGCTCTATTGGGCATCTGGGCAATCGTTCGCGTGCTCCTATACCGATCGATCACGGGTTTGTATATGCACGGGAGAAGGAAAAACAAAAATAGAGACAGCAAGAAACAAACAGAGAGGAGGAACTATCTTCGTTTTTCGCCAAACTCCCACCACCGGTGTTCGAGCAAAAAAAACTGCCTGCTGCAGCATGCACCACACGAGACCACAAGGCAGGCACCTCCCTCGTAGCGGGAAAACAGTGGTGCGCGCAAGAGGAAGACATGAAAGAAGCTAGTACGTTCGTGTTCATGGCGCAGCACCTTCAGCACAGAGGGCACAAGAAAACCAGGCCAAACCGTGTACCTTAGGTGATGCTGATTGCGGGGGACAGGATCGTTCGAACTGCAAGGCTGGTATAAACTCTTCAGACGTTCTTCGTATCTACGCCTACCCATTGCTAGGTACGGCCGTTTCCTGCTGTGATTAACTGCCTCCAAGGCAGCTTCACGGTGATGGGAAGCTCTCTCATCCACACGAGTTGGCGTTTTCTTCGGTTCAGTTCAAGCAGAGCAGTCGCTTGAAGACTTCAGGACATGTGGAAGGAACCGATCCGAGGAGGGAGCTGGCCGGATGCAGTACCAGACCATTCCATACTTCGGAAAAAGCAACGGAAATGAGCTCCGCGTGGCACGCCAACTGCAAGAAGCATGCCGGTACGAGTAGCCGTTCCGATGTCGGCACATATCTAATAGTGCAGCCAAGCGCATACCTCCGAAGAGCGCTGTGGGCACCAACATGCCGGCCGTGTTTTTCTCAGCTGGTATACAGGATACCAGCACAGGACAATAACGGGAACACGAGCAATGCCAAATGTTTCGTGTGGCGTGTGGCCCATTCCCAACTAGGCTGCAAGCAGTACATGAAATTTAGAGGCCAAGCAGCTGCAACTGCTGGATTACTGCTGTAGTGTTACCAACGTCTGCTGTAGATCTTTTCCGAGCTCGGTACAAGCACAGATGTTTGCCATGAGCAACATGCTGCGGTCAATGTATCGCAGGTAAGCAGCAGCAATGACATGAGCAACCAACAGCAAAACGCCGGCGGTGAAAGCAGTAGATATTACTTCACCCTCTTGGCATAGGACGCTGGGCATACTGTAGGACAAATAGAGGGGCACCGTTACACCAGTGCCTCCCGTAGCCATCCGAGATGTACCGCTGTATGTGACGTAAGATATCACATCCCCTGGACCGTTTTGATAGCTCGATTACACCACGACGAAGAGGATACATATGTAGATCAAATGAGTTTTCGGAACGCTATCGATGAGGCAATTCCAACGCCGCCACTATCAGCACCACCGCTGCTTTTGCAGCGGAGTATCGAGCTTTGCATCGAGCTTTGCAAATCGCTCCAGGAGTGGGACCTTACGGTGCTACATACTGCTGTAGGTCACCTCCCGTACATGGATTGACTGCCGCAGCATCGCCCTACACAGCATGCATACTTGACTCACACAAGGCATGGGCGTGTTCTGCACGATGTGCTTGGTCTCTTCGTTGAACTTCTTGCAGAACTCCATCATGTTGATGCCCAGAGGACCAAGCGCCTGTCCGATGGCCGGTCCAGGCTTGGCGGTGCCAGCAGGGACCCGCATCCTGACCGTCCGCACAAAAGACATCACAACCCCAGCAGTACCTCCGGCTACAGCAGTGAGTGCTTCAAGAGCTCTTCGTCCAGGCAAGTCGATGAGTGCGTTCGTCACACTGGAAGCCGAGTACAGCCTTCTCGCCAGGAAGCACTTGCACCAGGCACACTCACTGCAGTCAGTGTACTCGCCCGTACTCGCAACTGCCCATGGGGGCTCCGCGGTTTGTATGGCAGTTGCCGGGTTTCCAGGTGCGGCATGCACAGCACGGGACCGTCACTCCTGCTGCATTCCACGCGTGTCCTCGCATCGCACGCTCTCTACGTACGAAACCATGCTCGGGAGTCGCGAGCGGCGTGGATCCACGACATAGACATTACATGAGTTTGGCCCAGAACGGGAAGATGCACCGACAGGGCCGGAAGCTGCGCTTATTGTACTCCTCACTGAACCTTACGGTCGGTGCCCAACAGCAGTAGACTCGTAAATGTACCCTTCGACTATACATGGCGACTACACAGACTACATGTGGGGGCGGGAGGAACTGCACACTGGTGTACTGTATGTACCCCTTGTAGATTCGGCCAGGTCTCTCTGGACGTTGTCCTTACATCTTCCACGGGCACAATTCTGGACGCACCAGCCGGGGTCACACAGCAGGAAGCCCACACAGGAGTTGAATTCTCTTCTGCGGTGCTATTGCTTTCATTAATTATCGCGACCATAATTCAGCGTAACTTTCCCTCAAAGGCCGTGATGTCGATTATTACATATGTATTGTTCGGGTATGGTGTGAAGAACGTACTGAGCAGAGACCGGTTTTTGATGTAAAGGCAACAACAACAACAACAACAACAACAGTCGTTTTCAGATATATATGTGGTCGCGCGCCTCGGGCGTCCGCACACTCCACAGAGATTGTAGACAGCTTACGGTAGTCAACGCAGACTGCTGCAGTAGACTATCACAGTGAGGGATCGAAGCATCTCTCTCTGCAGTGCGGCAAAACGAAAGTGCAACCAACGTGACCCAGGGTTGCATACGCACTACTCGCAGTGCGAGCGAGTAACATGCGTCTGGGAGTAACGACGTACATCACGAACTACTACATGCCACCTTCAGGCTCTACAGAGATATATGTAAGTGTGCACTGCCGCCCTCAGGGTACTATGTTATTCCAGGAACAGCAGATGAAAAAGGACCATGTATTATATATATCCGTCACGCAAGCCCCTCAGGCAAGCTGGTACAACACGCAAGCTCCTCGGGCAAGCTGGTATCCGACACGCAAGCCCCTGAGGCAAGTGCCGGGAGCACACCGCCGTGTGCTCACCCGGGGGGGGGCGCACGTGGACCCCAACCGCATACGTACCCATCACACTCACACTTCCCATACGCGTATCCCCCACAGAGGATGCACAGATCGGACTCATATCCAAGTACCACAAACAATATATATACAAGTAGACAATATATGCTCTGCAGCAGCGTGCAAACGGCGGCACATATCGACGTATGAATTCAAATCAAGAAGTGTATGCATACCAGCATTTAAGATGGAACGTTCAATAATTACACAGGCATATTACACGAGTTCCACCAATGTGGAGGTGATCCGGCTCAAGCATGGACCACATCTGTGGAAACAATGGACGGGAATCGAGCCCGCGGATGACTATTGTAACGGTCTACATTTACCACGTGTACTCATGCTGGACGTGTGCACGTATAGCTTTATGGCTGAAACTGCAAGCGCGCTTTCCACGGTAACGCCCCTCAAGAGTACAAAGGTGTGCAACAATACAAAGGTTGCATATCCAATCCTCGGAAAGTAAGACGAGGCCATTCGAACGACATCTACCGCCCTACAGCACACGAATCCCTGAAAGCTGCAATTTTCTCCGGACACATGTGGGGGGTGGGACGTTGATCTATGTCACACCTACGTTCTTCGGGAACTCCCATCCATTGATCCTAGCAAATTGGCCCCTCTTTGTGGGCTAGCCCTTTCACAAACTGAACGGAGCCCCAAGATTCCTGGCAGGTTAGAATCGGGCGAAGTGCAATCGCCGCTGACGATGCTTTCCGTTGGTTCATTGTCGGGGCTATCCGTGCTGCCCTTCTCGGCGCCACCACCACGTGAAAACACCGCTGTTCCATCTCGGTCTGTCGAAACTCCCTCGCCGCCGAAACATGGCACTTGGATTCCTTTATGAGCCCTTCCCCTATCCTGATGTTGCCCGAGATCGTGAGGTGGTGGAGTGGTTGGTGCAATTTTCTCTTCGCCCCCATCGATCTCGGTGGCTGCGGTATTTTCCCTCATCCGGGTCGTCACCGTTGACAAGAATTTCTCCACATTGGTCTCGAAATCTGGCGAGAGATCCATGCGACTCGTACCGGAATGCTGTGGTGCTTCGTCCGCCTGAGGGTACGACAGGGCACGACCGCCATACTTGAAAACATCACCATATGTCGTGTCTTTCGATGATCAGGGCTTGGGAGGAACCACCGACGCCGTCAACGATAGTTGTGCTAAGCCAGACAGATCAACCATCCCCAGTGTGTGTCATGGTGGATCTCCATCATTGTTGTCTCAACCTTATCGGGGACGTGTCGATGCTCCACCCGGTGGGCTCAAGCTATGAACATGAAACGCAGCCCATCTCCAACAGAGCTTGACTCCGTACATCTTGCGCAATATTGGTTCAACAGCTTCAAAGATAGCACAGTGTTCAAGACTGCCCAGAAGCCTTACGGGGAGGATGTACTTTGCGCGTGCGACAATGTAGCATGCTTGGAGGAAGTTCCAACTACTGCACGCGCTGTCTCGTACGTCTGCACTTGCCTGCGTACGGGGAACCGAACTGTCATCTGCGCCTGGGTCCAGATCGTCCAGGCATCCACCACCAACACATTTTCCTGCGCTTGGCGCGTCCGCCCGGTGCTCCTGCTTTTGGTCGATGAATTTTTCCTTGGCGCGAAGACATAACTGCTCCATGTCAAGCCCCGTCGTAGCCTGCAGTAATGGGCCGACATGAAAGTGCTCCGAGTCGTGCTCGTGACTGATCCGGAAGTTCCGGGCTTTCGCAACGTACTTCCAGGCATGCCGCCAATTCTGGCCGCGTTCCTGCCCGGGCATTGCCGTGGGACAAGGGCCTTCCTTGGTTTCGCCTGAAACAAACCTCCCTTCTTCGGAACGTCTCCAGTGAGCCCACTCGAACACGTTGCACACGCCACGCAACCAAAGAACGAGGGATCCGGCAACGCAGACCGCGCAAAGTACCGCAGCGAAGAACAGCGCGAACAGGCAAGCTATAATGCCCCCCAGGACCCACAGAAACGCTCTGAATTTTCCTTTCTTGTCCTTAAGCTTGATCGACATAAACGTCTCAACCTCATCGTCGGGGTTTTTGACGACCTGTCATGTTTAGATCACAGATCCCCCCGATGTAGTGGTAGTTTCACGTCGATGACGCCAACGTATGGGAGGGGGGAGGGGGGAAGGGTTCAGGTCTCAAGTTTTGTAAGATGATTGAAAGTGTAAAATTGACAAAGAATCTGAAGCATTCTGTCGACTGTCTTTATTTCTTGAGTGACAGTTCCTTTTTTCGGGAGCTTTAGTTGGGGGCATAGATTGGTTGGCCTCCTGCAAAGGAACGTCACCACATGTAGACTTTGGTCTCCCTCACGTTGTACGACACCCAGCAAACGAGTCTCCACGCCACCCACGGAAGGGACAGCACCCAGAGCAGCGCATTGAGCGCCACTGCGACCAAACCCATCGTTGACGCGAAAAGAAGCCTTTGCAGCAATCCGTCGAAGGTGTGCCAGCCATACGTGGAAGTAATCGGCGCAAGGGTCTTTTCTTGCTGACGCAGTCCACACCTGAACGCCGATCAGACGCCGTGCCAGTTCAGTCTTAGCGCGAATGTCATTGCGAACCGGCAAACAACCCCCACATCTGAACATGCTTCGCCTACACAAACATACACGCATTGTTTCCGGGTCTTCGCCATGTGAATCTCGCTTATTGCCCGACCCTTGATTCCGTTCTCCGCCCCTTACCTGCCCGCGTCAACCCCCGCCCACCAAGTTAGCTCACTGACCCCATCCAACAGGAAGCCCATCACCAGCTGGACCAGATTGAACGGTGGCGGAATGCGTCGGTGTGCAACCGCGCGCGCACTCTGTAGAATCAACCTCGTGCGGGCGAGGTGGAATTCCTTTTCACCGTTGGCGTTGACCTAAGAATCGAGGGAAACTTGTTTAACAGCTTGTTGTGGGTGGTGGAAGGGGGAGACTTGAGGTCGCTGACTGAATGTCTTGTAGGGTACGACGGCCAATCGTTCTAGTGTTGTAGTGGTGGCTTGCTGGGTGCCCCGTGACCGTGCGCATCGACCGTGGGTACGGATTTTCCGTGAGCTGTTGCTGGGGGTCTCCCTTACCTCTCCGTGAGCCGTGCTGAGGACGGCGATGAGAAGGTTGAGCATGACAACCGCAAGAACAATCAAGTACGCCTGGTGGTCAACATTTGCAGAGACGAATATTGGCACGGTGAGAGGGGCGAAAGTGTTGTGGAGGGAAGCATTTGTGAGAGGTATCGCAGAATAGTGGAATTATTGCGTGCTGGCTATTTTGAAAATCGCTCATCAACACGAGAAATGGCTGTAAGGGATTCGACCATATTACGACGTAGCAATCGTGACAGTGGTGTTTTTGCGGCCTAACGGTATCATGGCCGTGGAACCCGAGCCGAGGACTTACGCGCCTCCCAGACGATAAGAATCTGACAACAATCGAGATCTTTTTAAGACCTACAGGTTCGTACAAAAAAAGGTTTGCGGATAATATCAACCCCACCTGAGCCCCACCGGATGGTGTTCGATACAACCCTGCAGACGAACCACCCACTCACCACCAGCAGGAAGGTGCCTGCATCGCTAGCCCGCCCCGGTGAAGGGTTGTACGGGCACTGGCCGCCGACGTCATCGAAGTCCTCGAACTTAAACTCCCCGAGCGGCGCTTTAAAGACGGTAAGGAGTGCTGTGCCGAAGGAGCCGTAGCTCTCGTCAAGGCCACTCCCGGCGTCGCAAGACCCAAACACGGCGTTGAACGCAAGGGCGAAGCCTGCCATGACCACCACTATGAACACTCCGAAGCGGAGGGTCTGGGACAGCATTCTCCAGATTATCTGGCAGGAAGGACAGAATAATCGGCACGGGGAATGCTCGTTACCTCTTGCTCACGGAGCAATTGCAATGGAGATTCGGGTGGGCTTCACTCAACCCAGTTAAACGCTTAGAAAATACGCCCGGAGGATGGGCAAACAAGAAATCGTGGATCAATCATCGACATATTTCTCACCTGAATCATGGGCCCCAGCGTGTTGTCAATCTGGGAAAGTCGCAACAGCCTAGCGAACAGTAGGGGCGCGCTGTAAGATGGCAAGCGAGGTGTAAGGTGGAGTGCGGGTCGGTTGGCATATGTTTGGCTGAACACAGTCTTTCCCTTTCAACGGTAGTGAAGAGGCGACGGCCTCTATCACGTGTCCCTTTCCGGAAGGATAAACAAGGTGTCCCGTTTCGAAAGGATAAACAACGACAGCCATCATTTCCTCTGAAAAGCGTATGCAAGCTGTCTAGAGGAGCAATACAAGCCGCAGGTAGGAGTGGGTGCAATGCGTAGCTGCAGTCAGATAGAGACCAGTGGCACCAAAGACGGATGGAGCAGGGCCAGGTGGGTTGGAGGCAAGCGCACATCAATGGTTGGACTTCTTCTTGCTACACGTCCGTCGTGGTTTCTCCTACCCGCATACCTGACGGCTAGGAAGAACTGGGCCACAAAGAAGTAGTCCCCCGGGTCTGTAGGTCCCCCGAACTCGCGTATTCCCAGCAGGCGGAAAACGAAGGCCAGGAAAACCGTCGATAGAGTCAGCGTGTCCAACAAGTTCCAAGTGTCGTAAAAGAGATATCTGCCGAGGGAGCGGATAGTTACAACAGTGCAACCATTCGCCGGTACGTGCAGGCGGGGGCGGGCGGAAAACAACCGGCGGCGACCACGACCGTGGCGTGGACAGAATGTCACCTCGTGTCGTATGGAGAAATTGGCGCGAGACGAAATCGACATGAGGATATGTAGTAGAAGGAGCTGCCTTGTGCAAGCCCCGCCTTTGAAGCACGAAAGCTCGAGAGGTTGAACGGCTATAAATGTTGGGTGCAGGCAAAACCAGACCATGCATATCCAGAGGACGAAAACCACCGATTGTAGCACCTGGTGATTGCAGACGCCACTCGCTTCAGACCCCTCCCTTGCCCATAGTCAACCATGTCAGATCGTTTGCTCGACGCCCCCTGAACCGCAGTAGCCATGTTCGCCTGATTCCCCTCTTTGATGTGCTTGTTCTTCCTGTGCCGCCGGTGACGGGCTGGTACACCGTCGCAGAACTCGAGGATCTCTCGCCAAAGTGTGCCCTTGATTCGCAGAGAAATTGCGTGAAAACGTTTGTCGGAGGGAATGCTTTCCGTTGTGCATGGACGACATTGAGTTTTAATCAACTCCGCCTTCGTGGAATCGCACACTGTCGAGGGAAGCACCCAAACGTGGATTTGAATCTACCGCGAGAATCATTTTCGGACCTTTTTCGGCGTCCGGTAGAATATGGTGAACAACGATATCATGAGCTGATCTGTCTTGATTTGTGGTCTCCTTTTTCCTTCGATGGTTTCTGGCGTAGCCTCGCGTGCCTAGTGGAAGCGATGAGCTCTACATGTCTTATCTCGTATGAATCTGGGCCTTATTCAATCATGATTTCCCCTCCGACCTTCATTTGTGTTATTTCTCGTGTCGCTTTTTTCTCCTTGATATATCTGGTGTATTCCCTATTGAGGGTTAGTAAAGCCTGCTTGTAACCCAAGAAATACAGTACTAAGAAAAAAGCGGAACGTTTTCATTTCGTCAAAAATAGGGTCGAACCAGTCTGCAAAAGTCGGTCTTATATCCTGCTCGAAAAAGCTGCTCACCGCCATGAAGACGTAGAATGCAACCTCGGCGGGTGGGATCCTGTAGCTGTCCTGCAGCTTGACGCAAGAGCAAAACAGCCCCAACATCACCCTGAACGACGAGGGTATGGCGAGAACGTTTGGGGTGTGATACTCTCGATCGCAACAACCACGAGTTGGTTGGTACATGTATACATGCATGTAGTGGTGATCAGTAGCGTTTCATCGAAAATTGTTAGACCCGTCAGTTAGATGGAATCGCTCTTGGAGTTCAAGATCAGCGATATCATTCATTTTGGACATTTCAACCAAAGACCGAGAGTACAACTGCAGTATTCGGGACGTTTCTCACAGATAGTGCAAGAACTCGAGGGCAAACCGGACGGCAGGCACATTGTAGAACACTGCCGGCTTCCCAATAAGCCCCGCCAGGGAGAACTGCAGCATAGGTAATATCGTGGTGTGTGGCAACTTGTTCCGATCCGACCGTCTCGTCGATTTGCCGCGCGGTTGTTCTTCCGGGTTCATGTCCGTGGGGTTCCATCCTTGGAGGAATCTGGCACGCGATCGCATGGGAAAACAAGTAGGACTCGTCACGGCTTCAAAGTGGTGGAGTTGGGTAGGGTTAAGAAACCGAAGCACTACCACCGGTCGGTACACGGTGTGCAGCACGTGCAAGTTCGAGGTGGAAGTGACCTTTCAAGCAGGCTCCGTATGGCCAGGAGTATTGTTTTACCTGAGGAGGCGATCGTCCCACTTCTTGGAGTTGCACGGCTGCGAACCGCCCCCTGGGTTTGCCTCAGGCGGTTCCGGCCTCACCGACAAAACCTCAGAAAAGTTGTACTCGTCGAAAGCATTGTACGTGTAGAATCCCGCGTTGATCGTCTTTGGGATGGAGCTACTCGAGGCCCAGTTTGGCAGAGTGCAGGAAAACTTGACATGGATGTAGTCCAAAACCAGAGGCGAATCCACGAAGTCGAGTGCCTTTGACCCCCTGTCCAGAGCGCGCTGCAGTGGGTCCATGTAGTCGGGACCGTTGTACCTGCCGACCCGGCAACCGTTTGAAAGTGATGGTGGGCCACCGGTTTTGCAGAAGGCGCCACGTTTCGAAACGTAGAGAACGCCTCTACTTTACTGGAACAGCTTTTGGGAGTATACTTGAAACAAGAAACAAGATAGTTGCTTTTTTGCTCTCGGCATGATGGGAGTGGAGCAATGTCAGCGATGATCGAAAACGGTAAACCATGTTCACCTCTTGCCAACGGTCGCTTGCCGGTTCAGAAGCCGCGGTTCCAGGATCCACTCCTGTACCCACAAACGAACAAAATAATTGCGCAGAGGGCAAATAGGTTACATCGTTTCTTGTATGACCGCTCGGATGTGACTTCTGCGCACATTGCTGTGGGCTTCCCATGATAATTATTATCGACTTCAGTTGCCGTCCAGTCGATCTGTGCTTATGGTCGGAGTATGTTAAAGTCGTCCCTCAAATCGTTTCAAACGTCGAGGGTATGGACTGAAAACACACGCCCTTCCGTGTGAATGTGCATCGCCGCCGAAAACAACACATGAATGAAATGAACTCAAAACCTGCCACAACCACAACCCGGGACACGAGCGATGTCGCTATGCCTTCGGACAAAGACAGCTTGTTATGCTCTATTCAGGGTTGACTCACCACGACCATGTAGCCGGCGAGGTTCGCCAAGGTATCTAGCCTGTGTTGTTGAAGCCCAGGCAGACGGTGGTGGGGTACCATGGGACGAAGCAACGTCATGCCCATCCCTCTGACAGTATGAGGTAGCTTGTCCAGCAGCTGGGCAGAGAATACGAGGATGCAAGGCAAGTTGGGCTCGACCCGTGGCTTGCACCCGGAACAGCCGCTGGAAAACATAGACTAGGAGCTCAATACTTCAGAGGCAAATTAGCGAGGCGTTACACGCACAAATCTCTTTGGTTGCCACGCGAACGAAAAAATGCCGCCATTATTGCGGGAATAGAGTCTCCCGTACCTGGTTTATGAGATGATCGACGATCCGCTGAAGGCAGCGGAGTTTCGCGCGATGCATCGGGCAGTCGACTTCGGCTCTTCTCAGGTTCTTGGATACGCCCGCACCCATGACCAACGGATTGCTACATAGATTCGTTGCGATGACGGGAATCGTTGCGATGACGGGAATATGGAGTCCCGATCAGGTCAGGCCTAGTGCTCCGCAGATCGTTGGCCGCATGTAGAATTCAACCGGGACGTCTTCACCTCTGGATATAACATGTCTTTACCTCTGGCTACGATTTTTCCTAACCAAGAAGCCAGCCCTATGCGTAGTTCTCGTGGTTGGCACGGGACTCTCACATGCAAGGTCTCATGGACGACTTCGACGTAGGATCTGGCATGCACGAGGGGACCTAGGCCGTGAAGCAGCAGCGCACGAAGCATGCCCAGGAGGCATGAGAGTAACAAGGGGATTAGGAATTACCTGGCGTTGCCGACCGCATACAAGACGATATCCATGACCTCGTCTTCATCTTCAGCGCTGAACAAAAATGACGACAAGGAAATACGAAACGAAGTACAAGCTTGAGAGGTGGATCAAGTGCTTCTGGTTTCCCCTCCTGTCTGCGATGTGCAACGTCGGTTTCACGTGGGATTTTGTTTTCACTTACTTTGAGTGCACAGGAAGCAGGAGACTGTCGTGGAGTACCGCCAAAAAGCTGCCCGACCCTTTGCTCTCTAGAAGGATATACGCCCACATATGAGAATAAAGTCCAAACGCGCCAAGATACTTTCCCCTCGCATGAGCATTTCACCTTGTCAAGAGAGTCGGGATCAGATCGTCGTGTAGAGGAAGTCCGGCTTTGACAAGTTCCCTGTAAAGTCGTAGACGAAACCAGAATTCATCAGAATGTGTACGGTCATGCCTTGCTCAACGGTACTCCCACGATGCGAGTGCATAAAGTGCAAGATGTGTTTTTCAATCTCCGGCAACCTCATTCCTCATCACGTGATTACTTCCTCATTCGCCTGCCGCACAGAGAACTATCGAACGTCCTGCCTGTTGTTCGTTCGCGCTATTCTTGGTTTGTTGCTGACATGGCCAATGAAATCAATGCTGCTGTTGAGCGTAACTTACCGCAGATCGTCGAATGCCCCTCTTTCAGCCGCCAACCTTACCGCTTTCCTGGAGAGCGACTTAAACGTGTCTCGCCACGACGGAATGTCCGATATCACTTCCTCTGAGCCTTCGATTTCCGCGCTCGTGACCTCCGCACGTTGGTACGCCTAGAAACCATGCGAGAGCAACGCGTAGGGGGATGGATACCCTACGGAAAACCAGGCATAGATTATGCGGGTTTTCCATCGCACACGCATCTGTCACCAAGTGTTCGCCACGAGAGACTGCCGCAACATAATATTCACGAAGAACACGAGTTTGCCGAGGACTTGAACTAGCAGTAAGAGGGTGCCCGCGACAACGACTTATGTGACAGCCACCCTCACAAAAACAATTATGCACGGCAACGAAATGTGAACCCTTCGAATTTGGCAGAAGCGGTCCCTGGCATCTTCTGGAACCATAAACAGCTGCATGGCCGCGGAGGATCGAAGATTTTGCGTACCTCGACCAGGTCCCGCCAAATGACAGCCGTCACATTCCCCACACCCCGCCCGAAGGACGTGTGCACGTGTCGGCCGCACTCATGCATGGCCTGGCATTGCCCTAGCATAATCTTGTCCTGCGATGCTATTGGGAGATGGCGCAACAGCTGGTACAACGCACATGTATTGCAAGGCAGCGATGGGAAGGAGGTACTCGTGTCAAGAATGGTCAACGGATGAACGTTCGTTGTAACTGACTCCCTCATGACACTACACCATCTTCTCAACTCAAAAACAGGACTGCTACGCACTTTCCGCACGAGCCACTGCGAAATTGCATAATTGAGGGGACCCCTCACACTGAACGTTGAAAACAATAAACAAAACGCGTTCGGATCTGCGAAATTGGACACGTGATTGGTTCGACAAAGTTCTCCCCACCTCCTCTCGAGACCATCTTTGGTCGGTGAGGCGCTCGTACATCTCGTAAATCCTCTGGAACAACACCCAGTTCCCGCTCAGCGCCGCCCCGGCAAGCGGGGTGCTGCTACTCTTGACCGTCGTACGAGCCGACGACTTGCTTCCAGCAGGCTGCATTGTGTGGCTCCTTGACACGAACAGGTCTTTGAGGTTCCTAGTGATATCCTCATGCGTTTTAAACTCACATTTCGCAGCCTGCGGCAGCGTTAGTCGTTCCGCGAAACGATGGGTGTCAGTGATTGTATTTTGTGCTTGTACTGCAGTCGGCGGGGTTCCCTGTTGAGTTTTTGATCAGTTCCACGGGAAGATGTTTGTATGACACTCACCTCACGTCTGCTGTCTCGCACTTGGTGTACGCGTTTGATGTGGCCGCTCGTCACGCAGATGAGATACTTTTCGGCGACCTTCACAGTGGCTAATCGTATAGCGACGTAAGGGTTTGATTATGCAAGACCAACCAAGAGTGACCAAGACAGGCCGGTGTGTTTCCTCCAAGCGGTTTCAAACCACCAAGAGCTGGTATAATGGGAGGCGAATCACCACGCATCTACGATCTGAGCGGTGACGAGGAGGTTCCCCCCACATAGATGCACTGAAGGCACTCGGGAAGAAATTCCTTCGAAGGTGTAACGGGACGCCTTTGGGGTGGGCTCGATTGGTCATAGCCCTTGCTTGTAATCTTAAGTACCCGAGAGAAGACGATATTACTTGGACAAGTGGTACGAAAGATCTGTACAAGAAACGTCAAGACCGCAACAACACAGCACCAGCAATGGTAAGAATACTTCACAGTGGTTTCTCAACGTGAGTGCTAGCGGACAACACATGCAGCGCAGGAGAAAGACTACCACGGGCCGGCCGAAAACGGGTTACCGTTTTGCTCCCTGGAAAAAAGTGCCGAACAATTTCCATCCTCAGTTCGGACGGTGTGACGCAGCGGCGACGTGGTTGTTTCCAGTTGTCCGTATTTGGCTGCGGTGAGTCCGTCTGCTCGCAGTCATGGGACGTAGAAGTGAATCGACCCGCAAAATTCGTTGTCTGCGATAGGGTTTGGTGAAACAGTAGCCAAGCACCACAAGGCAAGACTATTTATTTTCGCTTACCTCCTGCAGGCAACTGTACACCGCCACCAGAACCTCGACACCTTGGCGTTCGCATTTCATCGACGCGGACGACGCGCACGTCAATGCGTTGATCTTATCTTGTGCTCCACGGACGTTCTTCCACAACTGCAGTGTATTACAGTAGAAGCGCGGGTCAGAATAATCTACGCTGGACTCGCCCCGTATACTGTTCGACCACAATCTGCCCATTCTTTCATGGACGCGAGCAACATGCCGCCACCAGATTGTACTTCCGCAAAGTAAAGTTCATGAAGCGAATCAAACACATGTTCAAGTAAGACACTACGGTATGCATGTGCTCAAGCAGACTTTGTTGGTTTCTATCCTGTTTGAATTTCCAGTTGTACGGAATAGGTGCACGGCCGCTGGAAAGGAGCACAGTGATGTCCTGCACGACAGCTTCTGCACTTTTAGGCGTGTGTCTGGACGCATTTCCCAGACAGTAAAAGAGGGCCCTACCAAACAACACAAAGCATTTAACCATTAACTCTCACAACTTTCAATGGAAGTACGCGTACCTCCTGAGGGTATCGCTGAGCCAAGAACTGGTAGACCCACAGCACCACTTCGACTTTGCCCGACAGGACGGCCTGACCGAACAAATAGCTTCCGCTCGATACGATCGCCTCGACTGCCCTGTCCACCCGTTGAAGCTCCTGGTTTGTGTACACCGTATGTAGTTGGTCGGCATTCCTGTCGGAGAGACCCTCAACGAAGCTCCCAGTCTACATCGGCCAGCAACGAAGAAGGTAGTGTCGGGCGGGGCGTTCAGCAGTTTGTGTCAACCAGACATGACCAACAAGCGCGCGCGTGTTGCAATCAAGATCGGTGCAAGCGTGACACGTCATTGCGCCCGGAACGTACCCTGCCTGCGGGAGCCTAGCGGACCTCTGGAACCTCATGATGTTGATCGAAGGTCGAAAATCACGATTTCTGAAATCGCCCACAAACCCACCTTAATTGCGTGCACAACGTGTTCGAGAACGTCCACATGTCCACCTTTCGCCGCAGCCGCCAAGAGCATGCCCCACCCCCACGCATCAAGCTCGCCTTGCTCGGGGGCGGCTTCGCCTTCCTTTGTCTCGCCTTCGCCTTCCTCCGTCTCGTCTTCACCTTCCATCGTCTCGTGCACAGCCACGCACAGGGCTTCTTCGATCGTAACAACCGTGTTGTTGGGCTTTCCTTGCCAGAACTTCGTGAGGCAAATCTTGGCCAGAATCAGCTGCAGGGAAGGCAGGCCTCCGCGTGCCGCGTGGATGACATCCGTAATAGCCGAGACAGCGACGTCAGCCCGGCCATCACGTGGCAATGCCATGACCTTCCGGCGTGCCATGAAGCTGCCTTTGCTGCCATAAAGCCAGAGTTTTTCAAACTTCTGCGGGAACTCAGCTGGATCTTCGATATCACCTGGAACCTCTGGCTCGCCGTACTTGGCGCGGAGCAGGTGGTGCAAGGGTGTTAGCCCATTCTTGTCGGGCTTGTGCATCGTTCCGTTAGCGGAATCGGAGAGTTTCCTTACCATCAGAAGAATCTCGTTAAGCACGTCCAGGCAGCCGGCTTCTGCGGCATGATGGAGCAAGTTTCTTCCCGTGTAGTCGACTTTGGTCAGTGTGATCGAAGGAGCACCCCCCCATCCCTCGACTGGGCTGGAAAACGTGCGCTGATGATAGTGGTACATTTTCCATGCGCGTTTGAAGAC
The DNA here is from genome assembly GCA_000310025.1 of Ectocarpus siliculosus. Lineage (NCBI taxonomy): Eukaryota > Phaeophyceae > Ectocarpales > Ectocarpaceae > Ectocarpus > Ectocarpus siliculosus. The sequence goes on along the minus strand of FN649729.1, from coordinate 1,770,055 downwards.
GTCCACACTGTTGCCTCGAGCAGCGTACATCACGATGTTTCTCCCCAAGTCGTCGCTTGCTGCAATCTGCTCCACAAGGCCGCCTGATTCAAAGAAAGGGGGCGCATGCGAATGCACGCCGATTCGTCTTCCCCGGGTTCCACGCCCCGCGTCGTGTTGCCTTCCTTACCCTGAACAACCCTTTCATCCCACGCGCCATGATATATGTTTGTCATACACACGCTCACGCTTGAATATTTGTGCTTCGGGCGGACGACGCCGGCAAAGCCGCCACTTTCACTAGTAGAAAATAAGGAAAATCATCATTCTTGTGAAGACGCACCAATTGAGCCGACGGTGGGCTTCTCCTGGCTCACCTTTCCCCAGGGCAGTGACGAGCTCATCAAACACCGCTTTGAAGCAGTTTTCGGAGCTACGGCTGGATATCGCCAGAAACAGCAAGGGCGTGCCGTTGATGTCCCACGCTCGTAGCTGCTTCACGAGGCAACCCACCCCAAGCTGGCACGCATACACACAAGCGCGCGACGCGGTTACATGCACGAATAGACCGTGAATGTGCGTATAGGCAGCCATCGACAGAGGGCATCCAGAGAGGTTGCAACAAACCCATTCGAAGACCACAGGGATCGAATGCCCCACTTAACATGACTTTGCTTGGCATGGCGCCAGGTACCCTGAATTTTGAGCCCGAACGTTTCTGGTCCAGTAAACTCGGAGATCGCCGTTATCGGAACAACGGTCTGTTGACAAAATCATGTGTGTCGTCTTGCATGATCCAACACGTCTTCCGCTCGGTCACGCAGATTAAACCGTGGAACATGACTACTGTACTTGAGCCAAAAGCAGTTGTGGTGTGCAGAGCGTCGCATCTGATCTCATACTATTCAAGCTTGAAGCTGTTGAATGACGTGCGTGTAGTTAGTGTCGCACCTTGTCTCGAACGTGTTGGACGAGGTAAAGAAACCACTCCTCCCGTCCCCATCTGGCAGCGTATGCCATGAGGTTTTGGCCATCTTCGGGATCACGCGCCAACAACGCTTGGTGCATCAGCGACTCTGAAATCTTGCCCGGAATTTTATCGACACGAGCGTACCCCTCCGCGACACTCTGACGGTCGCGAATGGCTGCGCGCAACTCGTACATTGCCTGCTGCTTCCACTGGAGACGAGGTGAACGAAGAAACGGGAATTGACGACGGGTTCGGCTTGCGTGACTAGGTGCAGTCCGAACGAAGGTTTCTGCGACCCAAACCGCCATGATCACGGGTAGTGTCAATAGTAGGAACGAAAGAAACCTCAGGTAGAGACACAAATGAAGCACAGAAATACAGGAACGACACTACACAGTACTACGACAGGTCCCAAACGGATGCGGACCGAGACCGACAACTACATCATACACGAAATAATGCATGGCACCATCACAACAACATCAGGGTGACAGGCTTGGAGACAACGGTATCCCCTAGGCCGGAGGCACCCTCGCTCGTTGCCTCTGGACGATGTGAACTTTCGTACAGAAAGACAGCCATTTGTTGATCTGAAACAACCACCATTATTCATTCACAAGCGTCGAGCCTTTTTACAGAATACTGCGTCTGGTCCAAAATACTTTATGAGATCGGACACTGGGCGAAACTTCTCACGAAGACGCTGTATCGCGGAGGCCCCGGAGTTCGATCCCCGCTCGAAACACATTTATTTTCCACTGAAACACTTCGTTGTTTTCAAATCTATATTTCTTCCCTTCTTTTCGCCTCGCTCCAAGTGTCTCATTTTTGCCACCCTGACGCTTTGCTTCCAGTCCGCACCAAAGAAAACGTACGAACCATTGAAAAATTATTGTGGTCAGGTTAGGTCAAGTAGCCAACATTACAGCGAAAAACAAACGTCGGATAATTGTATTGGGGGGGGCGCACCAGAAATAACGACGCACTTATTTCCTGACAATTTTCGCTTGAGATGACTGCCGACTGCGTTAATGATATTCTCAGGGGGAGAAGGGAAATGTCATCATCCCCGTGTTATTTATTACCTAAAGCAGCGCTACCCGGAGCATCATGTCAATAAGTATTTCCAACAGGAACAGTACACACCAAAATAAACTAGAACCGACCCATCTTCCAATAGTTATTGCACCATCCAGTGTTGAAGATCGGTCCGAAATAAGGTTCGATACGATACCCCAACCGTCTCGACAAAAAAACGTCGATACCGATAGTTTCTTCGATATTCAGAAAATGGCTCGATACGTAGCGAGTACCGATGCTCGATACCGACACAACCGTTACGGGGGTTGTTTTCTGTTTTCGGAGCAAATAGCATCATGGATCAACCTTTGACAGCAATCAGGACTGGCAGCCTCCCTACCATAGGCGGGGCTCTGTGATGAATCGTCTGCATTTGCTTCCGTTCAGTCAAGTAATGTCGACCTCCCCTTGGACAGGAAAAAACGGCGGCCTGGCGAAATCAACGGCCACCCGGGGGCCCCGAATGGACCAGTGTGGAGGGTATCGAATACCGATATCTCGATACCGATACTGATTCGTATCGAGATATATCGGCGTGGAAACCGGCGATACCGATATCGCGTACAGAACGCGCCACCACTTAAGAACTTCGCAGTTAAGAACTTGAGCGTCAAATAACCCGAAATCTAGAAATTTGTCCGTAAGAAAATGTGCTCAATTCCGACGTGGCAATAAGAACAAGAGCCCGCCCTCATGCCGTACCAATCAATGCGCATACAGATACGAACAGAGCCCCAAAGCGCGGTGGCTGCAAGATAAGAACTCAGGAAGGTTAGGGGTGACCCAAAAAGCAGTTAGTTTCACATTCTAGGCGCGGGGGGGGAGAGGACCTCGTGATAAAATGATTGTAGGGAGGGCGTACTCTCTCTCATGTTTCGCATGCCTTCGCGCTTAGACCATTGACCATACGTCCTCGAGAGGACGCATAACTGTTCCCACAGGATCAATCCCTGGTGCCAATCGTTCCTTCCTACATATGTATATACTTCGAAGTACATTGCCAAAGGTGTCTCAAAAATATTTTCCCTAGCCTATCCGTCCTATCGATACCACCACTGCCCGCCTTTCAACCCACTTCCTGTGCCCCAGTACAGCTACCGTCTTCTCCTGGCTATTCCATGCCTTAAGCATATCCCTATACCTTTCCTTCTACTTGTCCAACTCAGTCATGTACATTTCTCTACCCTTGTCGCCCAACACGGACGTTTCGCAACAACATGAACCCGGTCTTCGCACTATGAGTCGCATTCGCATTTGAACTTGTCGTCTTCATCGTTTTCCTTCCTGAATGTTCGTAAACGTCCTCAAAGGTCGTTGTCCCCAGTCCTTAATTTGACCTTCGGCTTTGTCCCTGCATCCATTGGTCCATGAAGGTACTCCTTAAATCTATTCTTTCTTCGACATCCGTCGATTTCGAACCCCTTCCATGCGTCATGTGCAACATTTAACCCACTCCGTAGGTTGGTACATCAACTAGTTTCGTTTGCCCACTTCGCCTCCTAAGCCATTATCGGCAACCTCTCCTCTCCCATACCGTACATGTGGTACTGTCATCTAGAGGGGGATTTTACCACTTCATTGTTGTACTCTTACAGAAGTAGTGTCTCGTGATGAAATCCACTCAGAAAGACCTGCGTCTTCTGCATTGGGCAATCGGTGTAGGAATAAGAACAACAATCCCGTTTATTGCAGGTGGATGCCTGCTCAAATAAGAACTTCGAAAATAAGAACTTGTACTCGGTAGAAAGCAACCAACAAGCGTCGAG
>FN649729.1:1755961-1766160 GCA_000310025.1 Ectocarpus siliculosus | reverse complement strand
CCCAAATTGAATCGAAACTTGATACCCAATCTCCAACCCTGGGACCATCCCAACCGATCTTTTTCGTACTTCGAAGTATTTATTTCTTATTTCGGACCAGAGGGGAGTAGAGTACACGAAGGGTCAGTGATGCCAGCCGGTCAAGGGCACACAAAAAAATATTTCGGACACCTCCCCGACAAAACTTTATGTTGGACCTCTCCGAAGGGGGGGGGGGTACGAAGGCCCCATCCCCCCCCGCCCAACGCCATACAATTTCCTATATAAACAAGCCTATAATAAATCCTATATATAGAGGGGGCGCATTTCATGCACGGGGGTAAAGTACAATCCACGTAGCCCCTGGCGAGCTTGAGTGCACCGCAGCCGCGGTACCGTCCGTAGCAGAGGAGAGAGAGAGAGAGAGAGCTTGGGGAAGAGTGGTCACGATGAGCCCTGTCTCCATTGGGAGGGGATCCCTATCAATGATCCCGTCGACAAGACGGCCCTCCGGATGTCAGAGCCCCTGTCACACTCCGAAAGGTCCCACACAAGAAGAGTACAGCTGGTAAAGCCCCCGCAGCACGCCGCAAGGTCTCGCCGGGGGCGGGGGGGTTGATACAGTATTGGTACAGACGACGCGTCACCTGAGACGAGCCGTCAGCGGAGAAGGGGGACTCCGTTGAGGACGAGAGCTCCGAGTCGGAGGAGGACTTCGAGGAGGAGAAGGCGGCGGACAGGCAGGGAGGCAAAGGCGGAAGAGGAGGAGGAAGGAGGAGGAGGAAGGAGGAGGAGGAAGGAGGAGGAGGAGGAGGAAGAGGAGAGGGGGGGGGTGAAGGCGCTCGACGCGAAGTCGTTCGGAGAAACGGCGGTTTAGTCTTTTTGTTGAGGGAGGTGGAGGGGCTTGGGGGAGTGAATAAGTACAACGCACGGCAAATTGCATGTGTACGGCGTTGCACGTACGTGGCGAAAGTGATGCCACCGCCGTACGCTCATCGACAGCCCCTCTCCGGAATAATGTTGCCGAGTTGAGTAATATGCTTGGATTGATGACGTTTCGATGTATGGTATTTATTATGTGTCCTATGGTTGGTTCTGGTGTGTCGTTTGTTTGTATTGTGTTATTTCGCCCTATTCGCCCAATGTCGAATGTCGCGGACTTGTCGCAGAAACATTGAGAAGTTCTGAGTTAGTTTACCTTGGGAGGTTGTCCCCAACCACCGTGCTTCAAGACTTGAAAACTAACCAGAACTGCCCCCGGCCCATCACAGCTTTTGTATCATACGAAGTGTTGCAATCTTCTTCCTGCGCCGGATGTACACATCATTAATTCTCTCAAACTCATCAAATAACTACATACTTCAGAAGTACCTGGCCAGCACATACAAGCACACGCAACGGAGAGGGAGAAAGCCAACAATGTACAATATGTACCACGAAATAAATCAAACTTTTTTCGTACCGGGGCGGGGGATTGTGTGAGGAATTTTTTTCGTGCCCCCTTGAGCCGGCATACATTACAGTTTTGTGTGTGTAGTCTAACTAGGGTTAAGGATTGGCCCCCCGCCCCCCAATGGGGCTGGGGGCCAACATCCAGGACGGATGGTGGTGAGTGTCCGGGAGGAAGGAAAGAAGAAGAAAGGGAGAGGATTTGTAGGGGCGGGAAGAAAGGGCGGTGTTGGGAGAGGCAAGGAAGTGGTGAAGAATTTTCGGCGCTCCATGGGCGCGCGCGGTCCCGTCGGGGAAGAAAGGGACATGTCAGTCCGTAGTCTTGTCTATCCGAATCGAAAAGCCGAAAAATCGAGGTATGCATTATGTACATAACGATGGAGAAGGCCGACGAGGAAGGTACGAAGAGAGGAAATTGCACCCCACGTTCGAAGTCGGTGTGAAAACCGCCGCAAGGAAGGAGTGCGAAGGGAACAAAAAAGAAACGGAGACAGACGTCGTTTGCGTCGTGCAACGATCCTTCCGTATAACGCAGGTACTCACCAATGTAAGACGGGGAGGTAAAATACCCATCGTGAAAGTCAAAGCGCAGGTCATAAGACTCATGCGCGGAGAAGTTACCACGGAGACTTATCAACAAGAATTTGAAGGCCGGCTGAGAAGGTTTGAAGACACAAACACTTGAAGCGACGATGGATGGCAAGCGCAACGTCAAAACTTCACAAGAAGAAAAGTGCATACAAAAAAAGAAAAGGCCGGCTGCCGACCTATGGCGCTCTCGGAATGCAGGGATTCCCACAATTTCCAACCGGTAATCCACAAGTATCGAGGAAGCCGACGACGATTGATGACACACATGTGGTACGCAAAGAAGGATAGGGGAAGGAAACGCAAGGGAAAAAATAACGTACTTTAATGCAATCCTTCCTTATAACGCAGGTACTAACCAATGCAAGACGGGGAGGTAAAATACCCATCGTGAAAGTCAAAGCGCAGGTCATAACTGCATATGACTCATTCGCGGAGAAGTTAACAGAGAGACTTATCAGGAAGAAGTTTGAAGGCCGGCTAAGAAGGTTTGAAGACACAAGCGCTTAAGCGACCATAGCAATCGCAACGGCAGGAAGCTGCCGTGACAACACAAGTACCTCGACACTCCCATCACGACTTCTATGAACAGTAGTACCGCAGTAGAATATACGATGTGGAAGATCCCCGAGGAAAGCCTTTGCGCGGCAACAACTACAGAGAGAGCGGGAGCTCTGCGTGTACCTGTTGGCGGACATGTGGCAGGCGCACGACACGCGCACGGATGTTTGCGTCGCATAGTAATAAAACAGCAGTATGGCTCGCCGTCGCAGGAGGTATCCCATCCAGTCATGGTCGTTGCCTGCCGTAATAGGCGGACGTCGTCCGGCGTCTGGCCCACACTGCTGTGAAGCATAAACAAACAGTGATCGAGCGATCTACATTTATACTATAATATGCATGCATGCATGCAATTCTGTGCTCTCGCCGTTGCAGGCAAACAAACTTGCTTCCATAAAGAACCCGAGAATTTCTCTGCTGTATCCCGACGTACAAGACTCCAATCGACACACCAGCACGGACGGGTAGGAGGAGTGGGTGCGTGGAAGATGCCGTAACAGCATAGCTAGTTCCACAATGTACAGTCGGCGTCTGGTCGATAAGGAAGTCGAAGGTGGGCATGATGAGACGGCGAGGGAAGAAAGTAAACGAGAAGAGATGGACCGAGTGGCGTGACACGTGCCGGATTGAATTTCTTGTAGCCAATCCCCCCGCCCCAACGCTGCACCATTGCACCAACCCCCCATTAGTGATGGCGTACCATTACCATGTATTGGTGGTTGGTGGCCATTTGTGCGTGTTTGCTTGTTCGTTCGTTAGTGGTCTCTCCACCGTGTGCCTTATTCTGTCTCTTATTTCTTGTTCTGTTCGGCCTGGTCTCTTTTTGTCCTCGCTCTTTTTCTTTTTCTTTTCTTTTCTCTTTTTTTCCTGTTTCCTTTTATTTTTTTCTCTCGGTCGCTCTTTTTTCTCTCTTTTCTGTGTCAGATGGCCTATAGTCTCTGCTTGCGTGTGAAGCACCAAGATTAAAGCAAGGGGGTGTACCTCTTTCTCTCTGGCCCGTGATGCTGACTCGTAGTCTCAGTTGTTACCTCGCATAGCGCGCAGAGGGGGCGGAGGACTCCAGAATATCTGTCTTTGATTTCTATTGACTTGCGGACCCCTCGGGCCAGTTTGTTTGAGCGTAAACACTAGTCTACTCGAGTACCTTCAATATTTTTTTGGCGACATGTGATTGGATATTTCTTTGCCACTGCCGAAAAAGACCGCTGGATCTTTAGCAGTCCATCTTTCGCATTTATCATTTTAAACCGAACGACGCAGGACAGGTCGACCTTCATCATTGTTGTTGTTGTTGTTGTTGTTGTTGTCTTCACATTAAAAACCGTAGATAACATGATAGGTGGAACGAACAGCAGAATAGTTGGTCTGCAGTCTACCAACAGCAATCGTACCTACTGTATCCACTTTTGACGTCAAGCACAGCACAGCACACACCGACGTAAAGGGTTGTTCTAATTTTTTTTGGCGTGGATCCCGCGGAAACCAGCAGTTTTTTTTCCTTCTTACTTCGAAGTATTTCAGTACGCTGCATATGAAAGTTGCAGGAAATAATTGTTACTGCCGAATGCGAAAAATTCGGGGAGAAAATGTTCACGTTTGACCCACGGGTACAATCTGTCCCGATGCGTATACACACACCCGTTGACAGCCTCGTGGTGTGGGGGCGAGAGCGACAGCACCAAAAATGGCAAGCAGGCCCAGCGGAGATGGGTACTCTTGCTGGTGCTGCTGGTCAGCCCGACAAAGGAGCGTCGAGCGTTTAATGCTGTGGAGGCGGAGGTGCACAAAGCGGAGGCTCCGTCAGCGGAGCAATACGTGCGTCACGTTGAAGAACCCAAATCTCACAAGCGGGTCAAAAATACTGTATACATCGGCAGTATCTCACATGCAGCGCGACGAGAGCAACGGCGAGAGTGTAAGGATCGCTGTGCTGAAGCACATGATCAGTCGTAAGAGCCCCATAGGTACGGCTTATGCATAACTTTGAACTCATGAAAAACAGACAACGGAGGAATGAGTCGAGGCTCCAGCGAAAGTGCAGGGAAGAAAATAGCGCTGCGGTTTCAGCGGCGACAAAAAGAAGCTCATATATGCAATGTGTAGATGTACTGCTGCATACAAAAGTCTACCACATATCGGTGCGGTGCATGTCATGATTGCATGAATGTATGTGTATTTCCTTGAGGTTATGTAGGACAACTGATAGGCATGTGAACTGCAGGGAATAGCTCGGCACATGCATTGCTTGCAGGCAAACCGTATCTAGACTCCCTGGAAATACCATGGTTGACCGCCGCGTTGAATTTGTGATCTCGCAGACCAGCAGGACGAAGATGCCCTGCAGTTTTGGCAGCGTCCACTCGGACTATTGCTCTACCTCCTAAATCGCACGTCTGATGAGGTGATGGGTCTCATCGCGAAAAATGTGGCACATGGGCAACGTGCTACTCTCGGCGCTGCTCATGTTCAAACACCGAACATATCTTTTTCACGTCATTTGTCACCTTTGCATCGTAGGAAGGCCATTCACAGCTACCGCCATCGGCGGTCACGCCAGACTCCATGTGTTGCCGGCGCCAGATCACTGTACATACATGCATGCAGGGGGGAAGGGAAACGGCGAATATCGAGCACGATTCAAGCATCCGATCAAGCAAGAGGCTCACGCACACATGAGCGCACCAACGCACCAACAACACCCACCAACACCAACTATTGTTTTTTCAGTTCAGCCGGTAGCACGAAAGGGTCGTCCGCCCGCCGAGCAGTTATTATTTTCTCGCGAGTTTGCACATCCTCCACAATGCACACATGCTATGTACATACCCGAACAACGCAGGTAGACGAAGGCCTGTTCTACTCAGCCGTAGTCGAAGCACTCATGTACCTTTCTCTCAGCCTCTTTGTCAACCCTGAGTGGGTGAGTGTCCAGTGCTTCTCGGCGTCGGCACACACTTTCTTCGTAACCTATGAGGCCAAAACCTGAATCGCCTCTCTGTCGTGGTTTCTTGTCGCTTTCCTCCTCCCACGGATCAATATATATCTCTAACCGGCCCAACTTAGAATCTCTTGTCTCCTCAGTTACCTTTCTCCAACAAGGGGAAATGTTTCTGGGGGTACAGCAGTGCAGACGTGCTCGCAGCAGCGGATTAACGGTGTGTCCTTCGGTCAATACCTCGCGTGGTATCCTAATGTCCCCCCTCCTGCGGAAGAAATAAATCGGGAGCAGATATCGGCAGGAGATACTTGCACGAAGATCCAAAACAAGATCCAAAATATAATCAAGAATCTGAAAACGTACCGTCCGTTTGCATGATGATGAGCGGAAGCTGCTCTGCTAGACAATATACGATCATTCTATTGCGGCTGGGCATTGCTCTCTGGGATCGGTCGCGGATGGACGTGGTATGCTCATCATCTCCCCTGCTGAAGCAGCTATCCGGAGCAGAAAAAAATCGGTCCCAATATCAAAAAGGCAAGACCACACAACGTTGTGACGTCCGTCCGTGGTGAGCGGAAAGAAATGCGATGGTATTATGCGATAAATGCATCATATTCTACTGTACTTCTATGTAGTAGATAGGCGTTAAACGCGGGGCAAACTTCCCTTCTTTCTAAAACACGCATCGCTCTACATGTGGTAAGGACCCCGTAAAAAAAATGCCCTGTCGGCTTATGGCCACGGAAGGTGAATATTGGGCGCTTGCTCGCGTCGCGAATAGACATGTTCACCTTCGCACCATCATTTCACTGATTAAAGTTCCTGTTCTGCCCGAGGTTCTCCCGATGTCCTTTCGGTCATACCTCTCGTGGTATGCTTATTTTCCGGAGCAGAAAATGCATCGGCAGAAGATTGCAAAATCCTACAACAAGATCCTACACAAAAACGTAACCAGTCGTCCGTGGTCCTTGGGCGGAAAGAAAGGGGATGCAATGTCTTCGAAGTATGTATGTACGCGATTTCTCCCGGTGTCCTTCGGTCAATACCACAAAAAGTCGGATGCTAATGTCCCCCGTGGAGGAAATGCATCCGGAGCAGAAACAACTTACTGTAAAATTGGTAAATAGGTAGATAGTCTAGACCCCAAGATCTGAAAAACAAGATGTTCGTGGAGCCTCTGTTACCCACAGGGGAGAATTGCTGTCGTGTGCTGCTCGGGGAACCGTACAAGAAACACTGATAGATGTTATGGGATTTGAATGTAGCCAGTGCCAACGGTATTGCGGAGTAATTCCCAGAGGAAAGAGCGGGAGACGTAACTCCCGATGGAAGGATAAAACAGGGGACAGGACCTTTGTGGCCCCTTTTAGAGGGAGCATGTCCTCCCCCTCTGTGCTCAGTCTACCTTTGAGAGCAAGCAACAGCAAGCACTGCTGTTCCAAGAGATTAATAAACAAGTGAGTCTTCATCAGGGTCTACAGGGATCGCTACGCGTGTAATCCCACAACATTTGGCGTGTCTGCAGTAAAGGATTTGATCGATAATTCGGGTGGCTCAGTTGTGTGTGATGGGAGCGTAGAGCAGCTCGGCCATGTCGGGCCGCAAGGGTAGGTAAAGACGTAGACGTGGTGAAAAACGTGTTGTATTCATCGGGGGCGTGCTTGAGCTCGTCATTCCATCACGGCATCAAGTCACGCATAACGCTTTAATACCCAGAACGAATCTCCATGAATCTCCACCAATCTACTACACTCCCAAGGAAAACACAAAGAAACTTCTTGTCCCTCCGTAGTTCGTCACTGCAATCCCCGCATATGTATACGCAATATACCACCCCCATGCTATGCTACGAGTATATCGAATAGCCCCCCTGCTCGTATGCATCGTCATGCTCCAACAAAATATCAAAGTTATCCTTATCATACCAGTTCATCCCAAAACAAATCAAAACCAAGACAAAATCGAAAACTCCAACACCAAAACAATACCTCCAAAAACAATCAATCGCATACCAACTCTTCCAAATCATCAAGAAAAATCCCGAACATTAACCTTCCAAAACACTACCATCTCCACTTGACCCTCTCTATCTCTTGTTCAAACTCGTACATATCCTCTCTCTTCCACTCAACGGCAAAGCACGATTTGATCCCAAAACACCTCTGTCACTGCAAATTCATCACAAAGTCTCTGTGCAACGCAAAAGATTCCTTGCTGATAGCCTTCGTCAAGAAATCTGCATGCTGAAACTCCGACGCCACATGAGTAATCGAAATCTCCTTCCTCTCTACCAGTTCCCTGATAAAGTGATGCCGTACATCAATGTGCTTCGAGTTTGAGTTCGTGATCGGGTTGTGCGCAATCTGAATCGCTCCCTGATTATCCTCGAAGATTTGAATGCACGGCATACCTGCATCTGGCAACATAAAACGCCAAACTTGCCTCAAGAAAAGCACCTCCTTCAAGACGTCGGCAATTGCCACATACTCTGCTTCCGTTGTGGAAAGCGTAACGCACTTCTGCGTCCTCGAAAACCAAGTCACACACCCACCCCCACACATCACTAGTCCTCCTGAAACCGACCTACGGTCTGCTGCCTTGCTCGCATAGTCAGCATCCACGAACACCTGCATGCTCATGCCAGTCACCACACCCCTCTCAAATGTAATCCCCATCCAACTCGTCCTACGCACGTACCCTAAAATACCAAGTGCTGCCTTCCAGTGCACCATCTTGGGAGACGCGCAATACCGCGCTACTGCTCGTACTGCATTCGCGATGTCCGGCCTGGTTTGAGTAGCCAACCACATCAGGGATCCTACCAACTCGCGGAAAGGGACGTCAGCACACGCTTCGTCCTCGTCAAAGTCGGTGAGCTTCATGCTCACAGGCAAGGGCACACTCTTCCCCCACTCTACGCCGTACTCTGCAGCCAACTCTTCTGCAAACCTTTGCTGCGAGATCCTCAAAAGGCCTCTCTCTAGATCTCTCTGGTAAAAGCACGCGGAGTACCACCTCAACTCCCCAAGGTTCTTCACGGGGACCATCTCGTTGAGGTCTCTGCCAAACTTGTCACATCTCTCCTTCTGCCCTAAGGCAAAAATGTCATCCACGTGGACCACGATGATCATGATCACACATTCATCCTCCATAAATCGAAAAACACATGCATCCGCCAAACATTGCACAAATCCTAAAAGTAACAAACACCTCGTCAGGTGCGCATGCCATTGTCGTGACGCCTGCTTCAAACCGTACAGACTCTTGCATAGCTTCACGATCAGTCCAGATAACCTACCACAACCTTGCGGGAGACGCATGAAAACATCCTCTTCAAGCTCAGACTGCACAAACGCCTGCTGAATATCGAAATGACACAAGTCAAGGTTCTGCTCACATGCCAAAGCTGCCAACAAACGCACACTAGACACGGATACGGTGGGTGCAAACAATTCTCCAAAATCAATCGAAGCCCTCTGCATGTCCCCCCGCGCTACAAGTCTTGCCTTGAATTTCGTCGGCCATCCGTACTCGTCTGCCTTACAGTTGAATACCCACTTGGCGTTGATGAAGTTTTCTACTGGTTGCTACACCGGACTAAAAGTACCTGCATCCAACAGACCGAAAAACTCCCGACCGACTGCATCATCCCACAACTCTGAATGTTGAGACCGCATGGCCTCCTTGAACGTTTTCGGCACGCGGAGGTCGCTGGCGAGGCAGTGAGGGAGGTCCGGCATCTTGTCAGGAGGGCGCTTGCCACGAAGAGTGGCTTCCACGTCCTCGCGGGTGGCGAACATTGCTGCGAACATGTGCAGGCCCCCCGGCCCTCCAGCTCCTGCGGCCCCCCCGCTCCCATGGCCTGCTAAACTCGTATCTTGCGGCGGTGGGGGAGCGGGAGGGGCGATGCTGGCGGACGGTGGCAGGTCTCGACGTCCTTGATCGACGGCCTCCCGGGTGGCGAGCGACGAGACGAGCGCATCCTTGCCCATCATCGACAGCAGCCCAAGGCGGTGTTGGAGAGCGGTGCCGCCACCTGACGGCGACGGCGGTTGCTGTTGCTCATCCATGAAGCGCACTCGGTCGCCGCGCGTACGGCCATGCACTCTGGTTTCCTTCTCGCCCAATTCTCTGACGGCTCGCTGTGAAAGCGGCGGGTGATGGGGAGCGGCGGCGCTTGCGGGCGGGGGTGTCGGCGGTGGACGGGTGCGGCGTGGCTGCGGTGGACGGCGGTGCACTCGAAGACGCCGTGGAGATCGGCGACGCGGCTCCGGACCCTGTGAAGATCGACGGAGAAGTGGGCGGCGGCGAAGCGGTGGTCGCTGTGGGCGGGGTGTAGGTGTACGTCCGCGATGCCCATGGCGGTGGCGGTGCGGCAGCGGCTGCAGGAACGGCGGCGGCCGGCGAGGGCGCCGCGGTGACCGAAGAGCCCCCCCCGCTGGCCGGTACCGGCGCCGGCACGGCGGTGCGGCGGTTGATCCACACGACGTTGTTGGACAGGCAGATCCTTCCGGTGTCGGCGCGGAGAACGACGGCAGTGGCGGCGGAGTGGTTGCGCGCTCCGTGCATGTAGAAGCAACGCACGGATTGGACGTCCGCCTTGCTGGCGCGCTTCACGCGCATCATCCCCTCCTGGAAAAAAGGGACGACGTTGAGCGGCGGTTTACGTCCGAAGAAGGCC
>FN649729.1:1738402-1749221 GCA_000310025.1 Ectocarpus siliculosus | reverse complement strand
AAACAGGGCCGAGAAGCCCATTTTTTTCGTTTCTTTGTTTCTCTCTTTACCATCCCGTGTATTTACCATCGCTCGCAGATTCTTCCTACTACCCTACGGCTTTTTCTCTCTGACTGGAGAACTCCAATCCGGGGTACAATACATGTACACAGAATATTGTTTTCCTACGGTAGGCGTTCTTCCTTCCCTCAAGCAAGAGTGAGACTACAAACGAAAACAACCACACTCAATTTTGACGAGGTTTTACCCACGAGCGCGCCTACGTCTACCATTTTGGGAACCCGTGCAAACCAACTCACAGCCCTACCTACTACCGGGCTTACGACCTTGCAATCTAAGACCACCGGGGCGACCTGCCGCGGTAGCTAATTCCCGTATTTGTGAGGTTTCGTTTCGTTTCGAGGCGTCGGCAGTTGCGCAGCAAAGCCTCCAGATCAACACCCTGGCCGCGGTTACCTACAGGTGATGACCTCCGCGACGCCTAGTTGTTAAATGTACGCGACGAAACCTGGGGTTGACCGGCCTAGGTAGTCAACATCCGCCGAGGCGTTGCAAGTACAATCATGGCAATATACTCCCTGTCAAGCTTCGTTCACCTGTGATCCTTCCAAGGCTGAGTCGGATCCGTCCTCCTCCTCCTCGTCGCCTGCTGACATGCCCACTTCCACAGAAAAGCCCACGCCATGTTGGTTCCCGATCATGGTCCCGATCAAGGCCAAGGGGTGGCCTACCCTCTCGACGAGACTGACATGCACCACACCAGGCTGTGCCCATGTTTCGGTTATCAAGGAGGGGATGGAACGTGGGAACGTCGGTAAAGCTCTCTCTCCTTCGGATTTTTCTCTCTATTAAGGTTCTCTGTGCGAGTCGCCCCCCCCCCCCCCCTCTTTTTCTCCTTTTCCCGCTCAAAAATTTCTTGGGCCCCTTCCCTATACTACCAAAAGGACGATTCGAGACTTTCCCTTAGAAGGGCTTTCCAGCGGGATAAACTCCCAACGGGCCCATGACAAGACGGTTTCCTCAATCCTTTCCCGAAGTACAAGAACTCCCCGCGGCGCACGCAACAAATGCTGGATGACAACTTTCGGCTTGTAACAAGCATAGCCGCCGCTGTAGCAACACTCATGAGGGTCCTCTCGTAATTGAAGAAATACGAGCTAATGAGAAAATGCTCCCGTCTTACCTCGGAAAGTTTGTATCGCACAATCACGGTCGACGCCTCGGTGTCAGACCTCGCTGCGTCTAGCGTGACGAGCCTGGGTGCGCGCGGGAATGTAGTCGCGGCCACCTCCATGGTCGGACCGTACGCCCCGTTGGAGCCCGGAGTCTCGATCGCCATTGAAATCGAGTGGGCCTGAGGCCGTGGGGTACATCGGAAAATTGTCATGTCTGTTCAAAGTTGACTGGTGTACCGGGGCTGAGCGATGAATATTAAGTTCAAGTAGCACTCCGCTGGCGAGGCAAGGCGGGTCATAAATTGAAAGCCGAAACGAGAGAGAAACATTGGAACGCCACCGTACCTTTCCGGGCGACAACCCGGATACCACATGAGGTGTTAAGCGTCCATCAGCAACCACCGCCGTGCCTTGAGCAACTTGGCGAGGCTTGGCGTTCGCCGGGGATCCCTTGGGCGGCTTTTCGGTCACTTCATATCTGACGCGGGTGGCGGCACACATGCGATGAAACAGATAGAAAGGCACGTAGAGGATGAACGTGCAAATCTTGTCGGGTGATTTAATCAAGATACAGACAGTCCTTGCTGAACAACAGCCTGATTTTTGTCCTCTGCAACCGGGCGATGAAACGTGAGATCATGCTCTTCTGACCGCAACACAGTTGCCGTTCTCGGGCGTTTTCTTGGCATGATCCTTACGCAACATCGCCGGAGGTGTTGCAGTTACCGCCGCAATTGCGCATTCTCCTGCTACCCAACATTTTTTCCCGTACCAGCTTCAACCTAGTACTGTTGCCGTTCGTTCTCTCGCGCCAACATTCTCTCCGCACCTCAAAGTCCCGCAAGCCTCGTGTGTGGGTGCTGAGGAGCAGTCCAGCCTTATCAGCAATGATAGGGAATCGGTAGAGCCATGAACTGGCGTGGCTTTCCAGTCGAGTACTCTTGCCGGCTCTCGGTGGGTCTTGGCTACGGCGTAGGCTGGCTGGCTGTAAACGCCCTCCGCGCGCTCGGACACCGCTGATACCTGATACCAGGTGTCACTCTCCAGATCGTCATTGATCGGAAGGGGGGAGCGCACGCCTTTCAGACCCTGATCGATCGGTGAAAGGGGAGAAGAGCCGCATGAGAGACTACATGAAAGAGCCCTGGGAGATAACCCAGTTTGGGAAAACAAACAAGTTACTGGTCTGGACATGGGCCAGAAAGAATAGCAGCATGTCTACCCAGTGTGGCTGCGCAACATTGGACTCAACATGTGTCTGCTGCACGTCAAGGGTGACGATATGGGTGCTTGTTGTGGAGTCCTACCTCAAATATCTCCGGCACGACAGCAAAATTGTACCTATGGCCTCTTACTCGCACACACACAACCGTGAACAACGACATCTTCAGACTGAACAGATGAGCGTTTTCCAGCAAAACCTTTCCCGGATGCAAACCTTTGACCTATAGCTACTCTGTGTTGCCGAGATCTCCAACCCTAGAGCATGGCTTGCACACCATATTTAGGGGCTAGGTGAGCATCACCACCCTTAAGGGGATTGCGTTGTCACCACACTCTCTGCTACACTTGCCTGCCGAAGGTCCACAACGCTGTCGGGCAGAGCCGCCTCCACTATCTCCTCAGCAGAGATTTTTTCCACCGCGAGGAGCACTGAATCTTGCAAAGGTTGTATTGCGTACCATACGCGACAGGGCACGCCAGCAGCGTCCATGGAGAGCGACAGCTGCGTAGCGTTCGTCCGGGCGTCTACCGGGGCCAGGCTCAGAGAGGAGATGTTGGGCGCTAGCATGTTTGTTGACACGCCAAGCATTCGACCAACAGGGCTGAAGAGACCATTGCTGTTAGCTGCCTATAATAGAATGAGAAGTGGGGTAAAAGGCTGTGGGTGGGGTGAAGATCGCAGAAGACACGAGACGGCAGGATACTAATGATGGTACATGTAGGAACTCTTCGCTAAATTCGGTATCCAAGGCAATCAGATATATTTCTGCCCAGCACCACTTTCCAGAGATTGTGAATGTTTTGATGTGCGCCCCAAGAATCCTTCTCGGGCAAAATGACGCCTTTTGTGTGTGCATTGGCTTCTGGTGTTTTGGGCACACCTCGATGACGAAGAACACATCGTAAGCCTGCCCGGCAGCCAAGCCATCAATGACGTACGCGCTCCGCTCGCTTGCCCGCACGGGAAACGAGCCGTGCTTTGCTACAGTGTCCTTGAAGACCGCATCGTTCAGTGAAGGGGCGACCAACATGTCTGCGGTGACAGCCGCAGGCGGTACTTTCGCCGAAGAGGGGACCGCGATGAAATGGGCATCCCCCAGACCTTCACCAAGATACGAAGTGTGGTACAATGTTTTTGTGGGGTGCGGCAACGAGCGTGTGATATCAAGGGGACGCGAACACTTGAAAACACGATGCCGTTCGTATGTACTGCAAATTTCTACAGAAGGTTGCTCAAAGTGATTCGGTGAAAGGGTGAAATGGGTTCATGTCTTTTTTAAGCGGCGTAACGTCCTTACGAACTGAGCAAGTCATTTATTTGGCCTACCTGCTGTATGGGCAACTTCGAGCTAATATATTCCGGCGTTGCCCGTGCCTAGTCACTACCTCTACCACTATGCAGTAGACGGTATTGCTGCAGACCAGGAGCTAAGCAGAGCGGCTTTGCACTTCATATGTTGAGCGCCTCTGTCCGACAGTGTGCGCGCCTCTCGACGTACTTGATTTCACGAATAGAGTCAGGCTCAGGGCTTCGGTGGTCCCGGGCTCTGGGACCACCACGTGCGGCAACGCAGTCACCGCTCTCCTATCCAAAGCCGATACGGCCAGCATGGCCGAAGTGAGCCATGCCGCGCCCTCGAACCTCATCTCTCCCTCGAAACTGAAGACTTCGAAACTGAAGACTATTACAGCAGTAAAAAAGATCAAAGATCTTCGTCGGTGCAAAAGGCAAAAAGACCCCAAAAGAGGCCACGCAGACAGAACTATTAGTAGGATATCGCGGGAGGAGGGGGCACCGTGTATGTTCCTTTGTGTGTCTGCTGGGTGGAACCAGAGACGGTGGAAAGTCTCACAGCATCGCACACACGCGCTCACAGGCCAGGACCTGGCACGTGCCTAGGAAAGAGCGTGAGGGCTAGCTTGCCTACGGGCCGATACAAAGCGTCTACGGCAGCCCCAAGTTCGCTGGTACGATTTTTACCTCTCGCCGCTCAACAGCAGTATACCGCGGTCTCCACTGCTGCGCACAGCAGAAGAAGGAGCCCCGACGTGAGCGAGAGGGCTTGTGTTGCGGGGGTTGAAACGGGGTGCTGAGGACTGCGACAACCCTGCTCTTCTGCAGGGAAGAAAGCAAAAGCCATGTTTAACTTCTTGCTGCAGGGTAAGGTCGGGGAGATGATGGCACCCGTCCAGTCGCAGGAGGCGCAGCTGCTCATCGCGATTCAGAACAGACAGCAAGACAAGGTGCGGATGGAAGCTGCTGCTGCGGCGGCGTACATAGGAGAGACAGATAGAGCAGAGAGGAGAAGGGGGGGCTCTCCCACTTCTATCCCCTTCGTCGCTAGAATCGAAACCGCGTCAGGCACACGAGAGGCATCTCGCGCGGTAGCCGTATGTGGTCATAAGCCGTTTCCCCCGCATTGTCGCATTGTGCTGATGATGCGGGCTCTTTCGATGAAGAACAATCACGGCTGGAGTTCGACGCAACGTAAGACGTGGCTGTCGGGCACGAGGCCTGTGTTCTGGCAGAGGGCGAGAGACGCGACAGGTCGAGAGCGACGAGCTTTTGCTTTTGGGCCTGCGGCCATTGCAATGCCTCTCTCTGTGACAAGTTGGAGTTTTACGGCAGGTGGCACTGCTGCTGTCTGTTGTGAGCCTGCAGCCCGAAATTGCCAAGATTTTTTTCGGCTCAATTCGGAGTGCGTCCGCCTATCGCGCGCGACACATCAGCAGTAGTACCTACAGTACCTCGCTGCACATCCCTCCCGAAACGAGCAACAGCGCCCTATTTATCAGATGGTGTTTCTAATTTATGTGCTTCATATTGTTTTGAGATAAACGATACGGAAGTGATGCAGAAGCATTCGGAAAGGTGGCCCTTACGCGATAGACTTTTCGGCTCTCGGGCCATCTCTCAGCTTCGAGAACGTTCATGCCTATGTATGCATATAACAAAAGCGAGGTGTCGTCGTCTGACCTCCCCCGCCCCCCCCCCCGTCATGCTATAAGCGAAGTGTCTCTTGCCCCTCTCTGCCAGCCAGGTACACCATCTGCACTTCACCAATGCTCGCCTTGTGCCAGGTTAGTACATGTTGCTGAAAGCCAACACCCCCCTCTCCCCTCTCGGCATGATCCCGACTTGTGGAAACCCTGTGGCGTTACCGCCGGCCTGCTGTACGCTGTTCCAAAACGTGGTAGATCCGCGAGCTGCTGGAGGTGAAAGGGGTGGGCGCTAACACCGCCAACGACCGAGGGGTGCGGCCGATGCACATGGCATGCCAGACCGGCAACAATCACCTGGTGCAGAGATTGCTCGAGCTGGGTGAGACAAGTCCCTACCTACGATACCCGCCGTGGACATGTGTTAAACCTTCTGGGTGGCCGCGGCCGATCGGTAGCCTGCGCGAGTATATCAGGCTTGTATTTATAGAAAAAACACATCCCATCAAAGAAAGAGGAATGCCCTTTCGAGATAATACCACAGCAGTAGTCGAAGTTGTTGGGTTCCCGGCCGATTCGCAAGAAGTAGCGGGAGGGTGGGCATTAACGAACGCCGAGTGGCATCCTTGCCAATGCTGCTCTGCCTCGGGCACATTTGGGGTCCTCAAGACACAGACGTAACCGGGTGTTCAGCTCCCGGCATGGCATGCACACGGTAAGTGTCGTGCACACTGCTTGTGGCGAAAGCGACGGGTGTGCTCTTGTGTTTTGCTTGTCCCCGTGGCTTCTTGCCGATCATGCATCTTTGGCCATCACTGCTGTTCATGTTGTTCCTGCTCTTCAACGCAAGTATGCAATGCCTAGTTGCGTTAAACAACGAGCAGGAAGCAAAACGAAGAGCGATGGCCGAATATCGATGTTCGACAAGAAGCCATGGGGATCATCTAACACAAGAGCACATCCATCGCTCTTGGCACAAGCAGCCGTCGCTCTGAACATCAGGGCTTGTGCCCGACACTTACCATGTGCATGCCAGGAGCGGAACTCCCGGTTACGTCTGACAGCCATGCCCCTCTGTGTCCAAATCCCACCCTACTGCCCGCTAGAATGACGTTCAATGACAGAGAAGCGTAACAGGACTGAACCGCATAAATGCCACCACTGATGTTATTTCTATCACAAGAAAAATATAACTCCTTCTCATCGCTACATGTTGCACCGTCTTGCGAGGCGTTGGTTCTCAACTTCACGTCGATCTGCTGCTTGAATGCTGCTATGTCTGAATTTCACAGGCGCGGACATCATCACCGCAGACAAGGCGGGCAACACCCCCCTGCACTACGCCTCCAAGGGGGGGCACACGGACATGGTTAAGATGCTGGTGGGGCAGGGGGCGGCCGTGGAGCAGCGGAACAGCCACAGGCTGACGGCCTACGACGTCGCGACGGACCACGTCATCCGCCAGTTTCTCCTTCCGCTCCAGCTCAAGGTACAGCGCGCTTGTCCCCCAGCTTTTGCTGCTGTGTCAAGTCCACTTTTCTTCGTTTCGCATGTTTGGTTGGTTTTTAGAGGTGTGCTCCGTTGTGTGGTTTCTTGGTCTTGTGTTTTCAGCGTAAATGTCCGGGAATTGCGTATGGCAACTCGACGAGTATCGTCGCGTTGCCTGTCTGAAACTTTCCATGTTTTCAGCGGGTAACAATCAAGGTAGACACCAAGAAGACGCCCGATGAGCACACAAGAACCGGGGGACCCCGAAAAACAAAGCATGAAAACTAAACAAAGAAATAAGCGAGAACAAAAGGCAAGTGAGTCAGACGCGACAGGCTTCAGGGAGGAAGCATCAGAGAGCATAGAAAAATCACCGTCGTCGCCGCTCGCTCTGGACCGCTGGAAGCTCTCACATAGCAATGCATATGCGGCAAGCATTAGGTAGGGCCCAAGTCCATTTGCTCGACATAAAGAGGCAGCGCCCATCGCTTCACATGCAGCAGCCGGATGCACGGGTAGCCTCTTAATCAGCAAGAAGCAAAACGACTGCGGTTGACGTTCGATGTTGTTGGGACCCCACTGAGAGAGAAAGGTAGACTAAAAGAAGACAGCGGAGAGGAGACAAGGTATTGACTCTCGAGAAACTCTCGAGAAGACACTCACTCTCGTCCCTCTGGCCCACCGCGGCTGTCAGACATGTGTATCGAACGGCGATATCCGATGTGGGCTCAACAACAACAAGCAAACACAACAAACAAATAATAAAAGTCGCCGTTTGCGAACTGGACTTTCTTTCTTTTGTGGTACTGCTGTAGGAAGTGAGAAATAAAAAGAACATTACTATTATCTCAATACGCTTGCCGTCCGCGATAGATGCGCACCGCTGCACGAACGAGCAGACCGTTGGTTACCATACCTCACTACGTAAATAAGATTGTGCTGCCATCTACCTTATCGCTCAAATGACGACTCCTCAGCAGACTCAAGGTAAGGCAGCAACACGCTTCCCGATGCATACCACCCATGCATGCAGAAAAATAGAATAAATACTGAGTAGGCGGACCGTCTGTTGTTGTTTATCTCTTCAACTGTGCTGTCGTTGCTCTTCATGGATAACGACACTGGACAAAGAGTAGGGGAGCAACACGTGCAGCCCAAAACGACAGAAACGATAACCTTACGACCTTTGCAGCACATTCCGAGCACATACTGCAGCAACCGCATGTGCACAGCAGCAGCCGCATGTAGTGTACAACGGTCAGGAAAAAAATCACAAATAAATGAAAAAAAAACAAGGTTGTGGCACGCAGCACGCAGGACCCTCTTTCGCTGTTCAACCGGCCGTTCCCATAGCGAAACAGACAAGGTACAGTCAAGGCCGACTCTTGCCGGCCATAGGAGGCGGAAGCTGCTCAAACTCGGGGAGGGGTCATGATTTGCGATTCCCACCGAACGGATATCGAATGATGAGCTACTAGCTTCAGAAACTAGCTTCAGAAAAGCTTCAGAATTGCGAAACTTGCGGGGCCCAGTCATAGACATGGCAAGAAACACCCCTCCAACAAAAACTAAAACTGAAATGATGGGTGGGTGGGTGACCGGCGGACCCCAAAAAACATATCATGAAAAATAAGAATAGAAAGGAGCGAGAACAAAAGACAAGTGAGCCAGACGCGACAGGCTTCAGGGAGGTGACAAAAGACAGCAGCATCGAAAAGCCACCGTCGCCGCTCTGAACCGCTGGAAGCTGTCACATAGCACTGCATGCCGCAAACAGTCGGAGCAAACAGTAGGGGCCATGCCGATTGTTTCACGTAAAGAGGCAGCGCCCATCGCCTCACATGCAGCAGCCGGGTATACGGGTAGCCTCTTACTCAGCAAGAAGCAAAACGATTGCGGTTGACATTCGATGTTGTTGGGACCCCAACGTAGAAAGGCGAGAGAGAGACAGGTAGGCCAAAAGAGGATAGGGTCGAGAAAGCATTAACTCTCGAGAAGACACTCACTCTCGTCTCTGTCGCCCACCGCAGGCTGTCAAACATGTGTAACGAACGGCGACATCTGATGATGTGCGCCCAGCAACAACAAACACAACAAACTATAGTCGCCGTTTCCGAACTGTGGAGACTTTCTTTCATTTATTGTGATATCAAGTGACAACAAGAAACAACATGATGATGACTAGAAGCACCACGGACGAACTAGTATCTCAATGCGCTTGCCGTCGCGATAGATGCGCACCGCTACACGAACGACCAGTTGTCAAACCTTACTACGCAAATACGATTGTGCTGCCATCTACCTTATCGCTCAAATTACGACTACGCAGGAGACTCAAGGTAAGGCAGCAACCCGCTTACATGCTTTCCCACCGATACATATGCAGCAAGAAAAAAAAAAAAAAAGGCGGAGCGTCTGTTGTTGGCTGTATCTTCAACCGTGCTGCCGTTGCTTTTCTTCATGAATATCGACACAGAGAAAAATTAAGGGATGCGCATCCCCTACGCGAGCACAGCGTGCAGCCCAAAGCGACAGAGACGATAACCGTACGACCTTTGCAGCATATTCCGAGCATCACAGCAGCAACCACATGTGTACAACGGTTACTCAGGAAGAAAATCACAACCGAAAAAAAAAAAAAAGTTGTGACGCGCAGCACGCGGGACCTTCTTTCCTTGTTCAACCGTCCGTTCCTTTGGCGAAGCAGACAAGGAACAGTCAAGGCCGAGTAGTGTCGGCCACAGGAGGTGCAGGCTCTGCTCAAACTCGGGGAGGGGTCATGGTTTGCGATTCCTTACCGAACCATACTTTAGGCGCCTCGAGATTTGCACTGTAGCCCGAGATCAGCATTTGAGACCGGGTCGGGCCAGGGGTGGGGGATGCGAATGAAACTTCCACCCACCCACCCACGGATATCGGACGATGAGACTGAAGCTAATGATTTCTCGGGCCCTTCGTCCCGGATGATACACCGTAGGTGACATCAGGTGGCACACCCCCTGGACCAATTTTTGAAGCTTGACCACTCCATGACGGAAGAGCGTGCATAAATTCATGGATGCACTTTCGGAGAGCTCTCGAGGAGACGGTCCCAATGCCGCGATTCTCATCACCTCCACTTGTTGTACTAGCCCTAAGTAAACACCGGGCCACGCGATATCTACCGTCACCTACATTACCTCATTGGCTCACATGCCCGTGGTCAGCTGTTTTTTGCAGCATGTCGTAAATAATAGTTTCCGCGCCCAGCTAGATCGAATTCGAGGCTCGATACTTCTGCAGCTGCACCACGCCGTGTGCGTCAAACGTGTTGAAAAGGGCATCCAACAAAAATCATTCTTCGAGGACTTTCCGAACATACAGCAGTCCGTGTTGCAAGCGCTCTGTCGACGAGCCTACTACGGGCATCTTTTCAAGCAGAACATACCTCGCCTTTCGATCCCCGCTTCTGCATGTCGCAACAAGTATCTGCTGCTGACTTGACATGCCCACTTCCGTGTGCCTAACATCTCTTATCTCTTACAGGCCGAAGCCGGGAACCCGGACTACGCTGTCAACACGATGGGAATCACGTCTGACGCTGCTCCGCGTAACTACGAGCATCACGGCGTCCCGGGCATGGGCAGCGGCGGCGGCGGCGGCGGCAGCCATCCCTACGGCCAACAACTACACGGGGGAGGCGTCGGCGGAGGAGGCGCTAGTAGCATGGACGCTGCTCTCGGCGCCTTGATGCAGGCGCCGACA
Organism: Ectocarpus siliculosus; assembly: GCA_000310025.1. Classification (NCBI taxonomy): domain Eukaryota; class Phaeophyceae; order Ectocarpales; family Ectocarpaceae; genus Ectocarpus; species Ectocarpus siliculosus. The sequence continues at coordinate 1,738,650 of FN649729.1, read as the reverse complement.
ATGGTGCCCCTCGCCCCGCGACCCGGCGCGGGCATGGCGGGGCCGCCTCCCATGGGTATGGCATCCCCCCCGGCAGCGGCGGCGGTATACCCGCCGGGACCCGCGGGTTTTGCCGGCGCCCAGCAACCCGGGTCGTACTCACCGCCCGGTGAAGGCGGCGGCGGTGGGTACCCCGCCCCGCCTGGCGCTTCGCCCCCTGCTGCAACGGGGCCCTTGCCTCTGCCGACGCCGCCGGTCGGGGGGGGGGT
>FN649729.1:1720379-1738254 GCA_000310025.1 Ectocarpus siliculosus | reverse complement strand
CGGCGGCTCCCCGGCCGCGTCGCCGAAGGCCGCGGAGGCTTTTTCGGGACGGCCACCTTTCGAGGATGAGAGCTTGCGACCCGGAGCGGAGGCGAAGGCGAACTCGAGCAGCAGCCCGGGAGACGGCCCCTCCTCCCCGCTCATGTCCACCGTAGACCTGTCGTCGAAGTTTCAGGCTCAGGTGGCCGTGTCGGGGGCGGGGGCGGCGGCGGCGGCGGCAGAAGGGTCTTTTGTGGGCGGTGGTGGGGCAGGAGCGCCCCCCGTTGCCCCGCTGCCGCCGCATGGGTCCGGGCCGAATAGCGCGACGGCGGGGGCGGCGCCACCGCCGTCTGTACCTCCGGTGAGGGTCGAGTTAGGGAGTGCGGGGCCAGCAAAAAGCTTAAATATGGGTTCTACAGTGCTGTAGCTGTTTCAGAGGAGGGGGTGGAAGGGGGTGGTCGGTCGAGCCGTCTTATACATGAAGTATGAAGGTTGCACAGGACGTGTGGCTTTTGGGTGTGGAAGCGCGAGTCATGGGTAGCTTTGTTCACACTGGAATTTTTATCTCGGCAGGCGTCTTCTTATTTGCCTCATGGGCGCGGAGTGGAGTGAAGATTCCTTGGAAACTATACGGTTGCCCCGGTGTCTCTCTTGGCTTTTTCTTTTCGTCGGCGAGACTTACCGAATGCCGCGATCGAATCGCTCCAAGTGTTTGTCCAGCCTACCACACGGGAGCTCTCCCAAGCCCCGCCTTCTCTCACCAAGGGATTAGCAACTTGTTCAGGGCTTTGTTTGTTCTTACCCACAATCCCGTCTGTCTGGTGCGCATTTTGCTCTCCTGCTTGTTTGCTGCAGGGTGCGTTTGGGCCGGGCGCGGCCGGGCCGAGCCAGCCGCCGCCCGCGGAACAAACGGGGAAGAAGTTTAAGCTCATCAAGCCGGATGGGTTCCACTCGAGCGCATCGGACAAGGTGCTGCAGGCCAGGTGAGCCAAAAGTGCATTGGTTGATGATAATGGTGTTGGATGGCCGATCGCCCTCTGTTTTTGTTCTTGGGTGTACTTTTCTGAAAATCGCGGGACCTCGGTCGGGGCGTGATGTTTCGGTAAGATGCTTCGTCTTACGGGCTGTTCCTCACGTTTCGTGAAAAACACGTCTACGTACTGGTATTTGATAACCGGTGGTCACAGAAACTTGCTGAAGCTGTTGGTAGATTCGGGAACACGAAACCCGGAAGTAGCGCGACTAAGCGGACGGATGATTGGAAGTATGTCGGAGATACCGTACGTCGTGATCCAGAGAGTCGGTACAACTTGGAGTGAAGCTGGTCTTGAGATGCCGCGTGATACAGATGACGGGGGGCTTTCAGGTAGATCAGGCTGCACGGTTAAGTTGCACCGGATGGATGGCTCGGCGAAGCACACTCGAACAGAGATGGGAGACGAGTCGCTCTCGACGAATCCGAGTATTGGGCCAATGAAGTAGGTTAACAAAGTTATGACCCACCTGTCCGGTGTACATTGCTGTTTTTTGGCTGAAATCTCTGGTTTGTCGCCAAGAGGATACCCCCCCGCCCCTCCCTCGTTTCACAGGTATGGCCACACAAAGATCGTGAAAGAATTCGGCGCCCCCCCGACAGCCGCTCAGCTAGGCGGCGCGGGGCCGCCACAGATGGGCGCCGGAGGCGCGGGGGGGGGTTACATGGCCGGTCCTCCGATGCCCCTGCCGGGGCCGCCGCCGAACAACAACGGGTATGCGCAACAACAACCCCAGCCTAGACCCCAGTACGGCATGATGCCGCCTCCGCAGCAGCAGCAGCAGCTGCAGCAGCAGGCGGCGGGGGGCGGACAGGGGCACTACGGCCAGCCGTTTGGCGCGCCGCCGCCGCCGCAGGCGGCCCCTCAAGGGTACCACCAAGCCTCGCGACCGTCCAACCTAGGTGTAGGCGGGGCTCCGTCTAGCGGTGGTGGTGGCACCCCGCTGCCGACGCCCGGGGGCTACGCGTACCCGGCGCCGGCCGCCAGCGCGCGGGGGGGTGGGGCTGGCCCGTCGCCGCAGCCGGCGGCGGCAGGCGGGGGGCGCGGGGTGGGTGCGGGGGGATACGGTGGCGCCTTTAACCCGACCACGACGGTAGTGGCTGCCGATTCGACCTCTAGCGCTGTTTTGTGAAAGGATTTTTTCTCAGGCTTGGTTCGTAAGAGGTGGTGGGGAGACGCGGGGGGTGTACTCGAACTCATAGTCGTGCATGCCGCAGTCGCTAGACCATTGATCTCGCATCCCTACAAAGCCGGGACGGAGCACGCGGGGGGCGATTTTGTAGAGTGAGGAAAGGTTGGCGTTTATGACGTCTTCCGCGTTGAGGCCTGTTGTGACCACTCTACCCCCCCTCAGAACGGGAAGCGTCGTGCCGATTATTAGGATGGTGGAACCTTCGCCGTGCTATAACCTCTAGGGTCGGAGAGTCAACACGCGGCACTACTGGAGCTGCAAAGAGATAGCGCCTGTGGCAATTTTTGTTTGTGCGGGAACAGGAAAGCTGTATTCGTAGTCGGTGTGCCATGTTGGCGGGTATCGCTTACTTCATGTTTTCGTCACACTCCCTGTATACCCAATCCCGTTGGAGTGTGGGTTGGCTGAGCAGGATTGAACAGTTCGTGCGTGCTGAATGTGCATTTTTTATTTTGCAGAAGTGCATGCCGCTCACGTTGTTGTTGGTGTGGTCGAGGTGGTCCCGCTCCCGCGTATTGTAGTAGATGGCGGTAAGGATGCCGTTTCGGCAACTAGCAGGTCTCGCGCATGTCTTCTCCACAACAGCAGCAGTATTGACGAGTTCCTGGGTGCAAGATTGTGAGCGCTTTGCCAAGGAGCGATCGCCCGTGGCGGAGCTTGTATCCGCTGGTTGGCGCGCACGCTCGTTCTCAAGAGGGGAAGCTTGAAGCTTGTGACCGGTTATGCACAGCCAGGCGGCGGTGTGTGTTTTGACTGTTGTTGCCTGGTCGCCCAAGGTTGGATGCCTTACTGGGGTAAACCAAGCCATTCCATACGTCAGGGCTGCTGCATAAATAGGGACAGACCGCAAAAGAAAGTCAATCGCCGACGTGAAGCATAATATGGAAGTTCTGATTGGTTGAGCGAGGTTTCGACGTATGCATGCCTCTGCCCGAGCAAATCGAGATAATACGCATGTATGTACGTATGTGCACACCAAATCATCTGTTGACATCCAACAGAGACTAGACCGGAACATCACCCGAAGATGCTAGTGAGAGGGCGCGTTCATTTTCAATGATGACGCATGCGCAAAATCGCTCAACAATGTAGTGTTACTTTGTCGCAGTGTGCGTCTATGGGAGGTGTAGACTAATACAGTCTGTCGACAGCGGTATCCATGTATGTATATATGTATCCACAGCTACAGCAAGTATCTCAGCGAATAGCTGTGTATGGAGGGATGTTCCCTTCTTGGAGGTGGCAACGTGATTTGTTGCCTCTCACGGCCCACAGATGGATCTGATAATACAACTCAGGCAGCGTCGACACCCTGGCAGGGTTCCTGCCCGTGGACGTCCTGGGGACGACTCCCTTGGCAGGGTGTCACAGCGTCCGTACAGAATGAGCCATTTGGCAACAGGTGAAGGTGTGTATATTCGTCCATTTCGGTTTTGCACATCTTTTCGGCGTGTGTGAAGCCGGAGGAAACATTCTCATCACCGTCGAGTGCAGAAGTGGATTCATCATGATTGGTGCAATTAAAGCTTATAAAATGCAAAAGCGCAAGAAAAGGCTGTGAAAATCTGAGCGCACAGCGGTTCCTGAACCTTTCTCTTCTCTTTAGTAAAAAGTTGAATGTTCCATCATCCGAGAGAAACCCGGAGCGCCAGGAGGAAAAGAAAGCGCTTGGAAAGGGAACCAAACCGCGCGTGTGTCACAGAGCGTCGTCCCCGCTTCGTAAACAATCCTCTACCGTCTTTTTCTGCGACAAGAAGCGTACGTAAAGCGAGGGGGCGAAAGCAGCAGAAAAAAAAAGGCAGTCTCTTCCCATCTCTAAAAAGTGTAAACGGTGAACACGAAAAAAACTACCCTGGTCCTCTACCCCCACGCCTTGCACCTACTACACGTTACGTCGGCAGGCGCCCTCGCCCTGCCCGCGCCAGGTTTCCTGGTAACGAACAGGCCGTCACCCCCCCCCCCCGTTGATTGATAGGCGAAGCGTAGCACCTAGCCCGCTGCCTTTAGCGACGCCTAATTATAATGCACCTTTTCTCGTCACAATCGCCTGGCTGTCGTGTGTCCCCCACCTCTCTTTGGTCAGCGCTGTACATCCCTACGTTTGCCCACACCAAAAAACCTTACATGCCCGTTTTAAGACGTTTCTATCTCTCGGTGCACGCAATGCATACATTTTTCTTCTACGACTAAATTTGGTCGCACAGCAGCTTTCGCGGCGTCGAGCCAAAAAAAAACGACACACAAAAAATGCTTTCTTGCGCCCCTCCCTACCTCCGTCCCTCGCCAAGCGTGCCGCTTTACGAGGAAAGAGGGTGAGTGAGGGTTTTTTTACGTGAGGGACGGAATTCCCCACTACCATGACAAAAGCCATTTGAGGGAGGGAGGAGTCAAGCCACCAAAAGGCATGGATCCATCCGCAGCGCTGACCGGGTACTGGGGGAACAATTTTTTTTGTGCGCCTCGTGCAGCGCACGCCAAATGAGAGCAGCGAGCCACCGTCGCCGGGGGCAACAGCAGGGGGGGCTGGCTGGCTGGGTACGGCCTTAACTCACTGCAGCCCACCACCCCAACAAGACGAAAGAACAGAAAAAGACACCCAACCAACCATCACTCCCTACTATTGACGCAGCAGCAAAGACTCCCACTCCCACACACCCCCGGCTCCAAGTGCCCTTCGCGCTCAAGCCGGATTTCTGACAAGAGGCCTTTTCCCTTTTCATCCCACAACTTCACACGAAAATTCCCTTCCCTCTTCTCTCTCTAGCACTATGCAACGACAACCACGCGCCCGTGGCGAACGTACGTACGTACACACGTCAGCGGTGTGCGTGCTTAGTACTTGTAGCCCTTCACGAAGAGGGTCTCGTCGGCCGACGGCTGGGAGCCCGCCACGTACTTGCCGAGGTTGGCCTCCGAGTTGGCCTGCGCGCGTGCCTTCAATTGCGCCTGCGCGGCCTCGAGGTTCTCGGCCTTGCCCTGCCACGCCTTGAGGGTGGACTGCTGGAGGGCGCGGCCGTACGAGAAGGAGAGCGACCTGCAAAATACGGCGGCGGCGGCGGAAAAAACAAAAAATGTGAGTTCACAATTACTGGTATAGAAAATGGCGTTTGAAGCGTGCGTGCAAGGAAAAAATCGACAATAGGCAAGACCATCCACCGAGACCAACACACAATATAGTGTCATGAAGTGAAGAACGCCCCTGTCAAGAATGCGAAAACAGAAAAAAAGGACGAAAACACACCGTCGTTTCAATTCAAAACATGTGCCCCCCGTCTCCACCTACGGTATTGAATGAGAGAAACCCCGTGCACTCAAAAGTCTTGCTGAGCGTTTCATCGACTTCGCCTCTTTAGACGGTGGACGCGCCAAAAACATGGAAACAAAAAACTCACCACGGGCCCTTGCGCGGTGTGCTGTTCATGAGGTTGAGGTTGATCGACGCCTCTTCCTCGGACATGCCGCCGGACAGGAACATCACGCCGGGGACGGCGGCCGGCACGTGGCGCTCCAAGACGTTAACGGTGGTCGCGGCCACCTCCTCCGGGGTGACGGGCTCGGTGCAGTCCGCGCCGGGGCAGGTCATGGAGGGCTTGAGCAGGGAGCCTTCCAGGTAGACGCCGTTGTCGGAGCAAGCCTTGTACACGGCGGCCAGGACCTTCTCCTGTTACACCCAGGTGTTCACGGTCGGCAAGAGACGAGTTGTTGGGGTCAATGGGGACACGAGCGGAGGAGGCGTCAAGCTCAAATCGAGCAATTTTTGTGACATGGATTGTTGTATGCATACGGGAGTTTACGGTGGGAATCTCGCTCAACGGGTGAGTCGGGGATCAAACCAAAACAAACGTCCAAGCCAAGCGACGAGTTTTCCAGAATCGACACTTGCGCCCAAGCAGATACCTGCATGAATGCAATAGCTGACTTGGGTTTCGACTTGAAAATGTTTTCGCAAATCGTCTTTGCACCACAAAGGGGAGGGGGGGGGGGGGGGGGTGACGGGAATGCGCACCTTGTACAAGTGACTTTTCTGCAATAAAACAACGCGGGTCACATAGCGTTCGTACTTCAACTTCCAATCGAATTTCAGTTTTTTCCTACGTGCAATCGAATCCCAAGTACCAGTAACATAGAGAAATATGCTCTGCAAGGGCAAAACACGAAAGTAAGTGCACAGCCGTCACGACACGCAAGAGAACGTACAAGACAAAAGCTTCAATCTGGGAATCTGCCGACGTGGGACTTGACTGGGAAATCACAAAAACGGAGGATCGAAGAGCGAAACTACCAAAAACAAACCTGCACAGCGGCGGTGGTGGCCATGTTGTGGTCGCCGTCCATGAGGATCTCCGGCTCAACGATGGGCACGAGTCCCGCCTCCTGGACGGCGCGTGCGTAGCGCGCCAGTCCCCAAGCGTTCTCCTGCACGCCCGAGATGAAAAAAAAAAAGGAGAACATGCGCGTGTAGGGGTGTGTTGGCGTCAGTTACACATCGTTTCTTACCGAATCTTGTCGGGGTCGGCGGTAAATGCTTTCAGACCAGTTGGGTGGGCCCCACAGCTGGGCAACTTGCATGTCGTTTAAAGGGTGCCAAGCCAAGCAAAAAAAAAAAGAGGTGATTGTGACATTCAACGGCGAATGCATCACGTGGACATCCACAACTTTTCCACATCGCAGAACAAGCCCCTTTCCGATACTTGCCACCCTCTGTTAATCCTTCGCCTTGTTCCTCTATCAGGAAGGAACGCACCAATACGTGCTGCTCAAGGAGCTTCGGGCTGAAGTGCCACCTCTTCGTCCAGTCCCGAGGCAAGACGACTCCATATCCCAAAGAGCCAAACAACAGCAGCACCAACACCAAAACCACAGAACGAACCTGGATGGAGAGAGCAGACGGCGCGCCGTCCGAGGTGATCTGGAGCACCGCGCGCCACTTGGCGAACCGGGCGCCCTGCGCGTAGTACTTCTTCGCGCGCTCCACGAGCCCGTCGAGGCCCGAGCACCACGTCTCCACCTCGTGCCCTCCGGGGAGGGGCGAGAGGCCGGTGTCCACCTTGATGCCGGGGATGACGCCGATCTTCTGGAGGCAGTCGACGAAGGGGGTTCCGTCGGCGTGGTTCTGGAAGAGGGTCTCCTCGTAGAGGATGGCCCCCGAGATGTAGTTGCCGAGGTCCGGGGTGGTGAAGAGCATGCCTACGGTACGGTGGAGGAGGGGGTGGGGGTGCAAAGAGGCGTTTTTCACGGGAGCCGAACACAACATGCTGCTCGTGTCCATGTTTATTTTACACTTTACACGAAATCATGACTGGAACCAAGAGCGATAGCAATCGATGTCTAGCTAGGTCAGCTGATGTTTACGCAAAATAGCTCCGTTAGCTCGAGGTATGCGGCGGCGGTGTGGACACCCATGCACAACTGCGTCACGTTTGCGCTAAGCGCCTGAGGACTTCCATCACCCTACATCGTTTACGGAGTAGTGTACTAATCAATCCGCCCCCCTGCTCCTAGCATTTTGTATAGCGCGCTCCACGTTCGCATGCACGTCACATCGAATAGCACTTCATGGGCAGCATCGCTGGTGTTAGGCCCAAGTATGCATACATCCAAGGTAGACACCCTGCTGCCGGTATCGCATCATGTATGCATACACAGGCAAACTGCTGTACTTTCGCATCCCGCACAGGCGGAGGAGCAAGAAGGAGCCAACTCTATCAACCAGGGCTTGTTTCATGCGCGCCATCTCTTTCTCGGGATGCCCTATCCCCCCCCCCCCCTTCCCCGGATCAGACAGAAATACACACACACGCCGAGCCTCGCGTGGACTGAACCAACGACGCACGTAGCATGTTGACATACAGCTTTAGTGGTAGATATACACATGTCGGGGTTCATGAACATGGGGTGATGTGACACGGCACTTACCCCTGTAGGCCTGGCGGTTCTCCTCCGTGTTGTCGACGCCGATGGACGCCAGCCGCTTGCCAATGGTGGCGGTCGACTCGTCAACGGCCAAGATACCCTTGCCTGTGGTTCAGAAAAACGGTATGAACATGTGTCATGCATGATGAATGATGGTGCACGTCATTACACGAAAGAAACGAGAACCTTTTTTTTAGATCGTCGTGGCATGCATGTGTATGAGTGACTGGGTTTTGGCTTGAGACAATTGCATGCTTGGTGCTTACTCGGCTTCTAAAAGACAATACCAAGGAATTCATCCAGCCGAAATCCATGCAACATGGCATCGCCCGCTTCCAGGTACAAACTGCCTCTGCGCTTGATGAATGATCGATGGGTACGCTGTAAGTAGCGATTGTACTACCCTCGGGGTACCGTCCCTATTGCAGTCGACAAACACGGCTGTCGTCCGAACATAGGACGGCCACTCAAGTCAGCCTCTAGACAACCAAATCTACACAGACCACAACTGCTGAAGCAGGGGCGACGTCCTTCGCCGCAATTCACACAAAATCGGCAGCTATATTGTATGCATAGGTGCACGGTTGGAAATTCCGGTATTGAAGTAAAAACGAGACAGCAGCAGTGACGTTTTTCACCCGAAAAAAAAAAAAAGGTACCCTCCCTCGCACACGTCACCCGTTCTCTCTCCTCTCTTTACAAGCAAAAACACAAAGCTCGCAGGACAAGCATATCGCCTCTGGATCTCTCAACCTGGCACTAGAAAGGGTTTCGCGGTGCCGACCGGCGGTCGTTATCATCGGTGTGGTCCCCGCATGCACGTGCCGTTGTTCGTGGTCTTCTTCACCCATTCTTCTGCCTAAAAAAAACAGCGAGATTTGCTGCTTCCCGCGTTTTCGGCACGTCCGCACACACGCATACACGGGTTCCCTCTTTTGCATGAGCCTTGCGCTGGCACACCACCCTCACACCCACATCCCGTAGCCAGTCAAGAGCTCCCACTGCGCACACTGCATGACCACGGGCCAGGCTCAGGTGCCGCGTGCCCAAATCGCATCATGAGCACATCCCATCATACGCACGCGTGAACATGTGGTTACGTATGCGTAGAGCGCCGGCCGCAAGGACCACAGCAAGGTACACCCAAACATATCCAGACAACCCCAAACAAGCAACGGCACACGGCGCAGCGCAGCGCCGCTTGGTCCACCGCTTGCAGGCAGCCCCGCACGCCGCAGGCAGCTAGCTCACCTGGCCCTGCGATCGCCTTCGCGGTTTGCGCGAGCTCGTCCTTGTATTCGCTGAGGCTCATGTGTGTCGAGGTCGACGCCTTCGAGACGCGGGGGGCGACGGCGGCGCCGGAGAAAGACGAGGGCGCCACGAAAGCCGAGGCAACGCCCATGGTGGCAGCGGAAGCAAGAACGAGCTTCATGGTTTCTAAAAGTGGAGGAGTTGAGAGAGGAGATGAAGGTGTGTGTAGGAAGGTGTGGGGTGTTGTCTCACTCTGATCTGTCCTGGGCGCGACCATTTCTCTTTTCTCTCTCCAACCCTCTCTATCCTCCCTGTTTTTTTTTTTTCCAGGATCTCCCACCTCCACCCCCCTCTACGAAAAAAACCAGTATCCTTGTAGATTGTTGATTGGCCAAAGACGGCACCGAAGCGGCGACATTACGTAGCCTGCTTTTGGTGCAATCTTTGCAATCTCCGCTACGCCGCCAGTCGCCAGCGGTTCTTCCAAGGTCAAGCTACCACGAGCAGCAGCAGTGGAACAGACGGAGGCATGGCCCTAGGTTGGGTGGCGGAGCCGACGCTTGTTGCATCAGCGTCGAGCTCATGGGTTGGGCGCATATCCCACACTCGACATCGCCCGCGTTTCTCGGCACGGCGGCCGTCTTCTGACACAGCCTGCACTCTTGACGACTCAGTTCAGGACAAGGTACATGATTGGTATCGCATGTCGTAGGTATATGATGATGAAACGCAAATATGAAAAGTGAAGTGTTGTGTGGCCGTTCTGAGTAAGTTATAACGGCCTCGCTAGCACAGGTACGTTAGAGTTCCACGTATTTTATACAGGAGTACAGAGTAATGGAGCAAACTACCGAGTACATAGCACCAAAATAGCACTACCCTCGCTTTTTGAGGGATTGTCGGGGGGGGGGGGGGGTGTTGTCCTCGGTTCGTTTACTCTACCCTTTCATTTGACTACCCAGTACCCAGTACCACCTGGAACTGATTAATAAAATCGAGAGTGGCTTGCACCCAATTGCTTAAGCGGTTAACAAAACACAAGGTTTGAATCCCAAGAGGGAACAAAAAAATTATCGCCCGCTCATGATACCCCACTCTTTCTGAAACCCACATCAATAGTTACTATTTACTACCTGTAGAGGTTGCGCTTTTGCCTCCTCGCATGTGAGGCCCTGTTTTAACGTTAAAATAAAAAATAAATGCATAGGGACCAGCAGGGACAGATCAGGAGCTAGCTCATCTATGTCTTACATATCATCATAGAGCAAACATACACAGATCACCTACAATCAGTGTGCCTTGCGATCACGAGGGACATGCCCTTCGAAAGAGCTAGCTCGATCTGGTCGGTCCAGTCTCTGTAAATTGTTGAACTTGCACATGTACCCGCATGGGCACCTACACCCCTGTTCGTCCTCCCCGGATACTGCTGTCTGTAACATCTCTCTCCCTTTTCGTACTCAACAGTTTATCAGGGTCCACCAGACTAACTTCAATGTTCCTGTTCCCCGCCCGCGCCCCCTCTTGTTTTTCAGCAGCCAGAGTCCATGTCCCGAGCGTCTGTCGTTCGCCTTGTGTCCTCAACGTTGTTGATTGGGTCGGCGGCTTGTGGCGGACTCGCCGCTCCCGCCTCGGCGTTGGACCCTCAGCGTGATCGGAGAACGGCCGTACCGCCGCCGCGCCCTCTGCTGCTTCCCGTCGTGAAACTACGGGTGAGCCGGCCTTTTACGACGCTTTATCTCCTACTCCCCCAAACAGGATGCATTGTTGTTGTTTTTGTCCGGTTTTGGCCACGTTTGTGAACAGTGGTTTTCGTTTCTACGTAAATGATCTGCAGCAATGATACAGTGGGCCATACTGTAGACGTTCTAGATGTGGTCCCGATTGGAGTCTCGGAGTTGGGAAAGTATTAGACCTCTCATGCTCTGATGGAGAATAGTTCGAATACCGTGTGGTCGTAAGGGGGAATTATGCGGTGCAAAGACCCGGGAAATGTTTCTAACCCTCTCTCAGCGCAGACGAAACTCCACAGCCACACCGGTCCTATGAAGCACCGCATCCTGCTGAGTGCACGGCGAGAATCATGATTGCAAGGCTTTTAGTTGAATTTTCGAGGCCTGCTTTGTTACATGCCACACGTAGTGGACCCGACATGCTGATATGTTTGCTGTAATCACCGTTTGCTACAGGCAGCAACGGCGAAGGTGCTTGATCTCTTGGAGGAACCAAGCGGTTGGGAGGAAGCGAGATCCCTTCTAAGGTCTCCGCCGCTGTCAAATCCGGACTTTGCCAAGATCTTGGATCGCTACAGCGATTCCAACTGGGAGAAACACATATTGGGGGACCTCTATCGAAATCAAGGCCTGGCGAGCATCAAGGTGAAGTCGGTTTGGCCAGTGCGAGCGAGCAATTCCTTTCGTGGCTGAATGTTGGGCGCAATCATTGTAGGAGTGAAATGGTATAGGCTCAGGGAATCACGTCCACGAAGCAACGTGTCCAGAGGAGATGAAGGCCAGGCGATTTGGCTTGTATGAGCAGTGAGCTGCTTGTGTTCGTTATTTCGCGGCTGAATGTTGGGGCGCATTGTGATAGCAACTCGACGAGTACCGTCACGTTGCCTGTCAAAAGCTTTCGAATTTTTCAGCGGGTAAGCAAGCTTGGGGTAACCAAGCATGGGGTAACAACCCAAGGTGTGTAGACATGAAGACGCCCGATCAGCTTACAGGAAGATTGTTACAGTCTCGTACGACATGGACACGTTCGATTGGCACACTACTACTAACTAAAGATTGACATAGCACACCTATCCTAGACAAGTTGCAGAAGAGCACTCACGCTGAAACGACTGAGCAGAAAAACGAAACAAAGCACCTAGAAAGTACAGGTAGTGGATATCATGCAGCTCTCCCCGACGGGCTGACAGGTGCAGAACTATGGTGGTCGCTTGGCATTGTCCGACCGGAAGGGCTTCCGGTAGCCATGTCACCCGGTGTAGCGTTGTTCGTACGAGTTGGTCGTCCTGATGGGCTTCATCATAGGCCGGCGGTGTAGCGATGCACATCGAAGTCCGCAGGTAGACCAGCATGTAGGGGTGTGACTCGTGCCAGGTAGGGTCGAAGTCGTCAGAAGAGGTTGTAAGGCCGCCTTGTAGGCAGTCGTATTTGTGCCACCGACCCCTCGAACGCATTTGAGTGGCGAAGTGGTTGCGGGAGCCGCCGCCAAGAGGAAGATGATAAGAAACTCCAACAAGGGAGAATTCCGCCCCAAAGTTACAGTCAATGAGGGCGACATGGCCAGGTCATCACGGCCCAGGAAGACTTGCGAACACCTGAAAAATAAACTGTCCGGTGCCGTATCTCCAGTCTAAGGAAGCAACGTCCACTTGCGTATGAAAGGCGATGGTCTCTGCGCAGTACGGGCACGGTGATTGTGCGGGGATCGCAAGATCAGAACCTTCTCCGGAGTTGAAGAATTCTGCAATCTTCTCTTGGAACGAGTCGGAGTGACCATTCGGCACCGTGATGACGGTGGCGTTCCTTAACCTAGCTGACTGGTCGGCCGTGATGTGCAGGTTGCTGTGGTTGGCAATAGTGCAATCGTTGGAGTATCTCCAGTCAAGCCCAAATACCCTAGGCGTGTGAAGTACGAGGTGGTGCTGGACGTTGGCGTTGGCAGGCCAGACTTCAGAGCAGCATTCTCTTAATGGCGCGCGCTGGCGTGGCCCCGCATTATTTTCTTTTAAACATGGAAACGCGCGCCCCGGGCCGCGGGCGCGGCATTCCGCGCCTCAAAAAATCCGTCGCGCTTTTTTTCGCCGCAGGCGAAAAATATTGGCGCGGCATTTTCTCGCCGCAGGCGCGAAAAATGTTTCTGCACCCTTTTTAGACCCATGTTTATGGTTGCCAAATCTTCGCGCGAAAATGTCGAAATTTTCAAAGGTTTGTGAATAAAGATTTTGTTTCACTTTTTATGGGAGAAAATCTTCGGCAAAATGTTCCCAAACATTTTCAAATGGGGCAAAAGTCGCTCGTTTGACAAAATGTTTGACAAACATTTTGAAATGGGGCAGGTCGCGAAAATCTTTTCCAAGAGCGGCGAGATTAGTAGCCGACCGCCCCTTCCGTCCTAAACACTAACCACTGCGCAGCGCACACTCAACGTAGCAAGCTCATAGAGGGATCCGGACAACCCTAGAGTCACCGTGTCAATGTTTTGCCGGCTGATACATGGCGGGAGCTCGTCAAGCGTGCACAAAAAACAGACGGGGGGGTTTGGAGGGCACGGAGAAAACGTGGTTTGTGTCTCCGAACGGCAAAAAGTCGGCTGCTTGAGAGGAGAGGTGAGTACAAAACTATCCAGCTCTCGTCCTCTAGACCATCGATTCATGTTTTGTCTTCTTGGGTGTCTTCTCCATCAATGGCTCTCATCCGGGTGTGCGTGGTTCAGCAGTGGACGTACTTAACAGGCAGGGAGGCGCGTCGCTGTGAACTCGACGTGTTGAAAAAGTCTTTTTTGGGACGGAGGAACAAGTCCTCTCTATTCAAGTGAAAAAAAAAAACGAAAAAAGCGTTGTGTCCACAACTTTGCACGCACAACGATGTGCCTCCCTGCCGACTGAGCACGGCCACTGCCAACCCACGCGCAACCGGGTGAGAGTCGTTGATGGAGAAGACACCCAAGAAGAAAAAACGTGAATCGATCGTCTAACGGGCGAGAGCTGGATAGGTTTGTACTCACGTATCCTCAAGCGGCCGACTTTTTGCCGTTGGGAAGCGCTGACGCACGTTTTGGTCTCTTTTTGACTCCGAGAACATTTTTTCTCGCACACCCGGAGCGCTATCGCCACATATTGGCGGGCACAGCATCAGCTCAGTGCATCAAGGGTTGTGGGGAAATCTTTGCGAGCTCGTTACATTCAGTTTCCATGACGCTTTTGTGGTTTGTCTGTATCAAATCGTTTGGTAGCAGTAGACCACGATTCCCGCCGCACTTCTGCTGCATTCCGAGAAAACCACACGATAAGATATTTTTGCGCATAAAAACGGTACTCAAATGTTCCTTTAGCAGATATTCGCGCGCAAATCTTTGACAACATTTGGAGATTTATTTCCAACATTTTGAAACCATAGACATGGGTCTTAAGGCGAGATTTTTTTTTTTTTTCTCCAGGTCTCTCTTTTTCACTGGGAAATGAGATATACTCTGTCGCAAAACGGGTGAAAAACACAAAAATTGACACTTTTATGCAGTTTTTGAACGATTTTTTGCAAGAAGTATGTCGAATTTCGTCCAAAAATTTGGCCCCTGCGCGGGGGGCGCCCTCCCGGGGGGCCCCTGCGGGGGGCTCAAGTGCCGCGAGCAACCACCAGTTGCCGCGCCTAGGGCCTGCGGCCCTAGCGAAAACGCTGCTTGAGGGCAACGTTTCGCGATGGCCTCGTACACGCTTGCCACCGCACCCGTTTCAGAACCAAGGCCAGGCACTCCCGAATTGGTGAAGATTGCGTGACGTGCTTGCTGTGCTACAACCTGGTGTGAAACGAAAAACGTGGGGGAAACATTGAGTTGCGGTCGACGTAAAGTTGAGGACACCCTACTATAAGTAGTCTAAACTACGATGGCGTACCAAGATATCTTGAGGCAATGCACAGCCGTTGAATATGGAGTCCCGAAGAAGTTGAACCGATGCGATGAACGCCGCGCCGGCTAGAGTTAACGCGGATGTGTCTGGCAGCTGTTGAGCATCCCATGCCGCAAGCGCCAAAGCAAGAGAAGAGTTGAGGAAGCAGTTGTTGTCGCTGTTCGGCAGCAAGTGTGCCGTCCTTCGAGTGGCACCATGCCCATGGCGGTTGGCGCCTTTCCTCCGTTGTTTCTTGGTCAGCGCCCGCGGCCCGACGTCGGCACGAGCAGCCAGTGAGGCTGAGACCGGCGCGAACCGTGTTGGATCTTGGAGGAACGCTGAAAGGGTAGCTTTGTCGAGGCGTTCCAGGTATTCGATGAGGGCCACGACGTCCTTGTTTCGTGGTTTGTTGAGGTCCTCCAAGGTTACCGGGAAAAGCAGATGTATGTCTTCAAGACACGTGGCGCGAGATAGAGCGACGTAAACGGCGGCGGGGTCCATCCTGTTTCTTGGCGGGTTCCTAATGTCGAGGATGATGGTGTGCATAATTTGTCCCTGGCTGCGATACACAGACGACAGATACCCGGCAGTTAGCGGCAGCTGCCGTCGGCGGATAGTAAACTTTCTCTTGCCGATGCCGACCACCGTGAACGGTTTCTCCACCGGGGCAAAGGCGACCACCCCGCGCGGCATCCCATCCAGCTGCAAACCAGCCTCATCCGCAGACTTGATGCAGACAAGAACTCTGACCGTGGGTATCGAAGGTTGACGACGCAGTAACCCGGGGTGCTATGGACGAGATAGTCTTCACGTTGGTCGAGCTTTATGCTGTGGATGACACCGTCAGAGTTGTTGCACACCCCCAGTAGGACGAACTGCGGACTCATGTGAACAACTACCGGCGCACCAACCGCAAGGCATGCCACTGTTGGCAGATCGTTGGCGGAGGCGTCGTCGGTGGAGTTGATTTCGTCCCGAAGCCCAGCCGGCGACGTCGTGCCGGGAGGGATTTTCTGTGGCGGAATATATATATTGGGGATGGCTTTTTAGTACAGTAGACGAGATGCCATTGGCTAGGTCCAAGTCTGTCAACGAAGATGCTCTTTACCTGTTTCGGAAAGCCGGGCCTGAGATGAGTGATGTAGACGTCGGACGCCGCTGCAAGGAAGAGCGGGTTTCCGTTCGCCTTGCACGAGGTGCGTCGTATCATTGGAACCGTCAGGATTGTGTTCAACTGAACAGGGTGGGGGTCGGAGTAAAAAGTAGGTTGAAATAGCGATTTAACTCTGTAAGTGCGCTGAAATGTTAATATTTTCCCGAAGAACACGTACCCTGGTCTCGGAAGGCGATGACAAGGCCGTGGAAGCAGCTGTCGGCGCGTAGGCCAGGAGACCCGGTTAGCAGTCGGCTATTTAGTAGCCCAACGTCGTCGGCGTCGTCTTCACCTAGAAGCTTCCGCTCCATGATCGGCGCGTAGGTGGGGCTGAAACGGTTGTTGTCTTCGTCCACAATAACGCTCGCGTTGGCACTGCGGAATAAGTCCGCGCCGAACCGCTCAGTCACGTTCATGTCCCTCCGGTTTGCCGCGTTATACCAGCTCCACAAGCCAAGGATTTGGCTTTGACAGGACTAGACATCAACGTACAGCCATGGCAAAAGAGGAGCGTGTAAAAGTTTAAGGGCGAATATACAGTTAGCGCCAGTATTAAGAAAAAGTATAACGTTTCAAGTATTGTTATGTGCCACACATATACATACCCCTCACCTCAGTTGGTTGAAGTCGCCGAGCATGACGACAACACGGTTGCCGAAAGGCTTCCCCTTGTGAAGTGGGAACATGGAGCATCCGGCCTCGTGAAGACTAACTAAACGTTTGCAGCCGATCATGCTGACCTCTTCGATAGCCAGGGTGGTGACGTTCTTTCACTCTAGTGCGTTGCTCTCGTTAAGCGAAGTTCGATCATCGTGGTCGCCCGATAAACTTCCGTCACTTGCTCCGTCGCTGGAGTAAGTGGAGTGTGCAGTTTGCCCTCCCACAGCCGAGGCCATTTCCCCTTGAAATGCAACGGTTTTTAGACGGCCTGGTGGGATTTGACCGGCAATAGCCGGACAGTGGATGAAAGTTTTCATGGCCTTGAGCACGTGCGACTTTCCTGTCCCGGCTCCGCCACCGATGTAAAGCCGAAGTGCTTCAGGACGGTCAGGGCTGTGCTGAGCCAGGAGATGTAAAACGCTAGCCGCTGCTTTCGGTTGAGGCCAAATTCCTGTGCGATGCTGAAGGCAACGGGATGTGGCGATGCTGCGCTGGCTCCGACGTCTGTCTTGGCGACGGCTTCGTTTGTGGCATCACGCTTGGCGGAGCGTTCAAGGCGGGCGCTGTCCGATAACCCGGCGAGCGCAGCATTTCTTATTTGCATGAGGTACGGCGCAAGAAGCGCAGCGTCGCGCGTCCGTGATTGTGTGGTTGACGATGCCGGAGGTTCGGCGTCAGCGTCCGCCAAAGATGACACGTGATTGCTAGTCATTTTGTCGAGAGCGTGGTTTTGTGGCTCGCGGCCTCGTCGCAGCCACAGGGTTTTCACGTCATGTTGGCTCTCGCTTGTCCCCAACCCTCGTCTTTTTCTGCGTGCCGCTTGATTGTCCGCAGCAGGCAATAAGTTCGCAGCGCTCTCCTCTTTTGCAGTTCAATCTTCTTTGTGGCTCACGATGCCAACATGAACCCTTCTTGCTTGTTGTGCGTCGACAGGTGCCTCGCGTGTGACGTGCACGTGTCCCTTAGCATGGAGGAGCCGGACGAGAGCAGGAAGGGTTCTTTCAATTGCTTCTTTTGCCGCATGACCATCGGGTACAGCGTCCAATACCACCGCATGATGGACCCTACTGGTAAGA
>FN649729.1:1710237-1720329 GCA_000310025.1 Ectocarpus siliculosus | reverse complement strand
AGCAAAAGAAAGAACCCATCGTGCTCTTGTCGGGCTCGTCCGGCTCCTCCATACTTAATGACACGTGCACGTCACACGCGAGGCACCTGTCGACGCACAACAAGCAAGAAGGGTTCATGTTGGCATCGTGAGCCACAAAGAAGATTGAACTGCAAAAGAGGAGAGCGCTGCGAACTTATTGCCTGCTGCGGACAATCAAGCGGCACGCAGAAAAAGACGAGGGTTGGGGACAAGCGAGAGCCAACATGACGTGAAAACCCTGTGGCTGCGACGAGGCCGCGAGCCACAAAACCACGCAAGTCCAACGTATGGTGCGTACGGTTCGACCTGGTGCACACTAGAAAATGATGTGACAAGGCCGGGAAGAAGCAAAAGGACGAGCGCTGCCAAACTCTTACTCGCCGCGGACAATCAATCAAGAGCCACAGGATCATCATGTGACTGTCAAGTGACGAGAGACCAGAAACGGTCACAGGCTAGCAAATAAAGCAACCACCGCAGGAAGAAAGGTTGGTAGCGTTGCGAAGGAAGGCGCTCCTGTACGCTGCTGTCGTGACGATGACCAGCGTTGCCAACGCGCCGCCAGCATTGCCAACACGGAAACAAGGAACACGGAAACTACAGTACACTCACTTTTCTCCAGGGAACAAAGTTTCCGGCCCGAACTCCGTGGATTTGCACTTCAAGCAGACCTTCTTTGCGGCTTCTTCCGGGGTAAGCTTCGGTTGCTCCCTGGGGGAATGCTCGTGCTTGTCTACCATGATTCCCCCAAGCCTTGGACGTGTCGGTGGGCATGGTACAAGCTTAACACCCCTCCCAACAAAAATTAATACTGAAATGATAGGTGGGCGGGTGGCTGGGGGACCCCAAAAAGCAAAGCATGAAAAAAGAAAAAAGACAAGTGAGCCAGGCGCGACAGGCTTGAGGGAGGAGGGAAAAGAAAGCATAGAAAATCCACCGTGGTCGTCGCTCGCTCTGGGCCGCTGGAAAATGTCACAGAGCACTGCATGGCCAGCACTAGGTAGGGCCCAAGTCCATTGCTTGACATGAACAGGTAGCGCACATCGCCTCACATGCAGCAGCCAGGTGCACGGGTAGCCTCTTACTCAGCAAGAAGCGAAGCCACTGCGGTTGACGTAGTTCGAGTTGTTGGGACCCCACCGGCGAAAGGCGAGAGAGAAAGGTAGACTAACATAAGAGAGCGGAGATAAGACAACGCATTCACTCTCGAGAAGACACTCACTCACTCTCGTCCCTTTGGCCCACCGCAGGTTGTCAGACATGTGTAACGAACGGCGGTATCCGACGCGGGCTCAGCAACAACAAACACAACAACCAAATAGACTAGAGTAGTGCGGACGTTCTTTATTCCTGTGACGAAGTGAGAACAACAAAGAACATGACTACACGGACGAACTACAGTATGAAGTCCGTCCGCGAAGATGTGTACCGCTGGACGAAGGAGCAGACTGTTCGTTGCCATACCTCACTTTCGTACATAAGATTGCGCTGTCATCTGCCTTATCGCTCAAGTTACGACTAACTACGCAGCAGGCTCAAAAGGCAGCAACACGATTATTCGATGCATGCCACCCATGCATATGCAGCAAAATATAAATAAACCTAAGGCGGAGCACCTGTTGATTTCTGTCTCGACTGGTGTGCTGCTGCTTCTCTTCATGGACAACGACACAACAGGGAAAAAAGTAAGAGACGCGCATCGCCAACTACGCGAGCAACGCCTACGCGAGCAACGCGTGCAGCCCAAAGCGACAGAGACCATCACCTTACAACCTTTTCTGAAGCAGACTCTGCAACAGCCGCATGGTCACTCAGGAAGAAAATCATAAAAAAAACAAAAATTGTGGCGCGCAGCACGCAGGACCCTCTTTCGCTGTTCAACCGGCCGTTCCCATGGCGAAACGGACAGGAACAGTCAAGGCCGGGTCGTGTCGGCCACAGGAGGTGGAAGCTGCTGAAACTCGGAGAGGGGTCATGTTTTGGGATTCCCTACCGAACCATACTTGGGGTGCCACGAGATTTGCACTGTAGCTCGAGATAAGCATTTGAGACCGGGTCGGGCAAGGGGTGCGGGATGCGAATGAACCTTCCACCCACGGATATCGAACGATGAGACTGAAGCTAAAACTTCAGAATTTTGCTGTCGGAGTGAAGATGGCGGAGACCCAGGGAATCGCGTCCACGAAGCAACGCGGCGAGAGCAGAGGTAGGCCGCGCCTGTCATGCGGTCGTTCCGTGAGCAAACGGGGTACAGAGACTCTCCGTTGGTGATATCGCGCTCACATTTAAGATTCTTCTCCCATCCACGACCGTGACGATATTCTTCGTGTGGCAGGCTTTGGACGAAGTGATGTCGTTTGCTCTGCAGCAGCAGGAGGATGGGGTGAAGGTATCGCAAGAGGACGTCGACGACGTGCGAGATTCCGGTCGCGCTCTCGCGGCCAGCCTCGACGACTTCTTGGCCCTCGCGCCGCCGGAGGACCTTCGATTGGTCAAAGATCTTGTCGCGGACCCCGCACGACAGTAAAGAGCTGCTGTTGTCGTAACAAAATGAGCAAATGACTGCTGTTTTCATCGAGGATGTGCTGGTCGGGGGGATCCATTAGCTCGAATGTGAAGTGTAGCAAAGCAACGATTCAGGGTGTGTTGTATGACGATGTTTTAGTCCCCTCCCTGGTAGACTAGATAGACTGGACATGCTTGGAGATCACCCGTGTGGGCGTCGTTTTATTTCTTGCATCTTCCAACAGTAGACTTGAGTGGTGGTGTACAAGGGCAATGATAGATTCACTAGACGCAAACACGCCTTACAATACCGTTGGAGTTGCCGTTCCGAGGCAAGAAATAAAGGCGTCCGGTGTTCTGGAGGTTGACCTCAATACGATGAACAAGTTAACCCATGCGTGCGCGGCTAGAGGGCGGTGCGATTGTAGGTGAAACCCAGTCGCATACGCTCGGTCGATGGGTCCTAGGGCAGTACATGCCTGATGTTTTCTCAATAAATGCCAGCCTTTGTTGCAGGCAATCGAACCCAAGGTTGTTTTCAACCTGTACTGTAATGCGGACATATTTTGGCGATGGACAACGAAGTACCGAAGGGCCGGGGATATAGCACACCTGTGCGATCTTTTTCAATAGCTTCCCCCAAGTACAGGCGGTATCTCCGATCCTTGTTTTGAAATTTCAATCCCTCCGCTCCTTAGCTCGAAGCGCATAAAGGTTCGTCTCTCCGACCCGTGGGCTACGGGAAAGACGCGGCTGCATCATACGTACTACCGAATACTGGCCCCGTCTTCGTTTTACAGAACGTGAACCCGCCTACAGAGCAACAAAGAAGTAGAGTGGTTGAAACGTCCGGAGACCATGGACGCAGGGGGGCAATAATTAAGTGACGAGCTTTGAACGACTGCAGGGAGTGGCAACGGAGTAGGGGGAAAGAGAAATTGGAAGGTGTGCCTAACGTAGGGTTCGATTGTCTGCTGGAAGCCCATTGCCGCCGATGGTGTAGCTGCCCCCATCCATGTGCCTACCATTGGTAGGATGCGGCACACGTGTACGCTTTCGTGCGCGCGCTGTGGCGAGAGAACGTTCGGCTGCCGACAGCAAAAAACAAAATTGTACAACGGCGGTCTTGCATAATGCCGTGAGACCCCATCATGTACCGCGGGGAAAAACAACACTGGGACAACGCGTCAGTCTCATGTCGTAGCTCAGTACGATTCCCAGACCACTCGCGGCAGCACGCAAACGCCGGCAGGAAGTGAGTGTCTCCAGGAGTTAGCATAGGAAAACACAAGACATAAATTGCCACAACTGTCCGGTTTCTGATTTTTGACGCCGAAAGGGTGCGCTTTCTCCCCGACTCGTGCAAAACCGCCGGCCTAGCGTTCTCCCTCGACGACGAATAGCAGTACCCGCTCTAATCTTTGCCGGTCAATCATCCGGCAGTGTCCTTCTGCAAAGGTAGGGCCGCCTCTTTGACACAGTCGAGCTTTCCCTCCGCCAGCATCGTCTGCACGTGCTCGTAGCCCCTTTGTCTCATGAACAACAGCCCTTCCTGGTTCGTGAGGCTCAGGAACTTGCCTCGCCTCGCTGCCATCACCTCGTCTTCATCGTAGTCGAAGTACACTTGAACGATTTAGAGCAAGGACGTGTTGAGGAAAGGGTGTCGCGAGGGCGTCAATCGGGCTGTTGGAGGTAAGGCCAACACCAAAGAATGCACGGTTTCTCGCGAAGCTTGCGTCTCTCGGAAGCTTGTGTCTCAAGCCCGCAGTTTTCGGTTTCGCGTTTCGTGAAACAGAACGTGCTCCTTCTTTTATGAAAATGGTGCTCGTCACCTGTTGGTCTGTCGTCTCCCAGCGATAGGTCTTCGCGGCTCGCCCTGAAGGAACCGTCGACGAATCTGGCGACGAGAGGCGGTCGGTTGGGGAGGGTCTCAAGGGTGAGTGACAATACCAGAACCTCGGCAAAAACATCAATATTTTGACGCCACAGAATGGGCCACTACACCGGCAGTACTGCTGTATTGCACCCCGGGAAATCCAAACGGTGCAAAACGCAATGTCAATGACACGGCAAGGCGGGGGATCAAGGGAGCGTCAAGCCTGGAGGGAATCACATTCCTTGGTCGAGCGCAGAACTGTTACCAGTTTTTTCTGGGGATGTGGAATGTTTCGAGATTTGCGTTCTGACACGGAGACACACACACGTTTTCTACATAGCAGATCGCACGGTGTCGATGTCTTCGTGCGTGGCACCCCGCCAGGTACGCCTACTCTGTTGTTGCACAAACGCAATGGCTTGGCCGAAAAGCCTGCCATAAAAACGTGGAGTCTCACAAAACGAGTTCCTCTGCCTTGCATACGAGATGCGTTTACGGCCTGCGGCGGACAGTTGGGGGTCATTCCTCACAAGTCGGTCAACCATAGGAGCAAGCAGAAGCTTGCAACAAGCCATAACCAAAAGACCCAAATGAAAATCCGCAGCGTATTACAATACACCGGCACAGCCAGCAATTTAAGAACAACACTGTCAACACGACGTGCTGATCAGGCTTCCTTCGACGAGGAACGCCACGAGCTCTAGAACCTCGCCGTGTATGTGCCGACTACGTACCGCCCCCCCCTATGTCGTGCCGAGAAGTGCTTGTCCATGAACCACGGGATGTGTACGGAGGCCATGCACGCCTTGATGAGATCACTCTTGCTCGTGAAGTTCGACACCGCTCGTCGCCTGAACGGTCTGGGCCAGATCCCGATCACCTGATGTAAACGATTCAAACCCCACATCGTGGACACGAGAAATTGTTTCGGAACGTATTGATCGATAGAGAGGTAAGCTTTCCGACCAAACTGGAAGAGATTGCGAACAATCTGCCCAGAACCTACGTGCTGTCGATGACAAGCAGAATGCGGAATAGAATTTTCTGGCCCTGCTACCATTGAACGTACCGCGTCCTTCAACTCAGAACGTTAAGATGTTGCAGTAGGCACAGCTCCATCGGCGGCCAACCAACGGCCACAACCCGGCGCCGGTGGCGAAGGCTGCATCTGCCTATAGAGGCGAGTGGCCTGAGGGCGGGATTGAATCACTTCAGGAAGCACTCGTATCCCCCCCAAACGTGAACCCTTGCTTGCTTGATGAAACCTTTCCAGTTGTTTTCGATACTGTACGGGAGGTACAAGTACGTCCTGACGCCGAAGCAAAAGTAGTTCCCTGATACACCAGGTGCGATGCGCGTAGCGGGTGTTGTCTTTGAGTTTGGACGTCGACCAGCAGCGCTTCTTCGTGAAACCGCACCCACCAACAAATGCACGCGGTCTTGACAGATTACGTCCGCGTCGTCTGGAAGCAGCTCGTCGAGCCAGTCCTCCACCATCGCGCCCCACACACCGGCAAGTCCCAGCGGTCGGGTCCAAATCTGCGGTGACGCACAACGTCCATCGCCAGGGCTATAGCATTGAACATGTGAACAATTAGAATACGATTGGCCAGCTCGAGTTGGTTCTAGTGTTCCATAGATGTTGGGTACGGCAGAGCCAAGACATGATAACATTCAACATCACAATATAGACGAGGAACATGTCTGAGAGGAGGAGGGCTCCAATACTACAGATAGACCTATGCAATTGAGTATAATAACCTACAGGCAGTAGTCGCCTGCGTTTAAAGAGTGTACACTGCACGGTGACCTCGATCATCTCGTATCGGGGCGAGGCCACCTCCGTTGGCCACCTGCATTTGTCTACACGCATGAGGGCGGGGCAACCACCCCACCGTCAGCAGTGCCGCCGTTGCTCACTGCGCGCTGTGCACCCGCCGTTACCTCGTTGGTATCGCAGAGGTCGAGAGCCAACTTCATGGCGAGATCCATATCCGCGTCACAAGCGGCAAGCGTGGCCGCGAGTGACCCCGCCGAAGCACCGACAAAATCGAGGGACGATAGGTTGTAACGCTCCTGTAACGCGCTAATGACACCCGCTTGCCACTGGACACGCAAGCAAAGGGGGAGAGCACGGACGGTCGGAGGAAGGGGTTTCGATCACGCGAGGTACTTCAAGCTGACGACAGTCTCGGAAACGAGTGTGGGCGTAGAACCCAGCCACATGAAGAGTATGTGTATGGGCAGTGTCGTGGTCGCCCTAATCCCAAGTTTTTGATGTTTTCGAGGTCACCATAGATTGCGATTGATCGACACCCCAGAACAACTTTGAATACGACATGATATCTAGGCTACTGCTGTAACGGCTTGCTTCGTCTTCAGCAGTACATGTACGCTGAACATTGGGTGTCTGTATACTGCTGCATCATCGCCGGTCAGTGTGGTTGAGCGTTCGTTTGGGGGTTACGGAGGTAGCGCAAGTTTGGCGGAGATAGTGATCCTGTGTGCAGTCTGCATTGCCAGCCTTTGTCCGCACTGCCATCGCTCTCATACACCCGTCGTGCTTGTTGGCGCAATGCTCGCTGCTGCTGCCATAGACTATAATTGCGCCGCGTACAACTGCATATAGAATTGAGCTTGTCGTAGATACTCCAGACAAAGGGGCTCACCCAAAAGAAAATCCCACCCCCGGGAAAGCTCAGTACTGGCTTGCCGGATGGTGGTAATACAGCAGGAGACGCAACGATGCCCTCGTCGTTGGAGCCTGCGGACAACGTCAACCGTCTCCGCAACGCGGCGGGATCAGGTGTCCCGTGGGGAGAGGGGAGAAAGGTCGATTTCGGCGCCGTGTTGCCGCGTAGAACAGAGGAGATTGGCAAAAGGAAGGCGCCCACGTGAAGGACGTTGCTGAGCACTACCATCGCCCTGAAGCCGCGCATACTGCTAGCCACCAGGGTGGCCCCACGGGCGGCGAGATTGATGCTGCGTTTGACTTCTGGAACGTAGTACATGTTTGGCCGTCCCCGAGGTTGACACAAAAACGCCGCTCTTTGTGTAAACCCCAAAAAAATGTTCCTCTTTGCAGCCGTCGGGGCCATCGCGTGATCGGGCTTGCTCTTTTTAAGAGGAAAAGGCTGATCATTTAGAGCCCGGAGAAAGGCAGTATTGTTTTCTCCAGCTGGCTGGTGACTGTTGGGCAGATACCGATCCGAAGCCTCTGCTGTTGGCATAGAACCTCTCTCTCTCGGCCGCTTGTAAACCATACCGCCGTTCTAACGCATGTTCGCATGATGATCTAATGCAGGATGTGCGTTCATATTCATACGGGCGGTTCAGCACAAACAAGGATGGCTCGAGACCTCGGTGTTGTAAGTGGGCACAGGCGCAAGCAAAAAAAAGGACACCCGAAAAAAAGATCGGCGAAAAGCCTGATTACGATATTCACCATTACATTTGGCCACAAAAACTCCGCCGTTGTGTGTGAAGGGCGGCTACTCTGCTCGTTCGTAGCAGGTGGCAAAACGCTTCCTCCGATTGTACAAGGCCCTTGAAATTTTACGCCAAAGGGGTGGCCACAAACTCGTAATCTTAGATGCTCCTGGGAGAAAATGTTCTGGCCACGCTGCACGCAGGCTACGCCGTATCATTTTTCAAACAAAACGCCATCAAAGAGCATTGAAACGAAGTGTAGACATCACACGTGTCGTTGAACAATGTACCCTCCGACCTCGCCTTGAATAGTCAGAACCACCGAGCAGCAAGGGAATCTATGAAAACGGCTAACACCCTGACACAACAAACTGCTCTGTGCATGGATGACACACTCGACGCATCAAAAAACAGATAAAACAAAGCACAGCTACAGTACACACTACTACTTCTTGAAGAAACGGCCGAGGGCGGCAGGGGCCTCTCGAGCCTGCGCCTCTCTCTTCCTGGTGTCCTCTCTCGCTCTCTCCCTCCCCTGCTCGGCCTCCCTCTTCTCCCTCAGCTTCTTCGCCCCGACGTCCACGACATTCTTCTGCTTCTTCTGGAGCTTCTTGGCCACCTAGTGTTTTTTTTTGGGGTACACCCATGCAGCAAACAAAGCGCACCAGGCATGCCCGGCGATAGCAAGAGGAAACAATGCTCAAGAAACAAGGTGTGCGCAACACAACAGACCGATTACGTCGTATAAGGCTCGTCAAATAATTTCGCAGACCAGGCGACTTGTGCTGGAAATGATACTTTGATGTCTTCGGAAATTGGGTGATCAGGGGCACATGTCCCAGGAATCGACAGAAGAAGAGAACAAGGAAACGCCCAAGAATGGTGAGCAAAACACCCCACCAGGGGCCCTTGTCGCACCCGGGAACCTCGTGGTGCCGACGACAGAAACATCACGCGCCGCAAGCAAGGCGTCTTGGAGGCACAAATACATGCAAAGCAGGGCGCTTGCATGCGGTAGGCCGGCGACACGAACACACTTCGGCCCCCTTGGCGCCGCTTGTGTGCAGCCTCGTTCTCTCAGCAATGAAAACGAAACGTGAAAAAAACAGAACCCTTGTCCAGGTGGCGCGGTGGACACCGTAGGCTCTTCGGCCGCTTCCTACAAATATCTGGGTAGCTGACAGCACCTTCACTTCAGTGCCTGGAAACTGTGCTTCCAAAAGCATGACAGCAATTTTCGACCGCAACATGAACCAGGCGTCCTACTGCAGGCCATCTAAGACGTGCGCAGATTACGACTTTGAACGACCGCCCTGCTGACAAGCTGCTGCAACAGGAGCGACGGCTCGATGCCCGGAAAACAGCCACGCTCGTTGCTAAATTGTTGCTGCGTGCTTGTTCGCCGGGTGCTCACCTTGCTCCTGCCCCTCATCTTCTTCTTCTCCTTGACCACCTTCGGTCCTCTCGTATTGGCGGCCTCCATGATAGCTCGCTGAGAAACGAAAAAAAAAAAAACAGACACCAGCGACAAACGCGGTAGGTGGGAGTGTAAGGTGAACAAGCGTGAAAGAAAATAGAAAAAACCACAAACAAGAGAGTACCGTTAAACCAAACACATGCCAACACAGAAAACGAGACAAAACCAACAACACGACAATACAGAACTGGCACTCCGCAAAAAAACGGAGCTCCTACATGTCATCGAACACTACAAACCGGTGCTGAACACATTCGATTAAACTGCATGAAACCGCATGAAGCAACACCATAAAGCCAAAAAAAACTTCTACGGGCTCGCCACAGCAGTCATCGAGTACCTCCACATCTAGACCTGGGCATTTTGAGTTTTCCGGCGGTCACTACCGACATGCCTAGCCTCTGTGTGGATAACCTAGCGACTAGGTGTGCTGGTGAGAGCTGAGTTAGTTAGTGATGAGCAACCCCCTCAGCTCCCCCCGTTTTTTACTTGATACATATTGTACGAAAGCGAGTGAAGTTTTCGTATCTTCATTCGGGCAAAGGCTGCTGGGATGTAGGGACTTCGCACACCCATCTCGGGATTCAGTAATACATCGACCCCCCCCGCCGCCCCCCGATATGAGTACGCGTCACCCCCCCTCCCCCGGACCGCGACCCGCAAGCAACGATTCCCCCTTTTCAAGCCCCTTTTCCACTCGTCAACCCCACATGCTGGAAGCGACCCAGCGCTCCCCTGCCAAAACTGACAAGTATGGCCCTACAGAAATACTCAAGCCAGGTGA